>VWZE01016324.1:76196-108708 GCA_013396675.1 Eubucco bourcierii | reverse complement strand
CAAAAAAAAAAAAAGAAAAAAAGAAAAAAAAAAACATTTATAAAAAACCCCAACCATATGCACAGAAGTATCTACCTTAAATCCTGCTGCTTTTTCTTGCATAAGATCCTAATGAAGCTAGCACAAGAAGCATACAGAGTAGCACATTTAGTCACAGCATTGCTTTACTTAGTTAAATGTACACAGCAGGATTGAGCTCTGGAGCTCTTAGACTATCCTAGCCTGCTGTGATGTGCAGCTCTCTGGTACTGATTTTCTTATGTACCTTTCCTCACCTCACAGCAAGGTGGCTGTGAGGCACCACAGTATTCCCACTGCAACATCTGACAGATTGGGTGCACTGAGGTTAAGGCTCAAGGCTGCATTCAGATTGGTGATCTGTGGCTGTTAAGTGCCTTGAGAAATTCTCATTTGATCAACGATATCTTCCAAAAGCAGAGAACCTGTATAAGCCCTTATTAATCCCTGTGCTAAACTGAGTTGGAGCTGCTGTAGTGCTGCTTTTTCCAAACTTTACTGCTCTGGACTGTTTGAGGGCACTGGCTTGCTTTTCTTCACAACAGGTTTCAGTGCTGAAGGTCTGATTCCCATTCAGGCCCCAGCCCCTCATGCTGCATCACAGGCAGTCCTTTGCTTCTTTTGGTGTGTCACAGACTAAAGTGCAGGTGAGAACAAAGTATTTCCACTGGGCTACCCTGCAGCTTGGGCACTGCTTCTTGATGAGGAAATGGGCACAGGAAGCACCTGGAAGTGTGGCCCACCAGAGACAGAGGGCTGGCTCGGGCAGCAGCAGAGATGAATAGCATAGGAGAAGAAATCTTGTATTTACATTTTACCCAGAGCATTTAACTGAAGTAAACCTTTTCTCCCCAGTGAGAATGTCAACAAAATAGTGAAGGAGTTGTTAGCTTTCTGAGTTTGTTCTGTACTTGTGCTTAGTGGGAAAATGTGTTCCCTTCTTGACTCCTGAGAGCACCATGGCTAGCAGAGTAAAACAGTCAGTTGGCAAAAAATAAAAGTACCAGAGAACCACTGCTCACTGTCCTTCATGTGGTAAGGAGATCATTCTGGCAGGAGCTGGCAGGAGCTGGCAGGAGCAGTGTGGTACCTCCTGGCACCTTGCTAGTATATACTACCAGTGTGCCATATATCAGAAAAAAAGACCACAAAGGCTTTTGTGTGGCACCCAAAGCCTCACAAAATCTTTAGTAATCAGTCTGTGACCAAAAGGCAGGGTGTGGGGGGAGACATTTCCATCAGTCCACCTTGTAGTAAATACTCTACCTGGCCTATAAATTTAACATGTTAGTATGTTACTAATTGTTGTTTTTCTAGCCATACTAGAATAGAGATGCTCTTTTGGTGCTAACAACTGTGGTTTGGTGGGAAGAGAAAGACTCCAGATAGGAGCTGGCTGCTCCAGCAATGCAATAGAGCTTTGTATGGAGGAGAGGAATGTTTTAAAAGATCAGTTTGATATCCAGGAACAATATTGTGCTGGAAACAAAATTCCAGTATGACCTAAGGATCTCTGGGAAAGACAAAGTATCTTTCAGGTGAGAGGACCAGGAAGTAAACTGCAAAAGAAATGCGTGGAGCTTTGCCCTATCTATAGAGACTATGTGGCAGCAGCAGCGGAACTACCAGTGAGTTGGTTTGGTTGTTTTTTTTTTTCTTATAAAACCTGTCAGCATGTTGGTAATGTACCTCTTGGCAGAAAGACATGCCTGATTTAGAGGCACGTGTCTGCTCTGTTCAGTTTAAGTATATCGCTGTTAATCAGCAGAAACAAGTGCCCTACAAATCCTGCTGTAATTATCTGTTCCAGGCAAGTAATTTGCAAATCATGANGTATGGGGAAGGGTTTTTTTACCTTTCTTTTGAAGTTTGTTTTTTTTTTTTTTTTTTTTTTTTTGCCAGCTCTTGGGCTGAAATCTGTGGGAGATTAAGGTGAGAAGGTTTGTGGCAAAGAGCACTTACATAGTAGAAGTTGAGGGACAACTGACTCTCAAATGAGCCAGAGCTGCCGTTCTTCACATGGACAGTGGCCACCCTGGGGACAAAACAAAGTTTCTGTATGAGCACGATACGGTGCTGAAGGAAGGGCGTGACAGGCTCCCAGAAGAGGACCTACCTTTGGTCAAAAGCAGCCTGGTTCACCAGGTAGTTGGCATTGTATGAGCAGGTGAATGAGTAATTCACAGGTTGGCTCTTCACAATTATTGAGGTGTCATTGGAGACGATGGAGTTGTAGAAGTGATAAACAGGGTTCTTGAACTGCGGTTGGCAAGACAGAAATGTAGGCAGTACTGAATCTTTGAGGCATCAGGAGCACTTTCACACTTCAAAGCATGAAGATCCCATTTGGTGGCAAAATGCCATCCCCATAAAAGCATGGCTTTGTAGCTCTTTATATGCTGCACTGCCTATATTAGAGGGCAGGGATGCCATCCAGAGGGACCTGGACAGGCTGGAGAGGTGGGCCCACGCCAATCTCATGACATTCAACAAGGCCAAGTGTAAGGTCCTGCACCTGGGTAGGCACAATCCCAAGCACAAATCCAGGCTGGGTAGTGAATGGCTGGAGAGCAGCCCTGAGGAAAAGGATCTTGGGGTCTGGGGTTGATGAAAAGCTCAACATGAACCTGCAGTGTGCACATGCAGCCCAAACAGCAACCGAGTCCTAGGCTGCAGTGTGGCCAGGAGGGCAAGGGAGGGGATTCTGCCACTTTACTCTNTGCAGCCTGGAGAAGAGAAGGCTTCGAGCGGACCTGATGGCAGCCTTCCAGTATCTGAAGGGGGTTTACAGGAAGGCTGGGGAGGGACTGTTGACAAGGTCTTGCAATGACAGGACAAGGGACAATGGGTTTAAACTGGCAGAGGGGAGATTTAGACTGGATGTTAGGAGGAAGTTCTTTCCAGTGAGGGTGGTGAGGCACTGCAACAGGTTGCCCAGGGAGGTTGTGGCTGCTCCCTCCCTGGATGTGTTCAAGGCCAGATTGGAGGAGGCCTTGAGTGAGCTGTACTAGTGGGAGGTGTCCCTGCCTATGGCAGAGGGTTGGAACTAGATGATCCTTGAGGTCCCTTCCAACCTTACCATTCTATGATTCTATGATATATATGCCTTACTACACGCTTATACCACACCTTGCCATATATATATATATATACATATATATATATATGTATATGTTATATATATATACACACGCACACAAATTACACATTCTGTGTAATACAGGGTCAAATGGGTGACTAACACAGATAATACTATATATAGTAATATAGATATAATTATACTAAGTCTGCAAGTATTTTGTCTGTAGATAAAAGCATGACTGGTTTTTCCTTCTCCTTGACAATGGAGTTTGCCTCCTCATTCCATCAGTACTTAAAGCTTACTCCCACCTGAAGCAAATGAGTCCACAAGTGAGTCCATCCAGCTTCCAAGACCACCTCAGAAATGTGGACTTTGATAGTCTTACCTCTGACTGCGTCCCACAGTATGATTTGTTTTTAGGTGACAGGTCTGGGATTGTGAATTGGTAATATCCTGAATCGTGGATCCCGTTGTAGCAAATGCCTCCAAGTGCCAGCTGATTAACCTCCCATCCGTAAGGACATTCTGGAATTCTGGTAATGATGGTTTTAGGATAGCAGTATACTAGAATTACATCTGAAAGGAAAATAATACCCCTAGAGTGATTTTCAGTGATGTTTTCCTTTCAAAGAGATAGGTCTCCATACCTGCTTTCCATTGGGATTCAACTTCTGTGAGTGGGGATGTGGGCTGGAAAATCCCCTAACATGAGCAGCTCTTGCTACAGAAAATTTGCCTTTTAGTTGTTAAATTCTGTCAAAGAGTTTGGACAATGTAGAATTTAATGGAATTTTTATTTTGCTGGAATAACTGATTGAGGAGCACAGACACTGCTGACAAACCTGAAGCAAAAAAATGGCTGCACTTACATGTCAGATTTAACTAATCTGCAGAGGTGGTTTCTGTTATGTTACCAACTCTGCAAAAATAATATTGAAGTTGTTTGTTAGGCTTTAGTAGATCTTCACCTTCTGGTAGCAGTGGTAAGTCTAGATAGACCACAACAGGTACTCTGCCCTTTCTGTCTTTTGCAGTGCTGGCAAAACTGCATTTTTACATTTCTCAAGCTAGAAGCTAAGATCTAAAAATGAACTGAGAAGCCTATCCCTGCTAAGAGCAACAAGAAATGAACTACAGTGAAATCCTAGCCCTGATGACAGCTATGGTTAATAGCAGTGCACTGTATAATCCAAACATGATGACTGGTACTACAACCATGGACATGTTCTTTTGCAACTCCATCTAGGTGAACCTGCTTTAGCAGGGGGGTTGGACCAGATGATCTCTAGAATTCCCTTCCAACCCCTACCAGTTTGTGATTCTGTGATCATGAATACTGAATGCCATAACTTACAGACAGTTTCATGATAGAGAATTGGACATCTGTCAAAGAGAATCAGGCAGTGAAGATTTGAATGTCTGATGGGAATTTAAAGGGCAAATATTGACTATTAGTGACCTGAAAAATGAGAAAGACTTCCAGTTACTACAGGCAGAAAAGACAGACACTCTGCCTGGAATAATTTAATTATTTATTTTAAAGCCCCTGACACTATCATTTATTATGATAAAAGCCTCATTTTGCAGCCTTTCCATTTCTTTTATGGAATACTCAGAATAGTCAACTGGGAACCTTAACAATTCACTTCTTTCTGCTAGCCACACCTTCAGCACACGCAGGCTGATTCTGCTTGTGTTCATGGTCAGAGCTGTAACTCTGGAAGCTTCACAATGATGAAGATTCCTGCAGTTCAAAGAACCTGCTTGTGCAAGTGCTGAAATAAATGGCTAGGGGACTGATTACTTAAGATATATCATGAAATTACTCACAGTGCTCTGTGAGTAGTCACACACATACAAAGCAAACCAGCACTCTATACTGAGGTGATTTACAACTCATTCCTACTGCATTGGAGTGCGGCTACCCTGGGCTGCAGCAAGAGCAGTGTGGCCAGGAGGGCAGGGGAGGCAATTCTCCCCCTTTACTCTGCTCTTGTCAGACCCCATCTGGAATACTGTGTGCAGTTCTGGAGCCCCCAGCAAAGGAAGGACATGGAAGTGTTGGAGTGGGTCCAGAGGAGGGCCATGAAGATGCTCAGAGGGCTGCAGCAGCTCTGCTATGAGAACAGGCTGAGAGAGTTGGGGCCCTGCAGCCTGGAGAAGAGAAAGCTTACAGGAGACCTTATAGTAGCCTTCCAATATCNGGCCAGGTTGCCTGAGGCCTTGAGTGACCTGTACTAGTGGGAGGTGTCCCTGCCTATGGCAGAGGGTTGGAACTAGATGATCCTTGAGGTCCCTTCCAACCTTACCATTGTATGATTTCTTTATTGTAGTGGTTCTACATTACGTATACACCTAGCACCAGATCATTTGAGCTTGTAGGCAGAAACCAGTGTGCACTTTGATTTTTCTGGATTTCCCTTGTCCAGTTTAGCAGTGTGGTTCTGGAGTTCAATCCAGTATCTGTATGCATTCCATGGAACTAAAGGCCAGCTTGGGCAGCAAAGATCTGCTTCATCTAGTCTGTGCTACTGCAGACAATTGCTAATTTTGTTGTTTTCTTTGTTATTTCATGCCTGAATTCTGCTTGAGCTTAATTTTGTTGTGCAGAGTTAAGCATATGCCTTATTCTCTGTGGGGTTAGGACTTTAGTGCCATCTGCTTTACTGAGGTAGATGAAAGCAGATCAATAAAAGAAACGTAAGGATTAGCTTTCCAGAATCCACAGTTTCATTTTCTGAAGGGAAACCTTTCCCCTTTGAAATAGGAAAAAAAAAAAAATCCCCACCATTTAGCAGCTGGATTACAAGAGAAGATCATAGGAGAGTTATTTTACCTGCTTTATTTGGATTGCAAGGTCCTGCATGAGCTTGAGCCAAGATGACCAGCAGATAAATAATATGAGTCACCATTTCTTGCAGTGATCTGAGGACACAGGGAATAAAAGCTGAAATTGTCTTTAAAACTGAAAATAAAAACAATGCATCCGTGGACTGCAGACCTGAAACTGTAGCTACTGTTAAACATGTTCTTCTTGGAGAGAGAAACAAATAACATTACTGATAGTCTATATTGCAACTTAATCTGCATCTTCAGCATTAATACTTCCAAGACTCTTATTATCTCTGTTACTAGTGTGAGAGTTTTTCTATTTCAGTTTAGTGGTGGTTTTCCATTACTCTAGTTTTCTTTAGTTCTTGTAAAGAGTCTAAACCTGAAGTGTGAGTACAATCAAATGAACTCGAAACTTTGGGACCTGAAAAAAAACAGAAGGCATAGAAATTACTCAGAGAAAAAAATGATGCACTAACATACATATAGTGCTTACAGATTTAATACTGAAACTTCTCTGTAGTAATGGCTATCCTGATGCATATAATCTTAACATCACGTATCTAGGTTCTGGTAAATGATGCATTTTCCCCTTTCCTGCTGAATGTGGAGTTTTCAGACAAACACACATAGTAGTAATTTACATTTCCATTTTAGGCCTCAAACATGCAAGCAGTTCCCCACAGGGAGAAGCATGTACAGCCTGTGGGACTGAGGCTAGACTTCACATATATTTGCTTGTGAACACTCTGCCCTCGCATACACATCACTGATCAGACTGTCAGAAGTAACACATTTAGGTAAAGAAAAAAGAATAAGGAGAAGAGAAAACAACACCCAGGTGAAGAGAAAACAACACCCAGGTGAAGAGAAAACAACACAACACCCAGGAGAAGAGAAAACAACACAACACCCAGGTGAAGAGAAAACAACACAACACTCAGGAGAAGAGAAAACAACACAACACTCAGGAGAAGAGAAAACAACACAACACTCAGGAGAAGAGAAAACAACACAACACTCAGGTGAAGAGAAAACAACACTCAGGAGAAGAGAAAACAACACTCAGGAGAAGAGAAAACAACACAACACTCAGGAGAAGAGAAAACAACACTCAGGAGAAGAGAAAACAACACTCAGGAGAAGAGAAAACAACACTCAGGTGAAGAGAAAACAACACTCAGGAGAAGAGAAAACAACACTCAGGAGAAGAGAAAACAACACTCAGGTGAAGAGAAAACAACACTCAGGTGAAGAGAAAACAACACTCAGGTGAAGAGAAAACAACACTCAGGTGAAGGAAAAAACCCCAATCTTCCAACAAGTATTTCCAACAAAACAGTTTCCACATTCTCACTCAGTCTGTATTTACAAAAAAATAGATTTGTAAAAGGGTGACAGAGTACATTTCAGTGACAGTCTTTTCTAATGATAATCCTATGGATTCTATGAGAAATGAAGTACTGTACCTACAAGATGGGAAGGGGCTAAGTATTTCAGATTTTCATTCCGGTCTTATTCCGATCGCTGCGCCGTCAGCTCTTCCCAAGATGTCCTCTTTCAAATGAACCCAGCTGGTGTTATCTTCGCTTTATATAAGCCATCTTGTAAAAGGAGCCCATCTCTGGTTAAATCTCAAGCCACCAGTATTGTCCAGTGTGGGAGCAAAGAAAAAAAGAACGTTGTAGAGAAGCTGTTCTCTTTCCCTAGACAGGACTGGATTGCTGCTGTTTGGATTTTTTTTTCTGTGGTGGCTTGTTTACAGCTCTTGAAAATGAACAGAAGCTTGCTGAAGGTTTATGACTAGCACCACATTTTTGTTTCACAAGTTAATTAGGGGAATGGAGAATTTCTGCAGAGGGAAACCACAGCTGCAGTCTAGAATTCAGTGAAGATGAATTCATGTAGGAATTAGATGCCTGTCTTGAATGGGTTATTGATAATGTTAACCTATTGTGCCATGCAAATGGATAAAAGCAATTTCACCAGATCACACACCACCTTTGGGGTTAGTTGCTTATTTTTCCTAAAAGCATGTAATTGGAGTTCAGGTAGGATCTTCCATAAACTGAAATATTATACCATATAGTACCTAATACTATGTGCATAGAAGACTGTAACATATATTAAATATTACACTATAGAATGTGTAAAATTGACTACTGCACAGAAAAATGAAACAGATTTGTTCTTCATATGGCCATCAGTCATGTGGTTGCTGCATGACAGTCTTGGTCAGCTGGTAACATTTTCTGGTGAGCTGTTAGCTCCTGTTTGTGGTAGCTTTTAGTCATATAAAGAACTCGTGTCCCTCGTGCTGTTTTACCTGCCTGCATTAAAATTGTGGGTTGTAAGCATCCTTGCCTTGTAAAGTGGCACAGCCTGAACTTCGGCCATGTGCGTATCCACCCAGATCTGGCTGCTGTTCAGCTACACAGGCTCTGATATCTGTCTTGAGTCACAAACCACAGAGGATCTCAAAGTCTGCAGCTCTTGTGTGGGTGAGATTTATGGGTGCACCTTCAGGAGAGCATTCACTGCACACAGTGTCTTAATCTAGCTGGCATTAGCAAAGCAGGGCCACGGCTACACCAGTCATTGTATGGGATGCTGTCTGTCACCCAGTGATGATGGCATGCAGGTGGATGATAGGAAAATTTGTATAAGCAATTAGGGTGACTCCTGATCCAGAACCCTAAAGAAGGTTAAAAACCCTCTAAATGTTTGTGTTTAGTTTCAGATTATAAAGACCTTAGACTGTAAGGATTGCGATGCAGAGCATGTAACAGACTGTTCTCACTCTTCTTGTCAACTAAGTCCTGCAAGTCATCACATTCTGATTTAAATGAAATTATTCAAAGATCAACAAAATCCTTCAGCCAGGGTTTGTTGTTATTTTAACTGAATTAAAAAACAATCCACTGAACAAGAATCAAAACTCATAAATTATTCGGTGTGACCTAACAAGGCATTATCCTCGCCAGAAATCCTAAACCAAGGAAGAGTTAACACCAAGTGTCTGTTTCACAGCCTCACCCCAAATCCTGCAGGCATTGAGGACCAAATTTTATTTCCTAAGTCCAACTCTGAATATACACTGTATAAAAATTCACTTATTTTTGTCTTTCTGTGCATGTGAGTTATGCAGCCTGAAACCAGGGTTTCTGTTGAGACATTATGAGCCACTTTGTTGTCAAGCATATATAGCCCAGAAACAAGAGAAGGTTTACAGAAGAAAACTTGTGACTTGGGGCATGGGAAAGGCCTCATGACCTTATACAAACTGATTCTTCAAGCCCAAGGGATCAGATTCAGCCTTGGAGCTGGCCTTGGTCTCTCAGGTCTGCCCACACAGGGATGATTTGGAGCATAAGCTATTTGGCTAACCTTGATCAGGCGTAGTGTGAGCGCCTTGCTAAAAATGATGTAAGTGGCCGAGCTTGCCGTAAGATTAACAAAGCACTTGAAACACAGCTTAGCTTTGTTCTGATGAGTTTTAGCAAATGCTGTAATTGAATTATCACTGATGTAAAGGCTACAGATTGCAATGGAATTACTCCAAGATGGACCTAGTCCCATAATTTTTGAAAGAAAATAAATCCTTTGTTATCTTCTCACAGAGAAGTAATCTCTAGCTGAATAATAGTCCTTTTAGGGGAAAGATAGAAAACTGATGAAATCCATGAAACAAATTTGTCAGAAGTGCCAGTTGGTGTACAGTAGTTTGCATTTGCATAAGAAACAAGCACAAAATGTACCTAAACCAACCAGCATTTGATATGTGCTCTGATCAAAGGTGAAGGCTTGGAGAAGGGTTAGGTTTCTCTCAGTAACTGCACAGCACAGAAAAAGGAAATCCATTAAATTGCAAAGCAGACCATTGAGTATTGTTGCATTTCCCTGCTTCTTTCCAAGCCCCTTGAATAATCTCAGCAATCTAAGCATCTGTAAAGATTTCGACAAAGAGCAAATGAAGGCCTTATTGTGAATTTTACCTAAAAGGGCAGCTTGTCTCTCTGGCTTTGTTCCCTCACATTGTGGTGGAAAACTGCAAGTATCTGCTGTCTGGTTCTTACATGAAGAAGAGAAGATTCTCCCGTTCGAATCCGCAAGAGATATTGCGACGGTCCAATTTTCATTGTTTTGGATAAGACTATAAATCTGAAAAGCCTCTTAGGTGCATGGAAAGACTTTGTTGGGTAATGAGAAGTAGTGGAGACAGCTGATTCCAGGAGAAGTGAGATCTGGTGATACTTGCTTAGAGGATGCAATGTATTGATGATGGTGTTTCAAATCATGCACCAAAGCCCAGCATATTCAGTTTTGTCTGAGCTAAGGAGTGTATTTATGCTGCAGGCTTGGAGGTATCCATGCTGGGTCTGGAACTATGGTCACTGCATTTACATTCAGCCTGACCTGAGTTAGTAGGTCCTGTTGGAAAGGCATCAGTGTTCACAGAAGCACAGAAACATTCAGGTTGGAAAAGACCCGCAGGATCACCAAGTCCAATAATAAGCCTACTCTACAAGGTTCACCCTAAACCGTATCCCCAAGCACCACATCCAAATGAATTTTAAGCACATCCAGGGCTGGTGACTTAAACACCTTCCTGGGCAGCCCATTCCAATGCCTGACCATTCTTTCTGTGAAATTTATCTTTTTTTTAGTATCTAGTCTGAACCTACCTAGTCATGGCTTAAGGCCACTCCCTCTTGTTCCAAAACAAATTACCTGTGAGAAGAGACCAGCACCAACCTCTCCACAATGTCCCTTCAGGTAGCTGTGGGCAGCAGTGAGGTCTCCCCTCAGCCTCCTAACCATGCCCACACTAACCATCCCCAGCTCCTTCAGTCATTCCTCATAAGATTTATTCTCTAGGCCCTTACCCAGCACCTCCACATCCCTCTTGTATTGAGGTGCTCAAAACTGAATGCAATACTTGAGGTGTGGCCTCACCAGAGCAGAGTTGACTGTGTTGGTACAGTCAAATTTGTCTTGGATCCTAAGCCTACAGTAAGCTGTGTAGTGTAGACTTGTTGCCTCAAGTCATGAATACCTGATGGATTTCAGCATTGTTTTGCCTTTTATGGAAGAAATACCATTCCATTAGTTAGTTGTTCACTGCACGTGGCTGGTCACTCACTTCAGTACCACTGAGTCACCACCCTTGGAAGCATTTAAAAGACCTGTAGCTGTCCCATTTAGGAACGTGGCTCATTGGTGACCTGGCAGAATTAGGTTGATGGCTGGATTTGACCTCAGAGTTCTTTTACAGCCTAAATGATTCTATGATTCTATTCTGTTCTTATAGGCAGATGGTAGAACCGTGCAGGTGGGTTACAGAGCATCTGGGACCCACAGATACCCTGCACCCCAAGTCCCCAGGTGGCTGACATTCTCCAATAACTGCATAAAGCAAATCAGAAGCAGCAGAAATCAGAGGAAATCATTACTTGTGGAAGAGGAGTTCACATAAAAATCAGATGGAGGTTTGGCCCACTGGAAGAGATGATCTACTGCTCTAAACTTCCTCATACATCACCTGCCCAACTGTGCAACACTGAGTCATAACTTCCCAGCAATTATCTGCAGCCATACACTCAACGATGCACTTCTGCTCTCATCATATGCACTCCCTGAGGTGTGGGTGAGCACAGACTCTCAGCTGAAGAAGCATTCTCTTGACATTTCTACTGTCCAAGACATTCACACAAACATTTGCAACACCAAATCTGGACAAGCACAGAATTGTGGCTGAAATAAATAATCACATTTTGTGTCCATCTGAATGCTTGATTCTGTTACTGTTTATCTTTGTCAGCATACTCAGAATAATATTCTGCAAAAGCTCCTCCAGCAAAGTTCTGCCTGGAGTTCACTACTGTTGGTACAAAACAACTGTTTCCAGCTGAGTTTCCTTGAAGCCTTTGTGTGGGTAAGTGCTTTATTTGTTTGTTTTGTTTTGTTTTATGGTCTGTCTTGGGACTAGCTGGTCATACAGGATAAGGAATTGGGGTTCAGTTTAATATGGGCATGGAACACGCAAAACAGGTCAGGTGAAACTGAAACTGATGCTTTACACTGCTCACGTAAGACTGCATATGTCCTTGGGCTGCCATCATTTGGAGATGCCTAAACTTGCCAGACACCTGATTCATCTGCCTGAATGAGGCATATGTTACCTGAACAGGTAATGTAAATTAGCCAAGATACCCATAGCTATGACACAGGACCTGAACAAGACCCAATGCTCTATTGAAGCGGGACCTAAGGGCCAGGCAGGATACTCAAAGACATCTTAAATGGCACTGGATATCTGTGTATGGGCATCTGGATAGAGACCAACCAGGAACACTGCATTTTTTTTTCTTGCTTTGGAAGTCCAAGCACCCCTGCGTGCTCTGCAGTACATGTGGCTGAATCCACTCCAGTTGGCACAGTGCCCTCAAGTTGTTCTGTGGATGTCCAAAGCTAGCTTCTAGGTACAAATTAGAGCACTTCTTGGGAAAGATAGTTTTGAATTCTGCAGGTGAGGACAATTGCATTTGGGCCTCCCACAGTCCTGAACAAGAGCTCTGACCACCAGGCCAGTCTCCTCCAGCTATCCCTTGTCTGTGGTTGCTGGGTTCAGCTGTAATCAGTGCTGTTGGTATGTGCCATTGCTGCACTGCAGGCATTTTCTGGTGAGAATTCATGGATTAAATGTTTCGTAGCAGAAAAATATTGCTGGGCAATAGCATTCTGGAGTCACCTGAAAGTGGCCTAAATTGCTTCTGAGGTTCTTAAGTGCCTTTTTGGATCTCAACCATGCCATCCTGTCTAACACCTTGTAAGCCTTTTAGTTCTCATTATCTCAACATCAGGTCTTGATCTCTTGGCAGTGTTGAGCAGGGGTGGGGGTGGGGTGGAAATTTTATGAGGAAGGTGAGAAAGAAAGTAGAATGGACTCTTTGTGTCACTTAGCTTAATCTTCTTGGTTGGCAGCTGCTTCTGACACAATAACCATCACTCTTCTTGCTCCACTAATGCTTGGTTTTCTGAGCATTGTCCCACAAGTGCTGATATATGATACTTTTCAGTTTGCGTTGGGGTATGTCACAACAAATTTGAAAGAGACTGTAGCAGCTGCCCAATTTCTGGCCTTAAATAATGCTCCTTACCCAGTTTATATGCTTTGCTATAGAAAAGCTGACCAAAAAAAAAAAAAAAAAAACACCAAAAAAACTGCAGTGCAATGAGGCATTAAAAACATATTAAAGGCAAATATCTCCTCTGGTGTCCCTCAGTGGCAGTTCCATTGACTGCTGAGGAACTGCCCCTAAATGTATGCTGCTTATTTTAAAAATAGGTTTAAGCAAGAGAAAAAACAAGTCAAGAAAATGCAGAGGCAAACTGATAAATTTCAGAATCAGGAAAAATGCAGAATTACAATAAAGGACTTGATTGCCACCTAGCTTGGAAGAGCAACCATCTATTCCTATTCTCAAACCTAGAAACCTTCCCTCAGATTTGCAGTCTGTGTTCCCCTTGGAGCCTGGAGTACTCCTGATCCCTTCAGAACACCTCTGCCCTTAACTGAGCTAGAGAGCCTATCTCCAACTTCCCAATTACCCAGCAGGCTGAACCAGCTGAATTACAAACACACTGTGCTGGTTTGAGGCTAATTAGAATATTTTAATAGAGAAAATTACACTATAGGCTGTGAAAGGAAAACATCATGATGTCTACTTCACTCATAGGCTTGCTGGAGAATTGTTTGGGAACACTAACCAAAACAATAGATAAGTCAGTCTCTATCTGGCTCTTGCGGGAACAGGAGCTGCTGGTGGGATCTAGCAGCTTCTGGGCTCTGGCTCCTCTGCTGATTAATCCTCACTAACCACTTTTCTTCTAACCCTCCTGGCCGATCTTCCTAATTTACCTTGCACGTAAGGCAAACCTTGGGGAAAGGTACAGGGGTGGGGAGAAGGTGGAAGGGTGGTTGGGAGCCCCTCCTGGGGTCTCTGATTTCTGGGAGGGGAGTTGTGTTGCTGTATTACCTTTTACTTGTATATTTCTGTAAATATTGTGTATATAGTGTAAATATCTGCTGTACATTGTGCAAAGCTGTAAATAGAGCTTCATCATTTAACTTCCAGCCGACTGAGTGCTAGTCTGGGTCATTTTACAAGTGTGGGGGGCGGCGGGTAACTCCCAAACCTTCACACTCACTTTGTGGCACCCAGATAGGACTGCACTCACAAAGGTCTGGTAAAAATCAGATTCTAGAAATCCCATCATTCCTATCCTTTGAAGAGTTAACATCCATTCACTTTCCTCATGGAATAATCCTACAGTATCTGTAGTGCTGCCCTGTTAGATCAAACACAAATCTCTGCACTTCTCTCAATAGCAGCTGCAGATTAAGATCACAGTTCTAGTTTCCCAAGCTACATGATCTTGCTGGTCCATTCTTAGACCTATTTTTCTTAGCACACTGTACCCTTTATACTGGTGGTGTCCCCATTTTGGAAAGTTTGTGGGTTTTCAGCAGTCTGATAGCATCCTGCTTGGAGACGGTCTCTCTTGCCCTGAAAGGGAGCTGTTGTAAGGAATTACATGGCTTTGAGAGCTACATATATCTAAGTTCATGGTATTAATTAGTTTGTGCTGGGCTTGTAAAGTGAACATAATAATACTTATCGTGATCTTAGGACCGTTATCTCTGTTTTGCAGATAATGGAACTGAGCCACAGAAAGGCAAAGCCCAGTGCAGGGCTCTTGAGCTGGCTGTACTGCTCTTGTTTTCCCTGTGTCACTGAAACTATAAGCAGCTTAGAGGAGAAGCTATCCAAACAAACTTTGGATGGGTATGTCCTGTGAATAGAGAAGCTTTCTGGGAAGCTGCAGGATCTTGGAGTCTGGGGTGATGAAAAGCTCAACACGAGCCTGCAGTGTGCACATGCAGCTCAGACAGCAACTGAGTCCTGGGCTGCATCAAGAGCAGTGTGGGCAGCAGGGCAAGGGAGGGGATTCTGCCCCTTTACTCTGCTCTCCTCAGACCCCACGTGGAGTACTATGTGCAGTTCTGGAACCCCCAGCACAGGAAGGACATGGAAGTGTTGGAGCGGGTCCAGAGGAGGCCACAAAGATGCTCAGAGGGCTGGAGCAGCTCTGCTATGAGGACAGGCTGAGAGAGTTGGGGCTCTGCAGCCTGGAGAAAAGGCGGCTTCAAGGAGACTTTATGGTAGCCTTCCAGTATCTGAAGGGGGCCTACAGGAAGGCTGGGGAGGGACTATTGACAAGGTCTTGCAACAACAGGACAAGGGGCAATGGGTTTAAACTGGCAAGGGGGAGATTTAGACTGGATGTTAAGAGGCAGTTCTTTCCAGTGAGGGTGGTGAGGCACTGGAACAGGTTGCCCAGGGAGGTTGTGGCTGCTCCCTCCCTGGAGGGGTTCAAGGCCATGTTGGATGAGGCCTTGAGTGAGCTGTACTAGTGGGAGGGGTCCCTGCCTATTTTGGGGGGGTTGGAACTAGATGATCCTTGAGGTCCCTTCCAACCTTACCATTCTATGATTCTATGATTGCCCGGACTGCCAGGCCATGTCTTCTGCAGCAGTGGATGACTACCATTTATCTCAGTGGCTATTTTATCACCTAAATTACCTATGTTTGGCAGTTCACTATTCACGCCAATGAAACCACTAATAAGCCTAATGGCTTATTAATGATGATTTAATGACTCACCATTCATTACCAGTTGAGTGTCTCCGTGGTGTTTCCTCTTCTGATACCATAAAACTTTTCAGGGTGGTGAGGCACTGGCACAGGTTGCCCAGGGAGGTTGTGGCTGCTCCCTCCCTGGAGGTGTTCAAGGCCAGGTTGGATGAGGCCTTGAGTGACCTGTACTAGTGGGAGGTGTCCCTGCCTATGGCAGGGGGCTGGAACTAGATGATCCTTGAGGTCCCTTCCAACCTTACCATTCTATGATTCTATGATTCTTACTGTTTTGACAAGACATAACCTTTAGCATATTCAACTTAGATATTCACATACTTGTTGCTTTATGACTCAACCAATTGCAAATAAAACCCAGGTTTGTTTTTAACTGACTGTTAGAAGATAGCAGGCATCACTGAAACACCAAACACAAGTGATGGTTGAATTGCTGCCCACATACAGCTCTCCAGTGATTGTCACTGACTTCCTCTGATAGACCAGTGTGAGAAAGTTGACACCTTTGCTTTTTCCTCTGTGATTATTGCACTAAGTCACTAAGAATCAATTTGACCATCTTGTATGGTGATTGTACTATTTACTAGCTTTTAAAATGGCAGTTTCTGTCTTCTGGTGTGGTTCACGGTAATGGAATTGGATGAAGCATGCAGAGAGTGACCATTTCAGTCTAAGGTAGCTGAATAGGGCATTTGGTCATCTGCAAAATGTTTGCAGTTATACCAACAGCATTCATAAAATGTTTCCTACAAGCTATTCGAGAAAATAGGACACAGAAGTTCTATGAAAATCCCTAAGGACTACAATAATTTTAATACTTCCAAAGGAATTCATAGAGTTGCTGTCCCCAGAAACCCACTCTAGCTTTAATACTCAGTCCTTTGGGACAGACTGTGCTGAAAACTGCAGATTGATTGTGCTATTAATGACACAGGAGGCGCTGTTTGTTTATGCTGAGATTAGCTAAAATTAGAAGCTGACCCTGTGTTCCCGAATTAAAAGCAAAAATAAGTTACTGATTCAGACGAATTTCTGGAAATACACTTTCTAAAGCCAAAGCCCAGAAGGTGTTGTCCTTGAGCTGCAAGTCAGTTCTTAAATAAATTTGAAATGAAAGGTGATTGGGCCACCTGAACGTTATGAGCAGTAACCCCTGGGCAGTTTTCAAGGTAACTCCTCAATATGCTGTCTACATTTCGGTCATATGTGCGGTGGTTGTTCTATCACCTGATGACCCCTCCCCTGCAGAGAAGGGAAGCTGGGAAAGGAAGACTCACAGGTTGAAACAACACCAGATTTAATGAAATAGCCAACCTGGTACCAATGTCAACACAAAAGTAGACTTAGTCCAGCACAATATACAGGAAGGCAGTCCTCAAATACAGGAGAAGGAAAAGGAGCAAGGAGAGAATAGGTTTAAGGCTAAGTTCCCCCTTTATATTTTTATATAACCCTGAGTACAAGGCTATTCTTCCCCTGTACTCAGCACTGGGCAGGCCACACCTTGAGTGCTGTGTCCAGTTCTGGGCCCCTTAATTCAAGAGAGATGTTGAGGTACTGGAACGTGTCCAGAGAAGGGAGATGAAGCTGATGAGGGGCCTGGAGCACAGCCCTGTGAGGAGAGGCTGAGGGAGCTGGAGGTGTGCAGCCTGGAGGCTCAAGGCTCAGGGCAGATCTCATTGCTGTCTACTACTTGAAGTAGTTGAAATCCCTGCACCCTCTGTGTAATTCAGAGTGGGGAATAGGTGGCATTCTTTTGGCATAAGTAAAGCAAATGAATATCAAGGTATATAAGACATGGCAAAGAGAATATTTTCTATGTTTGTAATACCTTTCATTCCAGACTCTGAGACCTTTATAAAGCTTTCACTTCAGACACCAACTGGCCAGGAGATGGTGTTAGTGGTGTACTACAAACAGAAAACACATGCCACAGGAAAGCAAAGTGACTCACTCATATGAAATCTGCTGAAGAAACCTCACATTCCTCTGAGTGCTGCCTTATCTCTTGGACTTTTCATTGGCCTGTTCTGATCATTTGAATTAGCCATAATAATTATTACTTAGTGTTGCTGTTTCAATATGGTGAGCAAGCAATGACAGGAAAGCAAACGTAATATGCTTTAATCTTTGGGGATACCTTCATTAACTAATAATGTAGATAATTTATTATGAGGTAATTCAAAGTAGAATAGGTCTAAACCTACAGTGCTTAGGAAGAGCAGATGTGACTGAAATAAATTTGGCCATGCAGACATGTTTGAGTTCTCTTCCTTAATCTTGTGGCTTGTAACTACTAGTTCAGAAAGATATTCCTTTCTAGGACCACAAATGCCACATGTTCCCATCCTCCTTCACCTCTTGCCAGCTGAGCTGAGCTCCCTTGTGGCAGAGTGACCTCAAACCTTTCAGTCTCCTTTCTTTCAGCATTGTAAATCTCAATGTCAGCTCATTTCTCCACTTTCTAGTCTTCATTTTCCTCCTGTAGTTGCAACCCTTACGATCTGTCCAATATGTGAGTAAAATCACATCGTCTGCAGTCGTTACTATGTAATGCCACCTTCTGGTGTTGCAGGCTGGCTTCTCAGCTTCACACCTCCTTTCATGCTTCCTCTCCCACCACCCTTCTGTTCTGTTGCCACCTCTATTGAGCTCGGGAAACACTGATGTTCCTGCAGTCTCTTCCACTGCACGACTTTGTCTATGCTACTTGAATACACTTGTGCATGAGATTTTGTTGGTAAATATTTCCTTTCAACACTCCCTCACTTCGTGCAGGGTTTCAGTGGTGGTTTCCTGCTCACTCTCCTGCCTCTCTTCCTCTCAATGTATGCCATCAGCCTGGAAAGGCTCTGCAAGCAGCAGACAGTAGTTGGTGTTGGGCAGTCAGTGGTGGTGAGCAAACATGGTTCCTTGGCACCAGGCTGTTGGTGCGATCCCAGGTTATGCATGCATGATTTTGCACTTTAGCAACTGTTTCAATCACCACCATCTAAAGAGAAGGAAATGCTTCCTGTGTTACAGCACCACCATAGCCAGCCTGGACACTTTACTCTTGGTCTAACTATCCTCTCTTGAAATACCTTGAGTAGGCTATGTACAGCCTAAGTCTTGCTGCGCAGAGGCCCCAGAAGCTCAAAGGAGAAAGATGGAAAAATGTACCTTGATATTTCAGTGCTCTGCCTTCTTCAGGCATGTTTCCATGGCTCAGTGTGCAAGGGCACCAGCCTTCCCTGATGCATGGACTGTCTTTGCTGCTCATTTTGCACAGATCACACAAGAGGGAGCATTTTCTCTTGTCCTGTTATCTCTTATCTGTCCGTCCATGCCAAAGTCGGGGGCATCCTGACTAGTGGACAATATAGTTCTTGTGCATTGACATGCCCTGCTATTTGTATCTCGATGATGTATATTGCTGTGTTATCTACAAGACTTATCTTTCAGATTTAACAGACTGGACAAAGTGCCCTAGGTGGCCTGGGAAAAGAGCCATCAGGATAAAAGGCCACTGAGATCAATCATGCTGCTGATTTATTTACGTGGCTGACTATTGTAGTGCTAACAGCTTTTTCTGCTTGGCCAGTGTGTGTTCATTTTTACTTTTGGTTGGTTGGTTGGTTGGTTTGTTTTAAATGACATAGCTATTTTATTCAGATCTTCCTATTTATGGTCAAATATCTTAACTGCAGGGGGACATGGCACCTAAATCCACTTAAAAAAAAAAAATTAAAGTGATTCAGATAGCTAATTCCTATATTTCAAAAGAAGTTCTTTGGGAGTCTCAACCTAGTGGTTTTCAGGATTGTGCAACTGATGGTCATCTTTCCACTGTCACTCCACGTTGGAAACCTCTTCATCTCCATTTGTCAAATAAGTCTATTGCACTTTGAGTTTCATGCAGAACAGCTTTTAAAAAATAACTTCTACCTTTGACAAGGTACCTTTGCCAGTGAACCCACTTTGCCTGCAGGAAGACTCCTTTACAATGAGGCTGTTGAGCCCGTCACATATTTTACTTGTCCTCTGGCTACCCTAGCTAGACTTGCTAGAGGGCAGGGTTGCAGCCAGAGGGACCTGGACAGGCTGGAGAAGTGTGCCCAGGCCAACCTCATGAAATGCAACAAAGCCAAGTGTAAGGTCCTGCACCTGGGTAGGCACAATCCCAAGCACAAATACAGGCTGGGTGGTGAATGGTTGAGAGCAGCCCTGAGGAAAAGGACCTGGGGGCCTGGGTTGATGAAAAGCTCAACATGAGCCTGCAGTGTGAGTGCAGCCCAGACAGCAACCAAGTCCTGGGCTGCATCAAGAGCAGTGTGGCCAGCAGGGCAAGGGAGGGGATTCTGCCCCTTTACTCTGCTCTCGTCAGACCCCACCTGGAGTACTGTGTGCAGTTCTGGAACCCTCAGCACAGGAAGGACATTGAAGTGTTGGAGTGGGTCCAGAGGAGGCCACGAATGGACTCAGAGGGCTGCAGCAGCTCTGCTATGAGGACAGGCTGAGAGAGTTGGGGCTCTGCAGCCTGAAGAAGAGAAGGCTTCTGGGAGACCTTGGTGTAGCCTTCCAGTATCTGAGGGGGGCCTACAGGAAAGCTGGGGAGGGATTATTTACAAGGTCTTGCAATGACAGGACAAGGGGCAGTGGGTTTGAAGTGGCAGAGGGGAGATTTAGACTGGATGTTAGGAGGAAGTTGTTTGCAGTGAGGGTGGTGAGGCACTGGCACAGGTTGCCCAGGGAGGTTGTGGATGCTCCCTCCCTGGAGGTGTTCAAGGCTATGTTGGAGGAGGCCTTGAGTGAGCTGTACTAGTGGGAGATGTCCCTGCCTATGGCAGGGGGTTGGAACTACATGATCCTTGAGGTCCCTTCCAACCTTACCATTCTATGATTCTATGATATTTTTCAGGTTGGTCTTCACCCTGCTGTACAGGAAGCCTCCATCGTTTCTGAGGGCAATTTAGATTCACTGCCCTGAGAATACTGCCAGAGAGGACCAGTCAGAAAAACAGTCTCCACCGTGAAGATGATTTGTTGCCCTTGTTAAAAGAACTAGTAGATAATGCTCCATTCCACCAGAGCAGTATATTTACAGGATATATCAATATTTCCATAGAGTTCATTATTTCAATTTCTCACTCAAATTCTGAAGGGAATGAATGAGGGAATATTGTAGTGTTCTTTGGGGTGTGAATTTTAAAATTTGATTAGTTATCCTAACAAGGCTGGAAGCAATTCTTGTTTAGGCAAGTTTTTTTTGTCCCGTTTTCTGAGAAATCCAGGTTCATTTCACCCAAGAATTAGACAGACTGACATATTTACTTATGAAGGGAAACATTTGCTTAGGAGGGAAACATCTAATTGTTTTTTGTCTTTTAAAGACTAGTCCTTAAGAAATACAAATGGTGTGAGTCTATAAGTGAAATTGTGTTTGGATACAAATTACCCCATCTTGAGCAAGTCCCCCACCTTGAATGAGACCCCATCTGCAACCAGTTCTGGAGCCCCTATTACAAGAAAGATATGCAGGTACTGGAGCATGTCAAGAGAAGGGCCATGAGGATGAGCAGAGGGCTGGAGCTCCTCTCCTATGGAGACAGACTGAGAGGGTTGGGGTTGTTCAATCTGGAGAAGAGAAGGCTCTGAGGACCTTCCACCATCTGAAGGGGGACTACAAGAAAGCTGATGATGGACTTCTTAGGATGTTGGGTTGTGATAGGACTAGGGGGAATGGAGCAAAACTAGAAGTGGGTAGATTCAGATTGGATGTTAGGAAGAAGTTTTTTACTATGAAGGTGGTGAGACACTGGAACAGGTTGCCCAAGGAGGTGGTAGAAGCCTCATCCCTGGAGGTCTCTAAGGCCAGGCTGGATGTGGCTCTGAGCAGCCTGATCTAGTGTGAGGTGTCCTTGCTCATGGCAGGGCGGTTGGAGCTAGATGATCCTTGAGGTCCCTTCCAGCCCTGACAATTCTGTGATTCTATATAGAACTGGAAATCTGTGCGTGATAATGTTGGAAAAAGCAGGAAACAGACAAGCATGGTTTGGGTACACACGTATATGGAATCCTAAGGAAAACAGCAATAGAATTCAGGGAATATTTAAACAGTGTTTGGATTATAGCAGCAACTCAGCTTTGGTAAATAAGTGACTACTCAAGGTAACGGTGCCAGAACAGGAACATTTTTGACAGGCTGTTGTTTTAAATAGGCTTTGTGGCCTCATGCCTCTCTTAGACATAATGTTAAGAAATTCCTTGGATGTCATGGGATCATATTTTGTTAAAATATTTTATCATTTTCACCAGGCTGTCTTTGAGCTGAGGAACCTGTTGAGTGCAATTTCATTTAATTGCTACAGGTTGGATAACCTTAGGAGATTGCTATCCTCACTCCTGCTGGGATTTCTGTTGTTGCAGTGGTGATGTTTTTCAAACACTGTTTTGGAAAAAAAAATTCTAGGCTTGTCATTAATATGTAATTATGATAATGAATTATGATGGCTTCAGTTTGCCTTCCTGTAATGCCAATGGAAGATCTGTGTTCATATCCACAATAAGATAAGAGTCTTTAAGTGGCATTTATAGTAATTATATTAATTAGAGTGATGCTAGGATAGTATTAGTACTGTATAGCCTTTGGACTGACAATTTGGATAGTTCATGTGCAAGGACAATCAATCCTTCCCCTCATTTTGGTGAGTAAGGACTATCACAGTTACTGGGAAGAGGATGGCTTTAGCTGGACTATGAGCACACCTGTGGTTGAGCACTGGTGGAACCCATGTGCAGTCATTCAAAAAAAAAAGCCGTTTCAGGGTATGGCAGCCACGCAGAATGTGAAACATATTTGTGAGAAATTGGAAGAAAATCAGGAAATAAAACCCATTTTGCATATGCTCATCACATGCATTAAATTGTAACAGCCTGCCTGAGGCTCTGCTTGTGCTTTGCAATCATAGGTCTTGGTTTGCTTTCTAGTTTTTCAGTTCACATACTTATAGAACTTAGCATTGTTAAACACATCTATTTAGACAGAAACTAAAGCAAGAAATTTTACTATTATATTAGTAAGTTCTTTTCTTATCATGAGGACAGGCTGAGAGAGTTGGGGCTCTTCAGCCTGGAGAAGAGAAGGCTTCCAGGAGACCTGATAGTAGCCTTGCAGTATCTGAAGGGGGCCTACAGGAAGGCTGGGGAGGGATTATTTACAAGGTCTTGCAACGACAGGACAAGGGGCAATGGGTTTAAACTGGCAGAGGGGAGATTTAGACTGGATGTTAGGAGGAAGTTCTTTGTTGGAACTACATGATCCTTGAGGTCCCATCCAACCTTACCATTCTATGATTCTGTGCTCATTCTGGAGCTTGTGGGTACCCATCTACAAACAAAACAGTGGAATGAGTCCATTTTTCATTCATTTCCCTCTCACTGTGTTAAAAAGACTATAGGATTTGCATCAGCATTAGAGGTGGCTTAATGGCCTTGGTGACATTTCAATCACAGTTAAAAAAGATTATGTTGTACAAAGGGCAGAGGGAAGGAAACTACAGAGCTTGGTTTGCAGAAGGATTTAAGAGTGATGCACATACATATGAAGGATTAGGGTGTCAGTGCAAGGTGGAGAACTCTGGAGTGGTCTGGCAAGCTCTGAGGCAGAGTAAATTTAACAGTGGTGTGGAGATCCTGATAGCTCAAAAAAAATCATTTTTTAAATTATGCAAAAGAAATATGGTTTCATTCAACTATTGTGGAAGGTTCCAAGAGGCAGAGTTGAAGTAAAAGGGGCAGAGTGATCAGCCCAAGCACTAATTAAGGCCAAGGTCTCCTGGGGAAGTTAATGAGTCTCTAAATAGCCAAACAGCAGCTGATAGGGAGCGGAAGAACAGTCAGCCTCTGCATCCTGCTTTTATTTCTGCCCTAAAGTGAGAGATCCTTATAGGATATCTAGACAATGTTTTGTCTTCTACTAGGGAATAGCTTCTTCTGATGTGAAAAGTTTTTCCTTTACACGATGTGAGGGAAAATGGAAACCTATTTTTAGACTCTTGAGACTGGTGATGATTTACATGAGTATTCCTCGAGTCTTACTGGGGCGCTTAGGACAGGACATTTTAACTAATTTTATCTGTTGTGGTCTCTCTGTCCCTGCCTTTGGTTATGCTTCTGAAAGTGTCTGGCATAACTGCTCTTGTTTGCGCTTCTCCCCCATCTTTACACACCAGATAGCTTTGCCATTTCCTGACTTTGCTGGGCAAACATTGCACTAACACAGCTTTTGCATAGCATTTGTTTTGTGAAAAAATTTGAAAGGCAACCAAAATGCAAGCAAGTCAGTGAATGAGAGAAAGGAAGAAGGGAGACTGAATTAGCAGAGAGCAATGGCAGAATATGCTGTTAACACAGACCAGAAAATTACTGTGGATGGGTGGGGGCTTTTCTGCAGCGAGGGTATGATGCTGTGGAGGGCATGCATGTGTTCAGTTGTGGGTGTAAGTACCCCCATTAGCTAGACACCCACCTGCAGATATGTGACTCAACAGTGCAGAGACAATGATGGTTGCTCACTCAGGTTCTCAGCTCTAGCAGGATCTGGTCTTTCTGAACTGCTTGCACAGTGGACCTGACTTCACAGAAATCACAGAATCACAGAAACATTCAGGTTGGAAAAGACCCTCAGGATCACCAAGTCCAACTAATAAGCCTACTCTACAAGGTTCACCCTAAACCATGTCCCCAAGCACCACATCCAGACGACCCTTACACACATTTAGGGTGGGTGGTTCAACCACCTTCCTGGGCAACCCATTCCAAAGCCTGATCACTCGTGCTGGGGAAACACTTGTCCTAGTATCTAGTCTGAACCTGCCCAGTCACATCTTAAGGCCATTTCCTCTTGTTCTATCACTAATTACGTGTGAGAAGAGACCAGCACCAACCTCTCCACTATGTCCTTTCAGGTAGCTGCAGACAACAATGAGGTCTGCCCTCAGCCACCTCCTTTTCAAACTAACCATCCCCTGCTCCTTCAGTCACTCTTCATAAGATTTATTCTCTAGGTCCTTTACCAGCTAAGTTCCCCTCCTCTGCAACATAATCACCTTTGTTCCCCATGAGACTCTGTGGTGCTTCTAATAGATATTTAATAATGTGCATCACCTTAATAAAATATTGCATCTGCTGTAGTAGTCCCTTGCATTTTTACTGCTTACCACCTGCTGGATCTGCATTTTTTTCCAGTTTGACATTCTTGTCATTCCTGTGGTGGCTCATTTCTGAGTCATATCTTTTATAAGCACTACAAAAGTAACATTAATTTAGCAACAAGCAATTAAAAAACACAGAATCTATTCAGCCCACACTATCAATTGAGTGTGATCCCAGGGCTGTAATTAACTATGCAATGTTTGGAAGTCTGCTGTGTCCTCCACCTGCCTCCCTAGTGTAGAATTTCTGCTCCCTGTGTCGTTCTTATGAACTTAAAACAGGAGTAAAAAGGAAGGCTCAGAAGGGAGGCATTTCTTGATGGAATGTCACAGGGAGGCCAGGAATTCTCCTGTGGTATAATGGCATATCTTCTGTAGTTCTTCTTCAAACAACCCACAATAGTAGCTTAAATTTTCTGATGTTAACATTGAATGCAATGATCATTCCTAAAACAAACTGCCTGCCACCTTGGCTTTGGAAAAAAAAAATATTCTCTTCCAACTGTAAAATAGGTAGTTATTAATTCTTTTTATAGCTTATATTCAAGGCTTCAAGGAGACCTTATAGTAGCCTTGCAGTATCTGAAGGGGGCCTACAGGAAGGCTGGGGAGGGACTATTGACAAGGTCTTGTAATGACAGGACAAGGGGCAATGGGTTTAAGCTAGAAGAGGGGAAATTTAAACTGGATGTTAGGAGGAAGTTGTTTGCAGTGAGGGTGGTGAGACACTGGAACAGGTTGCCCAGGGAGGTTGTGGCTGCTCCCTCTCTGGAGGTGTTCAAGGCCAGGATGGAGGAGGCCTTGAGTGACCTGTTCTAATGCGAGGTGTCCTTGCCTATGGCAGGGGGTTGGAACTAGGTGATCTTTAAGGTCCCTTCCATTCTATCATTCTATGATTCTGTTTTTATGTGGTAGCTTTTTTATTATTTATTTATTTTTCATTATTTATGTCATGTTCATCACTCTCTTTTGGTTGATAATCTTTGGCTCAGGACTCAGGTTGGTGGACAACATAGCTCACAAGCAACACCTATATAAACTGGTTATCTGAACAGGATATGGCTGACTGCACAGGCATAACTTCATGAACTTCAATATTATTCCCTTTTAACTGGCATATGAAAGGGAATTGCCAGCGAGTCATGTGTTGTGCAGATTATCACAATGCAGAACCTGGTGCCAAGGATACTGATTTATCCTCTGTTATTACTGTGTTATTCATTGCATTGTGCAATAGATCAATTCCAAACATAAATAAATTGAGTAGTCCATAGATAGGAATAAATCCTGTTGCATTCAAGTGTGTACATGTTACACGCTAGCCCTGGCACAGGGAAGCAGAAGTCTTGTGTAGTTCCTTTGGATTCTTTTTCTAGCACTTTGATACTTCTTTTTTGATGCTAACTTTGAAGACATGACTTTTTGGGCTTGCTCCTGAAACTCACCATGCTCACTGTGGGTCTATTGTGTATTTCTGAGCTCTGGGTGCCATTGAAAGTTGTATAAAGCTTGGCAGGACGTAATTTCCCCTTGACTTCCCCACCAGGATTCATCAGCTAAGGTATGTTTCTTTTTATATTGGTTAGATGGACAGGACAGAATCTGTGCTATTAAGTAGAACTTATCCCTGTTTCTTGCAGATCCTTGTAGTTGGGCTGGAGGCGCTCTGGTAGCTTCGGTATAGCACAAAGCCCCTTTCCAGGCATGTGTGTCAAGCTGAATAAGGATTTTTGCAGTGCCTCAGACTTCTCCTAAGCCTTGCTCCGTGACATGCACAATGGCAGCTGTAAAGCAACTTCTGATCCAGTTTGAGACTGCTCATAATCAGATGCCACTACTGGTTTCATTGGTCCTCAGGCAGTGCTGGTAGGGTCAGTCGCTCAGAAGCTGATCCTGCTGTTTGTTTTGCAGAAATCAGTCATCAACTCACGCAGTCTTGCGCTGATTAGATCTTTGGCTTCATGTTAACTTGAGGACAGTGTGAAAGGCATAATTCCATGCAACATTTTTTTCTACAGTCTCCAGAGACTTTTCTCATTTCCATTGTCACACTCGGGGCTGTATTTAAGCAGTTCTGTGGGGACAGAGAACAGTCCTTGGGCGCAGACCAGCCACAGAGAGTATCACTCTGTGCTTTTGGCTGCCCTTCAGCTTCTGCTTTGTATTTTTAGCTTCCAGCCTCTGTAGTGGAAGAATTGTGGGTGGATTAGTACTTCTGATGTTCCTCTGGTCTGTAGTGAAAAGTAAATATTTTTTTTAAAAAAAAACTCCTTAATTGTGATTAAAGAAGAATTGTATTTCCTAACATTTACATGTCATAGAATCTTAGAGTCATAGAATGGTAAGGTCGGAAGGGACCTCAAGGATCATCTAGTTCCAACCCCCTGCCATAGGCAGGGACACCTCCCACTAGTACAGGTCACTCAAGGCCTCGTCCATCCTGGCCTTGAACACCCCCAGGGAGGGAGCAGCCACAACCTCCCTGGGCAACCTGTTCCAGTGCCTCACCACCCTCATTGGAAAGAACTTCCTCCTAACATCCAGTCTAAATCTCCCCTCTGCCAGTTTAAACCCATTGCCCCTTGTCCTGTCATTGCAAGACCTTGTCAATAGTCCCTCCCCAGCCTTCCTGTAGGCCCCCTTCAGATACTGGAAGGCTACTCTAAGGTCTCCTGTAAGCCTTCTCTTCTCCAGGCTGCAGAGCCCCAACTCTCTCAGCCTGTCCTCATAGCAGAGCTGCTCCAGCCCTCTGGTCATCTTTGTGGCCCTCCTCTGGACCCGCTCCAACACTTCCATGTCCTTCCTGTGCTGGGAGCTCCAGAACTGTACACAGTACTCCAGGTGGGGTCCTTGTTTAAGGGAATTTGTTTGAAGTGGTATCTCAGCGTGAATGTCTTTGTCACACAAGAGGTGCTTCAAATCACTAATCTCCTGCAGTCTGAGCTGGTATTTATTCCTGTTTAATGTCAGATCCTCTTACTTGTTTCAAAATTGTGCAACTTGTGCTGGTGAGCAGATTATCTACACTTAGCTGCTTCTCAGGTAGATCTTTGGAGATCTTCAGTGGGAGGACAAGGTCCACTCAAAGTACTGAAGCAACACTGCAGGGAAAATGGAAACCCTGCTGCAAAGTACTGCTTGAGTAGATCTGAGCTGGTTAAAGCCTTTGATCCATCTGAAGTTGTTTATAGGTTCATATTTCAAAGTCATAGAATCATAGAATTACCTGGGAAAGAGCTATAGAATCATAGAATCATAAAATGTCAGTGGCTGGAAGGGACCTCCAAAGCTCATCCAGTCAAACTCCCCCTGCCATAGGGATCACCTATAGTGGATCACACAGGATCGCATTCAGGCAGGTTTTGAGTTTCTCCAGAGAGGCAGACTCCACACCTGCCTTGGGCAGCCTGTTCCAGTGTTCTGTCACTCTCACAGGGAAAAAAATTCCTCCTCATGTTTTCATGAAACTTTCTGTGCCTCAGCTTCCACCCACTGCCCCTTGTCCTGTCATCAGGCATCACCCAGCAGAGCCTGGCTCCAGTCTCCTGGCACTCACTCTTTACATATTTATAAATGTTAATGAGGTCCAGGTGGTGTTGACTTTCTGGAGCTGGTCCAGTGAGTAACTACAGAAGCCAGTCTTTTTACCTCTATTTGGACCTTAAATTGAATTTGCATTGAGTGTGGAGAAACAGGGTCCTTCAGAGCCTATTATGAGCAATGCATCTGAATGTTGGAGGCATCTACTTTGGGATCAGATTAACTGTGCCCTAGAAGTGAATGCTTCTTTCCAGAGCAAGATACAGATATAGATATCTAAGCTTAGCTGGATGAAACTTACCCAGCACATTTGCCCTTCAGTTCAGTTCAGCTTTTCTCTAGCCTCTCAATAATCTCTCAGTATTAGCAGGACAGGCAATTTTTCTGTGTTGTAGGGGGCACAGAGAAAGCAGACAGAAAAGCAGGGTGTTCCAAATCATCTGTATAACTTGTTCAGACCTTTCAGTTCACTCCTGGTTTGTGTTATTAACACCTTTTAAGAGCATCCACTCTGAATTGTCATTCCCTCTGAGCGTACTAAGAGCAGCATCTGCTACCTTATAGAACTTGTAGATCTAGCACATGGCCAGGGAGACTTCCTTGGGCTAGAGCTGGGGTTACAAGATTGTGGTCATGATACATGTAGTGTTGTTCCAGGTTAGATTAAGAACCCACAATGATTTCCTGTGTTGCTATTCCAGACTTACCTATCTGTTTAGAAGCAAATCCGTTTTCACTCGCCTCAATATCCACTAGTCATATTATATCTTATCACATCAGCAACTGGATTTTCCTAGGTATTAGTATCTGATAATCTAATTTCTTATAGGGATATATTTAAGAAGACTGAAAACTGAATCTTCTGAGTATCTCTGTGCCCCTCCCCCATTGACAAAGTTGCCACAGGTTCACTTCTGTGACTTGAAAATCAACATGAAACGTATATAAGAAAAACGAAGCAAGGAGACATACCTGAGGATGGGAAATAAGGTCAAAAATACTGGAATAAAATCAGGAAGGCTAAACTGACACATGTTTGAGAGTGTATAAAAACAGCAAAAGGAGAAGAGTGCATAATGAAAATATAAAGGGAAGAACAAAGGCAAGTTAGAAGTTTACTACTTAACGTGAAAAGAGATCAAATAGCAGATGAATAAAATAGGGCCACGAGGATGGTCAGAGGGCTGGAGCAGCTCTCCTGTGAGGACAGACTGAGAGAGTTGAGGGTCTTCAGCCTGGAGAAGAGAAGGCTTCCAGGAGACCTGATAATAGCCTTCCAGTATCTGAAGGGGGCCTACAGGAAGGCTGGGGAGGGACTGTTGACAAGGTCTTGCAATGACAGGACAAGGGGCAATGGGTTTAAACTGGCAGAGGGGAGATTTAGACTGGATGTTAGGAAGAAGTTCTTTGCAGTGAGGGTGGTGAGACACTGGCACAGGTTGCCCAGGGAGGTTGTGGCTGCTCCCTCCCTGGAGGTGTTCAAGGCCATGTTGGATGAGGCCTTGAGTGAGCTGTACTAGTGGGAGGTGTCCCTGCCTATTTTGGGGGGTTGGAACTAGATGATCCTTGAGGTCCCTTCCAACCTTACCATTCTATGATTCTATGATAGGAAACTGAAATTATTCAGGGATTTAAATCTGAAATTTGCTTGTATCTAGAAGGCTATCAAAAATAATTCTAACTATGCTGTGGGAGCTTCAGCATAAGATAGAAACCAGAAGGAACAGGTTTAAAGAATATTTCAAAGCATGCACAAAGAAACAGAATATGCAAAAGCTACTCTAAGGTATTTGAGGAACTAGCAAAACAGTCACTGAATTGTTAGTTATCTGTGATAACTAGGAAATGAAATGACAGCACATTTCAGCATTCTCAGCCTCATTCAGCAGGAGATTTCCATCTCCACTGAACAGTGAATCTACTTCTTCCTTCCTCTTATTCATGCACTGATTTCTTTCTTATTGCCTTTTACGTTTCCTGCATCTTGAGCCTTATTCTTTCCATGGGTTGAAATGGAAATTCTGACGCCCTGTTACAATTAGAGGTGGTGTAAAAATATGAGAGCTCCTCATTAGCCTTCATTCTGCCCTCTTTCCTCACCATGGAAAGTGCTGGTTTGAAGAATGGCAAAACAGCAGGTACCAGTTCATCCCAGTTGCTGTGGAGAGATATATCTGCTCAGTATATTGCTGTAACACTTACATCAAATGCTTGTAGGTTTTTGTTACTCCCACTGCGTGTAGTTAAAATATATGCATCTGTGTAAGTCTGCCATTAAGAGAACTGAAACCATACATGCATAATGAGTTGGAAGTGATTTTCCAGTCTTGCACCATGGCTCCTATGAGTAATATGTATGTCACAAGCCTTTTCAGTGTCACTCAGATTGGTTTCCTGAGAGGGGACTCTTCAGCTGAGCAAATGTTTGAGGGTCAGAACTTGAATTTATATCTATCTTATCTATTAAGGCTTTTCTGTCACAAACTGCCTTGCCTGGCTGAATTTACTGTAAATATTGTCATGTGTATGCACAGTGCTGTCTCTATAAAGAGAACAGGGCACAGATAAGTCTGTGTTCACAGATTTGTCCAAAGATTTGTGAGAGAAAAAAAGCTGAAATGCTTGAAGAGAGCTGCAGAGACCTGGAGAGAGGCAATGTAATGCAGTGCATGACTTCTATCTTAGACAAAACCTCTTCAGGTGCATTATGCCAGGGCAAACGTTGTGGAACACATAACCTAGCCAGGGATCCTGACACAGAGAGGGCAGTGAAGGCAGGAAGCAGTTGAACTACAGAACAATCATAGAATCATAGAATCATAGAATGGTAAGGTTGGAAGGGACCTCAAGGATCATCTAGTTCCAACCCCCTGCCATAGGCAGGGACACCTCCCACTAGTACAGGTTACTCAAGGCCTCATCCAATCTGGCCTTGAACACATCCAGGGAGGGAGCAGCCACAACCTCCCTGGGCAACCTGTGCCAGTGCCTCACCACCCTCACTGTAAAGAACTTCCTCCTAACATCCAGTCTAAATCTCCCCTCTGCCAGTTTAAACCCATTGCCCCTTGTCCTGTCATTACAAGACCTTGTCAATAGTCCCTCCCCAGCCTTCCTGTAGGTCCCCTTCAGATACTTCAAGGCTACTATAAGGTCTCCTCAAAGACTTCTCTTCTCCAGGCTGCAGAGCCCCAACTCTCTCAGCCTGTCCTCATAGCAGAGCTGCTGCAGCCCTCTGAGCCTCTTCATGGCCCTCCTCTGGACCCACTCCAACACTTCCATGTCCTTCCTGTGCTGGGGGCTCCAGAACTGTACACAGTACTCCAGGTGGGGTCTGATGAGAGCAGAGCAAAGGGGCAGAACCCCCTCCCTTGCACTCGGTTGCTGTCTGGGCTGCACTCACACTGCAGGCTCATGTTGAGCTTTTCATCAACTCAGACCCCCAGGTCCTTTTCCTTAGGGCTACTTTCCAGCCATTCACCACCCAGCCTGTATATATTGCCAATTTACAGATAAAGGTAATTATAAGCTTATTAATACTTTCTGACTCTGTGATGTGATATGGGAGTCATAAAGGACAGTATAAAGGTATAAAGATCATCGTTCCTCCACTTGTGGCAAACAGGTATACAGAGCTTGTGGAGCAAGGGGCACACAATGGGTTACTTGGCAACCAGAAAGGAATACCTGTGCAGGTGACATCTAGCCATCAGCCTGAACTTACATCACACATGGCAGCTGCTAATACGCCAGTGTGCCCCACAGAAACCTCACTGCTGGCTTCAGTAAATGAACAAGATCATATTCAGATATTTATAGAACTGAGGGGTAGATTCTCTATGCCTGTAAACAGGTATGTTTTGCTTCCAAATCCACTTCTGGGACAATTCTGCTTTAAAGATTATTCTGAAAGTCTAACTTTGGAAACCTAAAGGCATGAGTAGGTTAGTGACATCATCATCTAACAGAAGTTATTCCAACTTCATAACCACATGGGAAATGGTGGAAATACAGTCTTATTAGGCACTCTGTGATTAAAATCATAGAATCATAGAATAGTAAGGTTGGAAGGGACCTCAAGGATCATCTAGTTCCAACCCCCCCAAAATAGGCAGGGACACCTCCCACTA
>VWZE01016324.1:56501-68779 GCA_013396675.1 Eubucco bourcierii | reverse complement strand
CAGCCCTCTGATCATCTTCGTGGCATGCTCTGGACTCACTCCAACAGTTCCATGTCCTTCCTATGCTGGGGGCTCCAGAAGTGTACACAGAATTCCAGGTGAGGTCTCACAAGAACCCTGCTGCCTTCTCTTGGTGCAGCCTAGGACAGTTATTTTGTCTTTCAACCTGAATTCTACCACCCACTTAAGCCAACTTTATTTCCCTTAAACTGCTGTGACATTTCTAGTAAACTATGCTGATTGGTGCTTCAATTTGCCTAATTTTTTTTTTATGCTGGATGAGACTGTTTTTTTCTTTTTTTTTTTTTAACTTTATGTCTGTCCAAGACATAAAGCATTTTAAAAGCAACAGCTGATACAACCATCTCTTCTACCTCAGATTAAGCTGGTTAGATCCTAATGAAAGTCATCCATCACTCTTCCTGAAAAGACCTGGCTCAAAATAATCTGTCCTGCAGCCCAGAGTACCTTACAGGGAATGTGTAGTCTAACTTTTCACAGCAGGTAAAAGTTAGATAAGCAAGAACCCTCCCTAAATCATAGTTGCTTTACTCCTCATATGGAGAGAATGGAAGGGGAAAGTGCAGTAAGGATAAACAAGACATATATGAGCCTGCATTATTCTAGATCTGAGTGAGCTGTCAAGTGACTCAATCTTAAGCCCACAAACAGCTTTATGAAACCAGTCTGTCATGTCATGCCCCATCTAATTTTCCTCAGGCAGTGGTTGGTCATGTGTGAAACACCACGCTAGTAACATGCACTCTTCTTTTGTAAAGGGGTCACTCAGTTTAAACCCATTGCCCCATGTCCTGTCATTACAAGACCTTGTCAATAGTCCCTCCCCAGCCCTCCTGTAGGCCCCCTTCAGATACTGGAAGGCCACTCCAAGGTCTCCTGGAAGCCTTCTCTTCATCAGGATGCAGAGCCTCAACTCTCTCAGCCTGTCCTCAGAGCAAGCTGCTCCAGCCCTCTGATCATCTTTGTGGCCCTCCTCTGGGCCCGCTCAAACACTTCCATGTCCTTCTTGTGTTGGGGGCTCCAGAACTGTACACAGTACTCCAGGTGGAGTCTGACAAAAGCAGAGTAAAGGGGCAGAATCCACTCCCTTGCTCTGCTGGCAACGCTGCTCTTGATGCAGCCCAGCACTCACATGGATGCTTTCCTGTGTGACCTGCTCCAGGTGATCCTGCTCCAGCAGGCACTTGGACTGGATGATCTTTCAAGGTCCTTTCCAACCCCTAATGTTCTGTGATTCTGTGATCTTTTTCAAGCCCTCTGCCATTCCAGGTGAATATACTGCAATAATTAAGCAATTTAATAGTTTAGGATATACACATTAAAATATTTCTGCACTCACAAAGGTATAAGGTGCTTGGGAATGTATTAGGTTTTGCTTCAAATAGTTAAAAAACCATAACAAACTAAATAAGATTTTACATTATGAGTTGGATATCTCTTTTTTAGTAACTGAAAGGTAGGCTTCTGCCAGGTGAGTTGGTATCATTTTGCTCAAATGATCACTGCTAGTTTGTGAAATCCAGCACAGAGATACAATTGTTGCCTGGGTCTTAGGACTTAAACAAGGATATTTTTCTGCAGTTCCCAGATTCAGGAGATACGTAAGTGGGAGTGTGGAAAAATGCTTTTGTTTGGGAAGTGCACTGTGGGAAAATTGCTCAATGAGATGTGAATGTCAGAAATGGAATGCAACAACTGGTGTAGCCAGATTAGTGCAAAGAAAAGGCCAAAGGCAAAAACTGACTTTTTTTTTTTTCCCTGAGTTCTCAGTTAATTTGGTCACACTGAAACAAAAGTTACAGTTCACTGTTTCTTGATTGTGTCTGTGGATAAAATTTCAGTTAGAGAAAGCTAATTGTATAGATCTATGATAAACTAAAGCCTGGGGACCTTGTTTTGGTTTGGTTTGGTTTGGTTTTAGTGAGAGTAACAAAAAAAAAAAAAAAATCAATCTATGGTAAGTTTTAGTTCCTGCTTGTTTTTTGCAAAACCTAAACCAGCAAATCCATTTCCCTGGATAAGTTGGGGCAGGATGTGTTGCTCTTTGGAGATAGTTCTCTGTTGATCTGCAGAAGAGATAATCAAATAGGATATTGGAAAATACTGGGATTGTAAAGCCTTCATTGGACTATATGGCAGTATCCATCAGGATCATTTCATCAGAATAGACGTTCTGACACTCTCTGAACCCTCCCACAGTGTTTACAAAAGAGGTGCCCCAAATTCTGAGAAGATTCCCAAAGTACAGGTCATATACCTTCCATATCAGCAGCACTCAAGACTCTTCCAGTGGCAACTCCTTGACTAATGTCCCATATACCTGTAATAGAGGGGAAGGGGTGGAACATCATTGGATTCAACACCTGGGTCATATCATCTGTTGCAAAGACTTGTGCACTGGTGGCTGAAAAGAGCTGTGCGTGATCCTGACTTCCAATACCTACAGTGCTGTAAATTATAACATATGATGAGCCCTTCTAAAACCCAACAACTGCACAGCAGAGCAAACCTGAGCAGTGAAAACTGCCTTTTCCTTTTGAGATACTGATGAAAGACTTGCCTGACCTCTCATAATAATTAGGGGTTTTGTTATCCTAGAACAATTTGCTGCCCCTGAAGGATGAATCACAGCAAATTTGGTGAGATTATGATTTCTTATTTGTAATCTGCCATTTTGTCAAAGCAGTCCATACTTCTCGTAGCTCTCCGATTTCTTTATATCTGTTCCTTGACAGTTTCTGTGGAGGGACAGAAAACAGCTCTGCTCTCATGTTTCTCCATGAGGAGAAACTCATTTTCTATCTTCTGTGGGGTGGTTGACCACAACTTCTTTTACTGTGACATAAAAGATAAGCCATTAGTGAATCCTGAAATATCTGTGAGCACACAACTGGATTTATCCTTTATAGAAGCAGAATCCCCTATACATACTGATGTTTAATGACTTACAGATGGATAATACTTTTGAGGTATCCAATAGTATTGAGGGCCTATATACAGTAAAGCAGTTGTTTCACTGCTGTTACTTTTCAGATAAAATCAACTCTTAGACAAAATGGCAGTTTGGCAAACAATGCCAAACAATGCCAGTCTCACCAAACAAAAGCAGAGAACTGAAATGACCACCCTCATAAAATGCAGCCCTTATTCAGGGGAAGCTTGCATTGTTATGGGAGAGAATCGCTTGAGGTCTGACTGACTGACTGACTGAGGGAGAATCTTGTTCCAAGTTCTGGCAACCTGTCTGTGTTCCTAAATTAAAATGCTGGCTAGCTGAGACTTTTTGATTTGTAAGTAATACAAGTATGTGTGTAATTGCTTGATAAATGGTGCTAAATTTGCAATTGTGTAAGGTAGTTGTACTGGTTTTAACCCAGTACTGCCTTGCTGTTAGAATAAAAAGCCTTTTTTGTACTAATGTAACAAATTAAAGGGAAAGGTTAGAAGCAGCTTGATGTGAAATGCCCTTATCTTTTTCAAATTACAGTAATAAATATGATAGTTGAACGAGAAGAAATTACAGAAGCACAATGTGCTATATTAGATAAGGCTGAGTCTCTGTACCTTCAATGAATTTTCCATTTGTTCTGAAGATAAGGGAGATGAAATAGAAGATGAAATAGATTTGCCTTGAAAGGAGATATAAGGCATACCTGAACCATTTCTATGTCCCATCTTACCAGTCCACTTCATGGCCACTTGCCACTCTTAGATGCTCTTAATAGATTGTATATTAAAGGCAATACTGCCGACATGGGAGCTCTGCAACGGCCACATTGCGTATTCATTATTGCATATTCATTATTGTTCATAGCCATCTGAGGTCGAGTTCGGTCCCTGCAAACAAAGAACCTTTGTCTGCATCTTTACTCCCTCCTCATGCAGTTTTTGGTTCCATAACTTTTGCAGCACTCCTTGGGATGAAAGTTTCTTTTTAAAGAGGGTGCTATGTACTCTTTTGTAAACGTGTCTCCATTACTAAAAGTGACATCATGGGAATGCCTGGAAGAGATCTGGGAGCACAGAGCAGGGGCAGAGGCGATGTAAAAAGAAATCCCCCTTGTCCTTTCTGCCTCCTCCTCCCTACAGCATTGTCTAGCAAACAGGTACTTTGTTGAACACAGCTGGAAGCTTCAGGAGGAATTTTAACATAAGAGGGACTACTGATTATATTTAAACAAAAGAGTCCTACCAGCTTTTTTTCATCTGCAGGCTGCTATGCATGGTGTGGTCAAAAGCTTATTCACAGAAAGACCGGGTTCTGCCGAGTTGCCATCATATGCAAATTACCTCCCTGGACACACTGGCACAGTAAATGCCAGAAGTGTAAAAAGATGGATTGCAAAACTTAGGCATGCTCCTGCTCCTACTGGGATCAGTGGCAAGCGTCCCATTGGCTTCAGTGGAAGAGGGATAGAGTCTCTCTTTCTGGAAGTAAGACACAGCAGTGTTTGAGCTTTTTCGAGCACATGCAGATCTGAAAGTCTGTTCCTTTAGTGCATTCCAAAATTTTTCCTGTTTGTTTGACTCCATAGCAACACAACACCACCACTAAGCTCTCAACATTGGAGTGAGATTATACCACTAAGCCTCAGGATTTCTACAAGTGTATCCTGTAAAAAGATCTCACTGAGATGCATTTGCCATTGGACTAATTCTGTGTCCTTTTCAGATGAGTGACAAAATGATTGCTGCATTTATTTTACAAGAAACCAAGAATTTTCTGAGGTTACAAAGAGGAGAAACTGCTTTATAATCATGCCAGAAGCAACTTTTATTTCCCTTCCTTTTAAATTCTGATTTCTTTATTGTCTACCACAGAAATTACTATTTTGCAACTTAAAAAAAAAAAAAGTGTAATAGGATGCAATGAAAAAAAAAATGCCAAAAAAGCTGTAATTAGATTCTGAACATACTGCAGTTTATCTTCTATAGAGGGAAGCAAAGCAGAGAAACTTGATTTACACTCAATGGCTGAGGATTTGCTCTAAGTTACTTGAGGCACACTGACGCTGACTGCACTGTTTAATCCCCTGTTTTTATGCATGGAAGGGGAGAAAAAAAAAAAACCAACAACAAAGCAATTCCATACCTAGAGAAGGTAGTTGTGTTTAAGGAGTATCCATGGTCCTTTCTAATGTTCAGTTTTGGGCTCCCCAGTTTGAGAGGGACAGGGATCTGCTGGAGAAAGTCCAACAGAGGGCTACGAGGATGATTAGGGAACTAGAACACTGCCTTATGAGGAGAGGCTGAGGGACTTGGGGTTTTTTTTGTCTGGAGAAAAGACTGAGAGGGAATTTAATAAAAGTTTACAAATACCTGAGGGCTAGGTGTCAAGAGCAGGGGCACAGGTTCTTCTCCCTTGCTCCCTGTGATAGGACAAGGAGCAATGGATGTAAACTGCAGCACAGGAAGTTCCACCTCAACACAAGGGAGAACTTCTTTACTGTAAGGGTCACAGACCACTGGAACAGGCTGCCCAGAGAGGTTGTGGAGTCTCCTTCTCTGGAGACTTTCAAGGCCTGCCTGGATGTGTTCCTCTGTGACCTGAGCTAGATTGCATGATCCTACTGTGGCAGTGGTTTGGACGTGATCTCTTTGGGTCCCTTCCAACCCCTGACATCCTATGATCCTGTAAAGTACCTGCTAAGATGTTCCCAAGTAACAATACAAGTGCAGTGGAGCAATGATAACATTAAACAACACTAAGGAAGAATTTTAACTGCTTTACATTCCACACATTTTCTTAGACTCTAGGTAAAACTACTCATTGCCATCTCTGTTGTATTCAGTTTTTGTATAATGCAGTTGTTGAATCATCTCCTCCAATATGATTTCTGAGATAATTTTGCCTCGAGTCATAGCTCTGGCTTCCCCCATTGCACACAGTCTTACATAGACTGGAATCAATGATCAGGATGTGGGCAGCAGCATTATATTGGGACTTTGATTGTTTCTGTGATCTGCCCTTTATGCAAACAGTGTTGCAAAAACACATGATGAAACACTGGATTTCACTTTTCTGAATGGAGTTCAGAGTTTTTCCTTCTGATGCCTCCAATGCACCTAGGACAAACTGCACAATCCTGACTGTGGGATGTAGCCTGACTGCTGGGCCACAGGATCAGAGGCAAAAGTCTCCTTCTCTGGCATCCACAACTCCACCAAGTCAGTGGGATGCTCATTATTGCAAGTGAAGATGAGACAGGGATGTCATAACTGAGATCACAGAAATCTAATAGCAGCACTGTGACTCTGTCAGTGAAACCCTTATGTTTTTTCTTTCCATGTAAGATAGCCTCAGGGCTAGGCTCTGATTAAGGAAGCAGCTACAAATCCACTTAGCTGCTCTAGATCCAGATGAAAGCAGAATCTGCCTCTTTCTTTACAGGCTGACCTTCAGCAAATCAGTTCAAGAAAATCTGATACAAAGTGAAAAGATTTGTTCTAAAGCTGGACAGTTAAGGGCTTGTATTTCAGAACTGGCCAGAGATTCCAGCTGTGTTGGTTTTGAGACTATAACTTGAGAGAGTAAAGGTTTGGCACTATTTCAACCAACTCTACTTCACTAGAGCTGACACACGGAACTACTCATGAAATTTGAAATATTTTAAGTGTGTGAATCTAAGAAATACAGCTGGAGATTATAGTTTTTCTATACAAAATGTGATGCCCTAGAAAATGTGCTTTGCTATGCTGTTTGTAATACAAACTTTCTGAATTGTGCTTTGGGCTACATTGCATTTTACTGTGCTTTGTTGTTCAAAGAGTAGATGTCTTCTATTCCAAAGTCCACCTTGCAACAAAATAAAGAGTATATTTCTTTTATTAAAAGAGGAAAATTCAGATTAAAAATATATTCTGACCCTTAAACTGCAGAATACTCTGTAAAACATCAACTCTGACACCCCAGTGCTAGTCCCCAGGATGGCACTCGGTGGTGGGAAGCAGGGCAACTCACATATCCATTTATCAGTTTGGGTTTTATCTTATCACATCTTAGGTGCCTTCTTTCACCTGTGAAGAGCACTTGGTAATCCTTGCTTAACAATTCTCATCTGCAGTAAATTCAAACTGACCTCTGGAAGTGAGACCTCTTGGAGGAGAACACCTCCTTGGGTTACTTAATTTTTTAAGCAAAATCTTTGCATTAGCACACAAGTGATGTATTTTATCACTTTATTTCTGTGTTGCACTGTTCTCAGTAACTGTGAGAACTTGAGAGCACCGGAGAAGAAATGTAGGTGCTAGCCTTTCTGGAGGTCTGCAACTCAAGCTACATGAGAGCATCTTTAAATAGCCCAAGACTGCCAAAGCCAAAAAATACTCTCAGCCCATGTTTGTTTCTATGCAGCAATCTCAATCAACATTTACTTTCGGACTCAGTAAAAGGCAAGCTGGCACTGTGGCAAGGCCAGGCAGGCAGATCGATACCCGTCCCGAATTTTCTGCAAGTCTTTCAGTAGCCACTCAGCCACAGCTCGGTCACTGTAAACTCACATGAACACGATTGTAATAACTTTCCCGGTGTTTTTAGTAGCTCTGAGAGCAAAATAATCGTTAACTCTCTTCTCTCGATAGGAGGAGAGGGCGGGGGAAGCAGTTTAGAGCTGGATACGGCAGTGTAACGATGCCTCTGCGTCTGCGGAGGCTGCAGGCGGTGACACTGGCACCCAAGGGGAGAGGCTGTGTTGCGGCTCGGAGCTGGGCCAGACGGAGCCGCTCTGGGCAGCGCTGGCGCCGGGCACCACGGAGAGTGCGCGGGGCTGTAACAGCGTCGCCGAGGAGCGGGAGGGCGGCGGTGGCCCTTGCAGCAGCCGGGTCTCTGCGAGGGGCAGGCGGCCGGAGGGCTGAGCGGGAGGCCGGAGGCCCACGCCATGGCGGNAGCAGGGCAGGGCAGCGACTGCCGCGTGGCGGGAGGGGGCCGGCCGGCGGCAGCGGAGCTGGGACGCGTGTGCTGCGCGGCAGAGGAGCGGCCCGCCCGTGTGTCCGCGCTCGGTGCGTCTTACCGGTGCCCGCTAACGAGGGAGCAGGGCGGTGGATGGAAGCGGCGCCGCTGCCGTCCTGGGGCAGAGGAACGGGGCAGGTGGGCGCGGAAAGCCCCCGCGTTTGGGGGCCGGGCCCTGCGGGGACCTGTGCCAGCGGCTGCTTTGTGGTCGCCCCCGCCCCTCGCGACTGCCGGGGCGCACGGAGGGGGACGGCCCAGCCCGTGGAGGCTCCGCACCCGATACCGGCGCTTAGCCGTATTATTTATAGCAGATCCTGTGAGCGTGAGGGATCCCCGAGCTGTGCCGAGCCCGTGAGGATGCCGGCGTGCTGCAGCCGGTAACAGCGTAAGCGCCGCAGCGGAGAGTGCGCACTCGGCAGGGCAGGTTTTGTCAGAGGTATGTGCGAAGTTGCTGGTGCTAAAGCAGGGTTTCATTACCTTTTTTTTTTTTTTAAAAAAGCTAATCTTTGGTATGTGCTGGTGCAGCCAAGGTCACCTTGAGCAGAAGGAAGACGCTTTTCTTTTTAACCGTTCGTGACTCTTTTTGTTCTGTTTGTTGGGTGGTTTAATTTGCCTGAGCACTAATAATAAAAAAAAGCCCAAACCTACAAATTAAGCGTAAGAGCCAGGAAAGGAGGAAGGATAACTCATCTCCGTGGGCCGCGCGAAGATAACCATGTGCATGGATAGAGCAGCTCACACTCCGGTTTGTACTGAGATCTGTTGCAGTGGAGGTTTGTGTCTGATTGTGGAGGGCACGAAGAAAGATAAAATGTTGACGTTTTAGGCCTTGCTCTTGCAAATGTTGGGACGGGAATAGTTTCGTTCCTGATGGCTCCTAACTTGGCTGTGCTACAAATTTCTGTGTGGTGACAGATGGAAGAGGCAGTATTGCCACTTTACAGTTTCTCCAGATGAATATGCTGGGATCCCTGTCTCCGTGACTCTATAACAAAGCAGTTAATTCGTAGTCTTTTGCAGGTGTACTATATAATGCTAAATTGCTTTGATACCTTTGCCTTGTTTTCTTTTTTTCTTTTTTCTCCCTTCAAAAGAGAGTTATTAACTGTGCTTTTATGCATGGACTATAAAACTTCTCTTTTAAAATAATAGTGCAAGTTTAGAGTTCTTTACCGCTTTTTAGTCCCAAAAGTCTGTAATGTCTCTTAGTCAGCAGAATGTTTATATTTAGGAGTGTGCTTGTATAAAGAACACTCCTTTATCCAAGGAGCTCGCAAACTGGTTTGACTACAGCTAGATCAGACATATAAAATACACCGTGAGACGGGATTGGGACAGACCATTAATGAAATTATTTGTAGATAAGAGGTGTCCTTGGGAAGCGAATTATGAAAGAGTGAGGTCATGGAGTGCAAGAGGGTGATAAACTTTTGAAAGTGCCCGAATGATTTAAACTATGCAGTGGAGAAAAGTAGAAAAGCATAGAGGGGCAATACTGACCTGTAACAGGAAGAAGAGCCAGGAGAGGAAAACGTGCAGGTGGCTGATTGGTGTGTTGCTTTTCATGGAAATCAAATGTGCTGGGGTTTTTACTGTATTAAAGTCATGCTGATTTCTAGATGCGATGGAACTTCCTCAATACCCACTGGTTTGCAGATTTTTTTTGCTCCTTAGCTATCCCTGAAATTTTGTGTGCATGTATATATGTGTTTCTATATATGTGTGTGTGTATGTGTATATATGTGTGTGTGCTATTTTTTTGCAGCTTCTGATCTTCACTTTAGCTCCTGTGTCATGGATGAGACATCATTGTCCCTTGGAACAATCGATGTTTCCTATTTGTCCACCTCAGCAGAGTGCAGTATCGGTAGATGCAAGCATTCCAATGAAGAGTGGGTAAGTAGAAACTGTGACTGTCAGTGGTCATATTTGTCTTGTTTTGTCCCTCAAGTTGAAGGTGGACTTTTTTTATTACAAAGAATTAAAATAAGGCATCTTGTGAATGATACAGATTGATTTTGATAACCTGAAATATAAGAAGGAGCTGTTACTTCACTGCTGGGCCAAAGACTAACGTTGCTACAAAAGAAAAATCCTATTAAACTCTGTTGATAGTCTTGTAATCTGCTGGTGCAATGTTACTAATCGCTTTATATAGCAGTAAATGTGCAGAAACCCGTTCTGCAGTACACTGAGGTCAAACGGAAAGCTCCTTGGTAAAGAAGTAGTTTGAAACGCACAGGCGAAAAGGAATGTGAAGCTAAAGAGGCTTGGCCATGTAGCTGTTGTAGCTTGAGCTTTTCATGCAATATGGGAGGCAGAGGAAAAAAATGGAGGAGCCTGTTAGAGCCTCTGATGAGTGAGTCCTGGGATTTGGAGGAGCTAAAAGGGTCAGTAAAAAGGGGGGAGGCTGGGTGGAGCAAATCAGCCACATGCGGACTGGGCCAGTACTGGTTGATTTAGAAGCATAGATCAGGAAGAATTAGACATGGCTCTGGAAAGCAGGAGTTTGAACTTGATATGGAAGAATGGGAGACGTGGTCAGAGTTGAGAGAAAGAACAGATGTCCTGGCAGCTGGATTTTCTATCTAGCTAGATCTAAGTTACTTGTGACATCAAGCGTGGTAACCAAGAGATGTGTGAGAGAGTAGGATATAGGCAGGCAAAACAGAAAACATAGGAAGGAGGTTTTGTAAGGACACACTGATGAGTTCAGTCAGGGCAGAAAGAAGGCAGTTTTGTTAGTGGTTAATTTTGGAGTCAGCATTATGGAAAGTGTTGGGCGATTGGGCCAGGTTTAGCAGCTCAATGCTTGTTTATTTCAGGTGAAAGACTTAATCTTGGAATAATTGCCAATTCACGCTGCTTGCCAAATGTGCTGCATGCACATTTTAGTTTTTAGGTATCTTCAGCGTTGCATTTGACTTTCAGGTTGTTTCTGACTGGGCTGGCTTTCTAGCTGGGTATGTGATTCTCTGTATTGGTGTTTTCCAACTCTTAAGCTTTATTTGAGCTATTGGTTCTATCACACTTCTCTTCCACTTAAATATGCTACTTTAAGCAGCTTTTTGGTTTGTTTTGTTTTCCTTTTTAATAAAAACTTTTGACTATATATGGTTCAGAAAATGACAATCCAGTGCTCATTCTCAGCAATAATTCAGTGGACTTTAATGGGAACAATCAATGTCTTAGTGAAAATTGTTGTCGAGTCTATTTTCATTATGTCCTAAAGTAGAAAGTGTGTTCTGTGAATGCAGAACCTTGGAGCTTTTGTTTCTTTAACCTCCAGAAGGACAGCATAACTTTTGGGGAAGGCACAGTGCTCTTTTTCATGTCACTTTGCAGGAAGCTGCTGAAGAGACACAGTTGCTGTTAATGTTTTGCCTACATTCAGGCTTCTTGCAGTTTTACAGGGTGATGCCCAGTTAAAGCTTAAAAGACATTGCTCATGTTACAAGCGGCCTTACGTTATTGACAGTGTAATTTGNCCCCCAACCAGGTTTCCTCGCTGCTTCTTATTGGAGTTGTGTATTTTAAAATGTTGTGTGTCAGCAAATGCTGCAGCACTTGAGATACAGAAATGCAACACTGCGATTTTTGGTTTTATGTTTTTAAAATCACATCATTTTGGGGGGGAATGGGCTAGTATTTTTTGTGTGCATCTGGCAACTCCTTTTACTCAGAGTTTTCATGTAGCCAGTAAAATGTATATTTCTGGATAATTATACAGTGATCTTTTGCTCTGCAGGGAGAGTGTAACTCTAGGCCTACTCTCTTCCGATCTGCCACTTTAAAATGGAAAGAGACTTTGCTGAGCAGAAAAAGGCCATTTGTGGGACGATGTTGCTACGTATGCACTCCCCAGAGCCGGGTAAGAAGATTACAGACTGGATTATATTTGACAATAACACATAGTTGCAGTGTAATGAAGTTTCAGTAGTTTTCTTACTTGCAGAATTGAGGTCACAGTGTTATTATATCATAAAGGAACATCGTTTTTCACCTTTGTTTGCAGTTATGGAATTAATGGATCACATGGGCTTAGAATCGTAAGACCATAGAATGGTAAGGTTGGACCTCAAGGATCATCTAGTTCCAACCCCCTGCCATAGGCAGGGACACCTCCCACTAGTACAGCTCACTCAAGGCCTCCTTCAACCTGGCCTTGAACCCCTCCACAGAGGGAGCAGCCACAACCTCCCTGGGCAACCTGTGCCAGTGCCTCACCACCCTCACTGCAAACAACTTCCTCCTAACATCCAGTCTAAATCTCCCCTCTGCCAGTTCAAACCCATTGCCCCTTGTCCTG
>VWZE01016324.1:42451-56311 GCA_013396675.1 Eubucco bourcierii | reverse complement strand
TGCATGCGCACACTGCAGGCTTATGTTGAGCTTTTCATCACCCCTGACCCTCAGGTCCTTTTCCTCAGGGCTGCTCTCCAGCTATTCACCACCCAGCCTGGATTTGTGCTTGGGATTGTGCCTACCTAGTTGCAGGACCTTACACTTGGCCTTGTTGAATGTCACGAGGTTGGCCTGGGCCCACCTCTCCAACCTGTTCAGGTCCCTCCGGATAGCATCCCTGCCCTCTAGCAAGTCGACTGTGCCACACAGCTTGGTGTCATCTGCTTATTATGATGCTTGGCTTACTGTGATGCTTCGTCTCCCACAACTCCCATCTCTTCAGAATTAGGAAATTTTCCACACAATTAGGAAATTATGTGGAAAAAATCACCTGCTCTGCTAGATGAAGAATGGGAATTGGATGAGTATTAAAGCGCTAGAGCTTACTTTTAGGATGCTCAATTCTGTATTCATAGAGTAAGTACAGTTTTGGAAATAAGCGATATGCTTCCCATAAGACATGAAGAGATCAATCCTTTGCTTGAGAGGGCAAGTTAGTTCATACAGGAGCCTGGTTCCTGGCATCTTTCCCCAGTCTGGAAGCAAGGAGTGCCAGTTACACTGGTAGGGATATTTGTCTGCTGGGAACAGTGTCAAGATGATGGCTCTAGAGAGGTTGCACAAGCTAATTTAAAATGTGAACTTTATTGAACTGCATTGGGCAGACTTTCTGTAAGCTGAAGATGCTAAATGCTGGTAAATGGCATAATAGAATTTGCAACCAGTTTGTCATGTAATTTGACTGTGTACACACCCCAGAATTCAAATTGCATGTAGTTGCACCTGCACTAGGTTTCATGATTGGCTGATCTAGAGTGAAATCTGCTTATTTTTTTGACCAAGTGAAAGTTGTTCCACTTTGTTCCTATGCCAGAATAGAAAACTACAGTGACAAACAAAGGTGTGGTAGAGATCCAAGCGTAATGTGAAAGCTTTCTTTGATATGTGCAAGACTACTTCTAACAGTAGTGTGGTTTGATTTCTGGAAAGCTGTGTAGGGAGCCTGAACTTAGGGCTTTATAGAGTTTAATTAATCTGTTAGTAGTTAGGCTCTTCCCCTCAAGTTAGGAATTGTGCTTTAAAAATAAAAATCTTGTTCTGCATTCTGTCCACTTAATAAGAAACTAATTAACTATCCAGAGACCCCACTTAAGAAAAGGATATAATGTGATTAAGCCTGTTGTTCCTTTCTGCCACAGGGAGCAAATGCCATCCTAGCAGTAGACAATAACAAGGCAGATCCTGTCATTAGACTCTAGATATTTCACTTTTTTGAGCTGCCAGTTTCAGTATTTCCCTTAAGGAAAAAGGAGGGTAGATGAGTGAGACAATTTCCTTAAGTTGGCCAAACTTAAGTGTTGGACAAAGTATCAGTTTGCCAGAGGTGATAGTGGGAAGACTTGCATCTCCCTCCTGTATTTCCTGATGTCTTGGGAGCTGATCAAGTTCACTAACCAAGCAGAAAACTACCTGCTTTATTATTCATTTAGTGTGGCTGTCTTAGTTTCCTGCCTTGCCTAAATCAAATTGGCTTATTAGGGGATGTCATGAATGGTGGAGGTGGTGGCAGAGGTGAAGGACTGGCCTGGTGTCAATTTTACAATTAAAAATTATTTAGGCAGAAAGAAACTAGCCTGTTGGTCTTGAAGTATGAAAGAATGAGGTTTAGGTTTTCCTGCCAAGAAGTAGTTGTTTATCTGAAGGTGAACTGCTCCAAAATGCATCATGGAAGAGTTAGTAGCCTGGGATGCAGTCTGTACCCAGGATGTAGAAGGCAGGATTAAATTTGTTGTTCAGGCAGAGCAGAAATGTGGAGATTTGCCACCTAACCGTGGATCCTGACCCTTGGGCTGCCGTTATGTGATGCCTGATCTGCTGGCAAAGTACTTGTCACAGACTGGCCATCAAAAGGCTTGTAATTAAACTGTTGCTGAATGTGGCTTAGTAAAACTCTGTCTCAAAGATGAGTTCTGTATTACAAGAAGTCCTGGTTTATTATTAAATATTAAAATATTTTGACTTGAAGAATTCCTGTATGCAGTAAAGCCTAGAGAATAGTTTAAAAGTATTTGAGTTAGGAATAGAGGCTTTCTGAATTTCCGTTTTCGTTTCAGGGCAGTTTGTGTGCACTTCGTGAGCGAATTCAGCACTTCTGTGCTTCAGCTTTTGTTTATAATAGAGGTGAAAAACATTGCATTATCTTAAATGTTTTGGTGAATGTAAAGGCACAGCTATTTTTATGTAACAAAGTAGTCCAACAATCCTTTTTTTCCGGTTTTACAGGATAACTTCTTCAATTCCAGTATTCCTTCTTTGGGCCTGCGTAATGTCATATACATCAACGAAACACATACGAGGTAAGGTGGCAAACCCTTCTTTTGCCTTTAGAGTTCAGTGTGTTCTGGTCTTGCAATGGGGGAAAACTCTAGGACTGAATGAATATGTGCTACTGTCCTAAAATGCGGGAACTGTTGCTGACTTCAGGATGGTAATGTACTTGTTAAAACTGGCCATGTGTATTTGGGAGCTGGACAAAGTCCTTTGGGGTTATAGATGAGGAGTTTAAGGGTCAAACCTGTTTCACAGAAAACAGAGCATGTTTAAATCCTTTCTCCTACAGATGCTACCATTTGTACTAAAGCAGAATGCTGAGAAGAGCTGTTTTATTCCCATGCTCAAGAATGACTTCAGGCTGCATTTTAATTTACTGAGCAGATCTGGCTCACAGTTTAGACGTTGACTGTTAGCACTAATGACAATTAAATCTGAATCTGTCTTATGAGACTGTCTGGGCTCTGCCTTGGTGGCAGAGTGTAGCTGATTAGTGATGGTGAATGTGACCTGAAAATGATGATGTATCTTTCCACTATTGGAAATGTATCTTGTGTTCTAGGATAAAGATACTGGAAATACACAGAAAAATCTTTATTCTGTTCCTTGAAAAGTTAATAGTGCTTGCTAAGTTTTTTACAGTCATCATTAGCATAAGCAGGTCTTGCAGTGTTTGCCATAGAGTCACAGCAAACAAAGAGAGGCCAGCAGCCTGAAAGAAATGAGCCAAAGTGTCTGAGTGGAAGAAAGGCAGCATTGTGCTGTGCTTGAGAAGGAGGAAGCTAATGTTAGAGGCTGTTCATTCTCCAATTTGAATTAATTATCTTATTTAAGAGTTGAGCTTGTAGTTTAGAATGCAGGAACATAATAGTGTTAAATTTTAACTTTAAAAACAAAAAACTAGTTTCAAGTGTCTCATGCTTGAATGGTTTTGAATGTGGTCAGAGTTACTTAAATTAGAAATACAAGGGCAACAAAATATGGGTTAATGAGTTACTCTGAAATAATAAAGCTTTAGCTCAGAATGTCATTATAGTCTGAACATGAACAATTTTAATGAAGTTCTGAAGTCCTATGGGGTTACATAGGCACAGTTTCTTGGCCTTAGAAAGCAAGAGGGATTCTCTTCAGCGACTAGCATACTGCACCTGTATTGAGACAGCCTTGTCCTGAGGTGTGGATATGTCAGTTTTATAATGCATCTTGACTGGCTCTGTTCTGCATGGTTTTTGTCTCCTACCATTGCTACATGATTAGAGAACAGATAGGATGCAGTATGATTAGAAAAACTCTAATCTGTAAAATGAATATAGAAACCTTTATACCTTGACAGATCCCTGCAATAGCTGTGCACTGTTGTCATGATACATTTGTGGCTACCAAAATTGTTGCGAGAAAGAAGCATATCCATCACTTTGCTTTTTAGAGTAATAAGGCTCTCGCACTCTGAGGAGAAGGGGAAAGTGGAAGAGCAATTAAACCAGTCGCAACTCTACTTCCCTGGCAGCATGAATAGCAAACTTCTGCTCTTAGTGATGATCTGAATGTTTGTGTAACAGTTTTGTGTCAGACTGTGCCAGTGCTTGTTCATGTGCGCTCGTCTCGGTTTTATCGCAAGTGGCCTGTGTGCTCAGGTGTTTGGCCTTTTGCAGTGTAAAGGTTCCTTCGTATCCTTCCCAGCTGCTTTTAACACAAATTGTAACACTGAAATATGGTAGGGAGGTTTAACAGCCAAGATCAGTAACTCGTGTGACAGCAAGGAGTGAGACCTTGGCATCAGTCCACCATGGAAACCAACGTGAGCATTGCCACCTACGGTTCGGTTTGGGATACTCTCCAGAGCATTACTGATGCATTGCACCAGCAGTCCTCTTGCATAATACTCTGTGCTCTGGTTTTAGGAATGGCCAGAATTTAATTTTTCCTTCCAACTCTTAATTTTGCCCCTTCACATCAGCTCTGCTGTTCACGAGTCCCAGCTCTGTTTGGTTTGTGGAGTGACTCACGTGAGTGGTGACTTGTCCAGTCCTGGCCAGATGAGGGAGGACAGCAAGGAGAGAAAGTAGTAATAAATATTCATTGTGGAGGACTGGATTTTAGCTTTACTCATCCATCTTCTATGATGTTAGGAAAAGGGTTCAGAATAACATTTTCTCAAGTGACTGCTGCTTGTATGATCCAGAGAAGAGGGCGCAGGGTTAATTTAAAAGGAAGACACTGACTGCATAAGCTACTTAAATGCTCATATGCGTAGAGAGATTTACTATTTAGTGGTTCTGATCCTGTTAAAACTTTGCAAGGAGAGGGTGTGTAGAAGGCACATAGGGCTTGGTGTTTAAAAACACTAGAAAGGAAGCGAAGAGTACAAATAAAGTGATATTTGTGTTGGTGGCTAATGCAAACACATTTTCAGAAATGTCTGTGAGAGTTTATCCTGTGCGTATGATGTGAACAACTTTCCCAAGAGCACTTGGTGGTTTTTGAAGATGTTGACAAACCTCTTAGCTGGGCATTTCTGTTCCTTTATAGAAAGTCACTAGACTCAGAAATCAGCACTGCTTTTCTCCTCGATGACCCAGGGAGTTCAGCAGGCAGACAAAATGTATATTCTGGTTTCTAGCTACTTTCCTGTGATACTGTGGATGTTTTCAGGCCAGTATCACCCTGAATTGAAGTAATGCAGACTTCATTTATCTCAGATACTTTGCACTATGCATTGATTGTTTAAACTATAACATTAGCATCTGAGCAGTTTACTGGAAGATGCAGAAGGTTTTGGGCAACCCTTCATAAAACTCCTTACTTTTGCCTCTTAATTGTATTTTTATCTTAATTGTATTTTTATCTGGGTTTAGTTCAAGGGGACCTGATAGTAACCTTCCAGTATCTGAAGGGGGCCTACAGGAAGGCTGGGGAAGGATTATTTACAAGGTCCTGCAACGACAGGACAAGGGGCAATGGGTTTAAACTGGCAGAGGGGAGATTTAGACTGGATGTTAGGAGGAAGTTCTTTACAGTGAGGGTGGTGAGGCACTGGAACAGGTTGCCCAGGGAGGTCGTGGATGCTCCCTCCCTGGAGGTGTTCAAGGCCAGGTTGGATGAGGCCTTGAGTGCCCTGTACTAGTGGGAGGTGTCCCTGCCTATGGCAGGGGTTTGGAACTAGATGATCCTTGAGGTCCCTTCCAACCTTACCATTCTATGATTCTATAAAGTATTCTTTTTATATGGCAGTGAAATAGTTTGAAAGTCATACCCTTCATATTTTTTGTAGGTACAGAGGCTGGCTTGCAAGACGTTTTTGTTATGTCCTTTTTGTGCAAGAGAGGGATGTTCATAAGGGTATGTTTGCCAAGAATCTGACAGAAAATGTGCTGAATAACAGCAGGTAAGTTAATGCAAGATAAAATGTGGTTGGTGTTTTTTTTTTATGACTGATACATTATAATGTGATGTATAAGAATTTGGAAATGGCAGAGTTTTGAAAATCAAACTGGTTAAAATAGGAGAAGATACCAGTATCTTTCAGCACAACCTCTTAGGGCTGTAACTTGCAATTTCTGCTTGAATAGGAAATGAGGGGAGTTGGAGACTTATTAATCTCCAAAGGCATGATGCATAATGGATGGACAGCAGATAGTATAGAGAAAAATAAATTGTTCTATGTGAACTCTTCAAACATTTGTTTTATTTAATTCATCAAAATCAGTAGCAGTAAAGTCGTATTACAGTCATCAGGAATTGTCAGTGTTTCAGAAATAACAGGAAAGCAGCATTTCAGAGTACCCTGAGTGTATACCAAAAGCATGAGGCAAAACTGGAAAGAGGCTACAGAATGCAGTGCCTGCCCTTTGCTTTGTGGAGCTTGTTTTCTGATTCACATGCCACATTTTAAATGGTGTGTTGAGCCCCTGATTAGCTATGTAGGTATCAATTTTCCCTAGACACAGACAAATTCAACTGGATGTCCACCCCGTGAGACTACTTTGCCTTGTCAGAGGGCACATGCTGCCTGTATTAACATTCCTAATTCTCCTGAATTTTTAATGTTCAGGTCCCACTTGAAGATGATAGTATTACTGTTGAGAAGTAAAGCAGGCTGTGTTGTGCCACAGTTATGGTGTGTTAAAGCACTTAATCTCTCCTAGAGATACTTTAAATGGGGAAAACAGCCCTTATAAAATGTAGCTAGATTTTGTAAAGATGAGAATTCAAAGGGGAAGGTATCTTAGAAGTGCAAAATAGCAACTGCGTAATTCTGTCTAAGGAGGCAAGTGAAATTGCCATGGCAGGAAAAAGAAAATGTTAACAAAGAGGAGATTTCAGCTGTTCTTTCTGCATTTTTAACTGAATTAACCATTGCTGAAAATTGGCAGGCACTTGATGTCAGTACCTGCATACACACTGCTTTATTTTATGTGGTCGACCTTGAGCGCAGTCATCCATTGTCTACCTATTTAATCAGACCTTAGGACACTGCTGAATTAAATTTAAAGCATTTGGAGTACACTGTTTCAGTGTGTATGCTCTTAGAAGTTACTCCTGTAGTAAAACATAGATAATTTCCAGTAGTTGTAGTCTTGTGTCTTGAACTCATCTGTTGTGGGACTGTCTCATAAGTTTTACTTTTTAATGTTAGAGTCCAGAAGGCCATTGTAGATGAAGCTTCTGAACCAAGTGCTCCGGGTAGTTTTGCTCAAACAGATCCTAAAGCTATCAACAAAGTGAAGAAAAAAGCTAGGAAAATTCTCCAGGAAATGGTAGCAAATGTGTCACCTGCTTTAATCAGGTAAGAAAAACAGCTTGTGAGTAATATCAGTGGGTAGGAGCAGAGCTTGTAGCACGTTATTCATAAGTCATGAATATTTATTCATAAAAAATGATACATTATTCATTAAACATCCTTTTCTAGTGTTGATGAACGAAATGGTAGATGTTATTCATTTGCAGATGCAGCAGAAGCCCTCTGCCTTTTCAAGGGATAAAAATCCTACGATAAGATTAAATACAGACTCTTCTGTTTGTCTTCTGAAAATAGATTCTGTGCTAATGCTTTGACTAATATTGGCATCCTTTGCTCTTGTAGGCTGGTACGGGCAAGAGCAGCTAGCTGCAGCATCTTAGACTGGGATCTGAGATTCTCTACTAGCCCATTGAATATCATAACCTGTAGTTTAAAATATCTCAAGAGAGATACAATGTCCACTTTTGCTGCTGAGGATGAATTTGTCTCTGTCATGTTGCTAGTCCCCTTCACCCTGTATTATTTGTAACTATATTAAATTCTCCCTCTTGACCAGATACATGCTGTCACCTAATGTCACCTAATTAGTTCACAGAACTTTAGAGATTAGAAGAGACCTCCAGAGATCAAGTCCAATCCCCCTGCCAAGGCAAGATCCCCTAGGGCAGTTCACACAGGAATGCATCCAAGTGGATGTTGAAAGTCTCCAGAGAAGGAGACTCCACAACCTCTTTGGGCAGCCTGTTCCAGGGCTCTGTCACCCTCACTGTAAAGAAGTTTCTCCTCATGTTGAGGTGAAACCTTCTGTGTTCCAGTTTTCAGCTGTTGCTCCTTGTCTGATTGCAGCTGAGCGCCAAAACGAGATTGGCCCCATCCACTTGACACCCACTCCTCACATATTGGTACACATTGATGAGGTCTCCTTTCAGTCTTCTCTTCTCCAGACTAAACGTCCCCAGGTCTCTTAGTCTTTCTTCATAGGGGAGATACTCAAGTCCCTCACATCATCCTTGTGGCTCTCTTCTGGACTCTCTCCAGCAGGTCCCTGTCTCTCTTGAATTGGGGAGCCCAAAATTTGACATGGTATTCCAGGTGTGATCTCACCAGGGCAGAGTAGAGAGGGAGAAGAACCTCCCTAGGCCTGCTGGCCACACTTTCCCGATGCACTTTTCCCAGGATGCCATCGGCTCTCTTGGCCACAGTGGCACGTTCCTGGCTCATGCAGAACTTGCTGTCCACCAGGACTCCAAGGTCTTTCTCCACGGAGTTTAGTTACTGCAGTTGAACGTAGAACCTCCATTAACTTGCTCTGTATGTAAAGTGATCTCTGCCCTTTGCACAGCCTTTGCTGAGGCTGACACTAAGTTTTGTGTTGTAACTCTAGGAAGCTAAAATGTGGTTGTTAACCATGGCTTAACTGATAGGCAAAAACTTGTTAAGCACCTGGATTTTACTCTAATTTTATTTTAGTATAAAGTAATCAGATTTTAGGGCTTTGCCTTTAGTCATGTAGAAGCAATGCAAAATGCAAGCAGAGGTGAATTGAGCTTTTTTGAATTTGTTTGTTCTTCCTTCAGGTTGACTGGCTGGGTATTACTGAAGCTGTTTAACAGCTTTTTCTGGAATATTCAGATCCACAGAGGTCAAATAGAAATGGTGAAAGCAGCAACAGAGGTAAGGGAAGATGAGAAAGGATTTAGTAAGGTAGATTTGTGATGTAATTATTACTAATATTTACAATATTTTCTCTTTTTAGGAAAGTTCTACGTCTGTATGATAATCAGATTGTAGACAGAACTGTCTCATCTCAGTGAAACAGCATTTCAAAATAAATAATTGTGCTCTTTGAGTTGTATAACCTAAACCACTATGTGAACTCTGGTTTTACCTTTGTTTCAGAATCAAAGTTTAACTATCAGGCTGAATGATTATCTTGGATAAGCTGCATCCATTATTTCTTTCATTGTGCTGACACAGCCAGTAATAAATTATAGGTCTATTTAGAATTCTTCACTCACCTTAATTTAGGAGAAAAATCTTTTTTAAGAAGTAAACTTTTCCTGTTACTTCCTGGCAATCCCATTTTCAGTCATTTGATATTTATTCACATTTATGAATGTAAGTGCTAAATTTTACTATTTTCTTTGCATTCAAAGGAGCTGATTCTTTTTTGCAGGGTTTGTCTTAGGAAGATGGAATAGAGAAATGAAACAAATAAAAAAAGTTTCCTAATACTTTCTACTATCTTTGGGTTCCAGTGTTAGGGAACTCCACTATTCATATATTTTTACTAACATCTAATGGAGAGAAAGAGCAGTACTGGCAGTGCTTTGGTAACACTGATGGTTTAACCACGTCCCTTTAATTGTTGCTCAGTACTGTGAGTCTGAAGAAACTGAGTGTATTAATCATTGGTAACACAATGCATACAACTGAAAAATGAAAATTAAGACATAGAATTGACTTTTATGTTATCATCACAGCTGAATGAAAACCAGAAGTAAACATACTGGATGATGGTAACTGGAAAGTACCATCAGTTCTGATAGTATGATGCTAGCAATCTCAGTGGTGGATTTAAAAAAAAAAAAAAAAGTAATATTCTGTGTCTTTTACCAACTCTCCTTTTTTCCTTCTTTCCCCACCACAGATGAATTTGCCTCTCATCTTCTTGCCTGTTCATAAGTCCCACATAGATTACCTGCTCCTTACATTCATTCTTTTTTGCCATAACATCAAAGCACCCTACATTGCTGCAGGGAACAATCTCAACATCCCCATCTTCAGGTAATGACCTCTCATTTAAAGAGAGCTGAAGGGGGTGGGGAAGGGAATAGTCAATCTTCAGATGACCTACTGTGCAATTTATCTTCTGTCCAAGTGTAAAATAATCTGAGTATTGTTGCACCACCTTGTAGAACTTCTTTGGTTCCTATTACATGCTCAGAGAAAGCATAACAAAACTTTCTAAGAAACTGTGTTATAGCCTGAGTAGGATATGGAAGGATATTCCTCTCTTTTTGAAGTCTCAAAATGAGCAGATGACTAAAGAAAGGTAAATCTGAAAAAGTGTCTGAATGAACAACTCTTCTTCATGAAGTTTAATGAGCTGACAGAAACAGTACAGAGTGAATAATACTTTATGGAAAAACGTTCCAGTTTGGTCTCTGTTTAAATTATGTTTGTGGTGGTGAAGAACCTAAGGTGTTTTAGGTAGCATTTTGCCAGTGAGGCAGGATTTGGAGATATATTGCAGAAAATTATGAGGAAAGAAGATACCTTGACTTAGGGGATGTTTTGCACCAGTGATGTCCCACCAGGGATGTCTCTGATGATCACACTAAGAGGCATTAAGACTTTTTAAAGTGTTGGTTACAATGATATTTATCAGGTCTAGCAGAATGAAGAAAGAGATAGTAGCATAGACAATGTCTCTTTAGACACTGGGAATCCCAAGTTGTGCAGCCTCCAGCAGGTCTGTGGTCCATGCACATTGTGCTATGCATAAACCTTTCTGTGTACAGGTAGAGTTACCCAATTTTGATCATTTGAGCTAGTGTAGGATATACTTATAAAAAAATGTTCATCATCTCTCAAGCAGGAGGGATATTCCCATGAGAACTTGCTACACTTAGATAAAAAGCAAAGCCATGCAAGTGGTATAATTGCTAGTGCTGAGTGAGAGCTGCCTGCAGGCTTCTCTGTTAAAATGTTTGTTGGCTGAGCTGATTATGCAGGGGTATGTGCAGGACAACATGGGCACAAAAACTGTGCTCTGTGTGCAGCACAGCACAGAGTTGGGCCAGCTCAGCTCAGTGTATAGTAGTCTCCTGATCAGAGTGGGGTACTGCAGAGAATAAGTGGTCTACCAAGAGAGTGAAAAGGAGTAAGATAGTGTAGAGAAGCCCGTTTCTCTAAGATAGAGTCATATTTGTATGGTCCTATCGTGTGCAAGTAGTGTAACACTTAAATTCTCTAAGATTTAAATGTAATTTCAGTACCTAGTGTATGCTAGGATCGGTGGAATATTTTCCTGCAAGGTCAAATCAATCAACATAATTCTCCTTTGTTCTGTAGCACCTTGATCCGCAAGCTGGGAGGGTTTTTCATTCGTCGGAAGCTGGATCAGAGTCCTGACGGTCGGAAGGACTTCCTCTACAGAGCTTTGCTCCGCGTGGTATGTGCTTCTTGTCTCTCTAGTATTTCAGTCAGGTGGCAAGTGGGAAAGTCAGTTGGTCTGGGGGTATTTTTCACTGCTTTGAATTCATCTTAGCTTTTATGCTGCAAACCAAACCACACCTTTTTGTATAAAGTCTTGGACGTATGGAACAAAAGAAAATTTAATGCCCTTTGAGGGTGAACAGATTTTAACTTTGCATAATCCTTATTAAAGAAGGTGGAAGTAATACTCTGTAAATCAATGTTAAACTTGAGCCTTCTTTCTCTGTTTTCTTTTATATTGATTCTGTTAACTGAATGGAAGTCTTCTGTTTATGATGGGCTGATGTCATCCTTTGTGCCATTCAGTATAATAGCTGTATTTGTATCTTGGAAGATGGGATGTACTGAGGAAGCAGAAGGAGAGTTGTATGCATGTTGGCTAGATCAACTGTTGCTAAACATGCTGTTCTTGAACAACAAATGGTGCTAATACTGCTTCTGTATTCATGCAAGTTCAGTTGCAGTCTGGTCTGGGTTAATGTCAAGCACTAATTATTGCATTTGTTTTTTTCACATGTGTGTATGCTAAATTTTCCAGTGTTTCTAAAGGGAAATGGATACTGAACATATGTTTCAAATGTGAATTTACCAGTATAATTAATCATTATTTTTTTTTTCCTTTTTTTTCCCAATCTTTTGTGTATTCAGCACATAGAAGAACTGCTGAAACAGCAACAGTTTTTAGAGATATTCTTGGAAGGCACAAGATCTCGAAGTGGAAAGACATCTGGAGCTAGAGCAGGTCTTTTATCTGTGGTGGTGGACGCTCTCTTCTCAAATGCTACTCCTGACGTCCTAATTATACCTGTGGGAATCTCCTATGATCGCATAATTGAAGGTCACTATAACAGTGAACAGCTGGTGAGAAGGATTTTCCAACTTGTTTTGCCTAGGGGATTTTCTGTTTACATGCAGAAAAATGTGTTACATGGTTAAATGCTGTGCTAGTAGTTGTCCATCGCTTGTACTTGTTGTTAAGTGTTGGAAGAGCAGGAAGCTGTGAGTCACAAAAACTCTCTGACGGGGAATGCTGAAGTATGGGTGACATACTTCTGAATGCAAATACATGGTGTAACAAATCACATGTTCAAGTGGATATCAATGGAAAACAATCGTTCTCTACATTTCCTGACAGTTAAGGGGTGTATCTAAACCCTCGGCCTTGTTTTGTCTGCTGTTGCATGCATTTTGAGTTTAAGCATAACCTTTTCATTGCTGTGTTGGTTTGGGAGTTCCCCACCCCCTACACTTTGTAAAATAACCCAGACTGGAACTCAACTGGCTGGAAGTTAAAGACTGAAGCTCTATTTACAGCTCAGCACAGTGTACAAGCAGAGATATACACTATAGACAGGAATAGTTACAGAAATATACAAGTTAAAGGTAATACAGAAACACAACTCCCCTCCCAGAAATCAGAGACCCCAGGAGGGACTCCCAACCACCCTTCCACCTTCTCTCCACCCCTATGCCTTACCCCAAGGTTTACCTTATGCACAAGGTGACCTTGGAGGATCGGCCAGGGGGGTTAGAAGAAAAGTGGTTAGTGAGATTAATCGGCACAGAGAAGCCAGAAGCTGGACTGCCCAAGACGCTGTGCCCCAGAGACTGACTTATCTATGTTTTGAGTTCTTTTCTTCTCAGCAAGCCTATGAGTGAAGTAGACATCACCATAGTTTCCTTTTCACAGCTTATAATATAATTTTCTCTATTAAAATATTCCAATTAGCCTCAAACCAGCGCAACTGCAAACTGGAAAAAATGGTAAGCAGCCACCTGTGTTTTCCAGGGTAAGCCTAAGAAGAACGAAAGTCTTTGGAGCATAGCTAGAGGAGTCTTCAGAATGCTGCGGAAGAATTATGGATGTGTCAGAGTAGATTTTGCACAACCATTTTCCTTAAAAGTAAGTTTGATATTCTGACTTTCAAAAGTTTGACCTTTTTGCTGTTTCAGTAGTGGAACACACTGACTTCGATTTTGCTCTTAGTGGATGATCACTACCATTATCTGCACCCAGTGCTGTTTAACATCTTTGTCAGTGACATGGACAGAGGAATCAGTGCACCCACAGCAAATTTGCAGATGACACCAAACTGTGTGGCACAGTTGACTTGTTAGAGGGCAGGGATCCATCCAGAGGGAACTGGACAGGCTGGAGAGGTGGGCTCAGGCCATACTCATGACGTTCAACAAGGCCAAAAGTGTAAGGTCCTGCAGCTAGGTAGGCACAATCCCAAGCACAAATCCAGGCTGGATGGTGAATGGCTGGAGAGCAGCCCTGAGGAAAAGGACCTTGGGGTCTGGGGTGATGAAAAGCTCAACATGGGCCTGCAGTGTGCACATGCAGTCCAGACAGCAACTGAGCGCTGGGCTGCATCAAGAGCAGTGAGGGCAGCAGGGCAAGGGAGGGGATTCTGCCCCTTTACTCTGCTCTCCTCAGACCCCACCTGGAGTACTGTGTGCAGTTCTGGAGCCCCCAGCACAGGAAGGACATGAAGGTGTTGGAGTGGGTCCAGAGGAGGCCA
>VWZE01016324.1:28385-42414 GCA_013396675.1 Eubucco bourcierii | reverse complement strand
TTGTGGCTGCTCCCTCCCTGGAGCTGTTCAAGACCATGTTGGATGAGGTCTTGTGTGACCTGTACTAGTGGGAGGTGTCCCTGCCTATGACAGGAGGTTGGAACTAGATGATCCTTGAGGTCCCTTCCAACCTTACCATTCTATGATTCTATCTGCTGAAGCCTATCCTGGTGAGACAAAAGTATCCCTGTTGTCTTAGGACATATTTGTATTAAACTGATACAGTCTCAGAGGTGATACAAAGGGTTATATTAGTTTAAGAATTCTCACTGTGCTCTTTTGTTTTCATTCTTTGTTTCAACAAGCAACCTGGTCCCTGTACCACTGAATAGTTACATTGTAGAAATGTTTGGATTTGAAGGAAACTGAATACTGTTCTCATGTTTGTAGTTTAAAACTCATGCTATGGTTGAGGAGGAGCATTTATCTCACTGGAGTTTGAAAATTGCTAACCTAATTAGTAACTATAAAATTATAATAGATAACATGCCATAAAAATCTGCACAGTCTTTGAAAGTCATGGTTTGTTACTAGTTTACAACTATTGCCTACACTAGTTAACCAAATACTGTTGTGTAGTACCTCATGGAATGGGTTGGTGCAGTAGTATCTGCCTTCACTTAAATTTTCTCTGATCCCTTTGCAGAACCTGCAGAACCTACTGCTTGGCTTAGCTTAGTGCCTTTTGCTAAGCCCATGTTCTGCTGCAGTACATCTTATTTTAAGTGTGACTTTAATAAGATTAACTACTGTAGCAACAACCTCCTAGAACATTATTCAAATTAATTAGGTGTTCTTCTTTCTGCCCTACTTCTCTCAGAAAAGCAGGAGGTTGGAGAGCTTTGGAGGGTTCAATTACCTCAGCATGAAATTATTGTGACCGTCTGCACTGCATTATAATTAGCGTGGCAGGGGAAAAATATTAACTCGGTTGCAAAGGAGAAGGCTTGGGCTGTTCTTGGTAGGGAGTTAACAGTTGTTCTTGGATCAGTATAAGGAGAAGGTTATCTACTCTCTTAATCTAGTGAAATGCTAATCACAATATACCTTCCCAGGAACCCCTGTCAGGTCTCATTTGTATTTATATTCATTTTTGTACTCCAGAGGGGGCAGTAAATGGCATAGATTGTTTAAGTAGGCTTTAACCAAGATTCACAGATGTGTAAGTATTTTTAAATTGATCTTGTATTTAAAAACACAAGATTTTTCTGAAGGAGATGAGCTTTGTGGGTTAATTTTGGGCATCTGCAATTCTGTGAGCACAGGCTTAGAAGCAGAAAAGTGTGAGCTGGCTGTGAAAGTCTTTTAAGCAGCTTTCCTTGGAGGGAACTGTTTTCCTGACCAGCAGGTTAAGTGGCTCTTTAGTTTCCCACGTCGGTCTTGATAGAGAACAGAGTGTCCTGAAAACTGAATAATGTAAATGCTAACCTGTAAGAGAGATGTCTGGCTTTTGAGAAATTGAGAATTCAAGAATGCCAAGCATGAGGTACCCTGCCTGCTTCCCAGGTGCTTTAATTTGTGGCAATGTGAGGGGTCTTGCAACTCGAGTTTCTGCACTGGTGTTTGTTTACCAGTGGAGAAGTTTCCTATCCTGGCAGCAGCAAGCAATAATTAGTCTCCATGTTGGTTCTGAATGAGTGTTAGGCTTTGCTCTCAGTCATGTTAATGAAGGCAGTTCTCATTAATTTAATCATGGAGTAGCTAGTCTCCAAGGAGTTGTTCCCAGCAGAATGCTGACGGCTTATGTTCTTGTTGCAGTGTTTTTCATGGAGTACAGGTCCCTTGCTCTGGAAAGTCTACCTTTTCATAAAGCAAAACCACAAGCAAATAAACCGTTGAAACTTTTGAATTTCTGTGACCTTATTACTGCTCTATTAGTGTGAGCTATTTTTAATCATAGTTACAGTTTTAAATAATTGCCATTTTCATCTAATAATATCACCAATTGAATATAAGTACAACAAAAAATCCACATCTTCTCTTAACAGGAATATGTGAACAGCCAAAGCCAAAAACCTTTGCCTGCTCCACTTTCTCTGGAACAAGCTTTGTTACCAGCTATACTTCCATCAAGGTAGATATTTTTTATTATTTTTTTTTTCTTTTTATGTTAGAGAGGATGGATTTGGGGTTGTTCTGGTTTCTTTTGTTGTACATTCTGAGCAACACTTGGACTCCACAAGAGTCATCTAATTGTGTAGAGAAGAACCTCAAAACTTTGACCATTTTAACTGTGCTTTGTGATGAGATTTGCATTCTTTCTGGGGAATTCCTTTTTCCCCTTTTCCTGTTTGTTTTTTTTCCCTTTTTTAAATTTTAGTGATCTTTATTGGTTTAACTTTATGGAATAACTTAGGCAAAAAGCAAATGCACACTTAATGAAAAATAAAGGATTTTGATTTAAAGCTCAGAAATATTTTCAGGTGGGTTTTGGTATAATTCCAAAGCAAATTTGGCTTGGCACTGAGTACCCCTTGCTAAAGTCAAGTCCTATTTGACTATTACTTAGAATTGCACAACTGCTTGAGAGCTGAATCTGCATTTGTTACACAGACACTCATTTAGCTGAGATCTTTGCTGGGCTTGCACAAACCTGTGTGGTCCTGGCAGAGATAAAACCAGACATTTTTATTTAGCAAGTTGTAGGTCCATAAAAAAGATCATTTTTAGTTTGTAAAGAGACTGGGCAGGTAATTGCCTTTTAGGTGGATGTTGTCCATATTCATTGAAGAGAAAAGAGCACTGGGGCGCAAATGATATGAAGTCAAAGTCATGAATAATTATAGGGCAAGATTGCAACTCTTCTTTGAATTGTAATCTTATGGTGGGTTTTTTTAGTGTGAAGAAACAATCTGGCAATGTGGTAGATACTAAAATCTTTGTGGAATTGGTGTCACATTTTTTGTGCCCATACCAGACTGCATAATGGTTTTTTTGCATTATAGTTCAGTTAATGTATAAAACAAAGAAACAGACAAACCAGTCTGGGTTATTGTACATCTTGATCAAAATCTAAGTGCTGTAACGTGAATTTTTATTCTGTATTCAGACCTAACGATACTGTGGATGAAGGTACAGAGGCCTCACTGCCCAACTCCAGAGATATCACCAGTGATCCCTTCAGAAGAGAGCTGATATCCAACTTGGCTGAGCATATTTTGTTTAGTAAGTGTTAGAGTATCGCTATCAACGACCTGTTTTGGTTGCTGAATGCATGACCTAACTTGCTCTTTGATGTCATACTTCGTAAATCTCTCCATTCAGGTGATCATTTCATGACTTCAAATACTCTCTTGATAAATGCTGGTTTCTTTGCCTCTCTTCCTCCTCTTTGAAGTGTAATAGACTCTTTCTGATTAAGGATAAGCTTTCTATTCTGTTTATTTTGTTAACTTTTGTGTTCCTTGTACTGATACAGTGAACTTGCTGTACTTTGAAGTGTTTGACTGTTGTGCTGACTTCTTGCCACTTCATACAAGAATTTATTGCAGTGTCTTAATAGCATTGGTTATATAAAATCATGCTCGCATGAACACAGCCAGCTTTATGGACCAGCGTTGCCAGGTTTTATAGGCTATGCAGTGCATGCTTCAGTCAATAGATCTGTGATTTGTGGTATAAGAGATGCATACCAAATGGTGCTTATCTTAGTAAACATTTAAACTTTACTCACCCTTTTTATAGACTCATAGAATGGTAAGGTTGGAAGGGACCTCAAGGACCATCTAGTTCCAACCCCCTGCCATAGGCAGGGACACCTCCCACTAGTACAGGTTACTCAAGGCCTCATCCAACCTGGCCTTGAACACCTCCAGGGAGGGAGCAGCCACAACCTCCCCAGGCAACCTGTGCCAGTGTCTCACCACCCTTACTGAAAAGAACTTCCTCCTAACATCCAGTCTAAATCTCCCCTCTGCCAATTTAAACCCATTGCCCCTTGTCCTGTTGTTGCAGGACCTTGTAAATAGTCCCTCCCCAGCCTTCCTGTAGGCCCCCTTCAGATACTGGAAGGCTACTATCAGGTCCCCTCGAAGCCTTCTCTTCTCCAGGCTGCAGAGCCCCAACTCTCTCAGCCTGTCCTCATAGCAGAGCTGCTCCAGCCCCCTGATCATCTTTGTGGCCCTCCTCTGGACCCGCTCCAGCACTTCCATGTCCTCCTGTGCTGAGTTCAAGTTACTTTAATTTGATTAATGTTGTTACTATGGAATCAAAATACGCTTTGTATTTCATTCAGGACATGCAGTCCCGTGCCAATGTCACTATTCATTGTTGTAAATGATGAGTACTCCTTCACTTGTGATGTTACTCTGAACTTCTCAGGTGCTTAACGAGTTTATCTTGTTTACCTCTAGCTGCTAACAAGTCCTGTGCTGTGATGTCTACCCACATCGTTGCCTGTTTGCTGCTGTACAGACACAGGCAGGTAAGGCTTCTGTGCTGCTTTAGACTTTCTTAGTAAAATGCATACTGTGGTGGTTTTTGGGTTTGTTGTTTTTTTTTTTGTCAATTATTGCATGATACTAATGAAAGAACAAAGATGTGTTTAAATTAAAGTGGGCTTCGGTTAGCTTGAATGCCAATATTTTACTTAGCAAGTGGATGCTGGAAGGCAGCCAATGATAAGCCACTGTTGGTGGGATGATAATAAATATCCATGTGGATATAGTTTTTCATTTTTCCTAATTAAAAAAGGTGGTTATGGTTTGTTAACAGAACACATGATTTTGGTTCATGCAGACAAATACTCCATTGAATATGCTAGAAACTCTTCTGTTAATTTTCAACTTAAGTTTTGCTGTCTCTCAGTACTAGAATCTTTTATCATGATGCCAGAATGATGCTAATGCTTAACTGATAATCCTATGTGTGGGGCTTGGAAGAAATTCTTTTATTTTCTCTTACGAGTGTCTTTTTGCATTTTTTTCTGAAATTCCTTGTCTCCAATTGGGATCTTTTATTGCACATAAATCAAGAGCAAATTGAAAAATATTGGTCAAATATTGCTTGTCAAGGGCAGTATCCCTATTCCTGTCAGCCCAATCTTTCCAATTTCCTGAAACAGCAGAATCAAAGAAGTATTTTTACAATGTCATCTGAAGCAGCGTTGACAAAAACACAAGGAAAGGAAGTGCTCGAGGAAAAGATTTCCTCATGGCTCCAACCAGTTAAGGACAGTATTCTCAGACAATCACTCAGTAATTTTATAGCATAGGTAATGGAAATATCCCTTAACATGATCTTGAAGAATCATAGAATGGTTGGAAGGGACCTCTAAGATCATCTAGTTCCAACCCTTCACCGTAGGCAGGAGGCTTGGAACTAGGCAGGGACACCTCCCACTAGAACAGGTCACTCAAGACCTCACCCAGCCTGGCCTTGAACACCACCAGGGAGGGTGCAGCCACAGCCTCCCTGGGCAACCTGTGCCAGTGTCTCACCACCCTCACTGGAAAGAACTTCTTCCTGACATCTAGTTTCAATCTCCCCTCTGCCAGTTTAAACCCATTCCTCTTTGTCTTGTCATTAAAAGTCCTTGTGAATAGTCCCTCCCCAGCCTTCTTCTTACCTGTACAAGTGGGAGGTATCCCTGTCTATGGCAGGGGGTTGGAACTAGATGATCCTTGAGGTCCCTTCCAACCTTACCATTCTATGATTCTTCTAGACCCCCTTCAGATACTGGAAGGCTACCACAAGGTCTCCTCCAAGAACAACTCAGGCCTCTATAGGTTATGCAGTAAACCAAGAAGCAAACAAAATAGCTGCATTCTCAAATAGCTGCATGGCTTGCAAATATAATTGTATGTCATTCAGAACCCGTGAGCTATTACAGCAAAATCCCAATGCAAATGACTTTTTCTAACATGATTGTTGGGCTTTGGCATACTGACAGTGAGTGTATCGTTACTGTGTTTGCTATATGCACAGTTACATGGTGCAGAGAACTTGCTTCACTCTCTGGGTCTGTTTTTGTTTTTAGGGAACTGATCTTTCCAGATTGGTAGAAGATTTCTTCTCCATGAAGGAGGAGGTTTTAGCCCGAGACTTTGACTTGGGATTTTCAGGGAATTCAGATGATGTTGTCATGCATGCCATCCACTTGTTGGGGAACTGTGTAAATATCACAAACACCAGCCGAAACAACGAGTTCTTCATCACTCCCAGCACAACGATCCCTGCTGTCTTTGAACTCAACTTCTACAGCAACGGAGTGTTTCACGTCTTCATTAAAGAGGCCATCATTGGTATGTTTTGGGATTTGCCAAGGAAAGCCTTTCTTGTGATCTATGAAGTCAAAGGATCTGCACAAAAAGCTATCAGTTTTTTGTGTAATTCCCTACTTCATGTTTTTCCTTTTGATGCTTCAGCCTATGTATACCCTAGCAAAAAAACCCTACCTGAAGGGTGGTTGTAGCCAGGGGGAGGTTACCTTCTTCTCTCAGGCAACCAGCACCAGAACAAGAGGACACAGTCTCAAGTTGTGCCAGGGGAAGTTTAGGCTGGAGGTGAGGAGAAAGTTCTTCCCTGAGAGAGTCATTGACTGCTGGAATGGGCTGCCCAGGGAGGTGGTGGAGTCACTGTCCCTGGAGGTGTTCAAGGCGCATTTGGACGTGGCACTTGGTCTTGAGGTCTGTGGTAATGGGTTGGACTTGATGATCTTTGAGGTCTCTTCCAACCCTTGTGATACTGTGAAAAACAATTTTAAAATGCTTTGGTCACTGCCATAGGCGAGGCAATATCAGAGTTTTGAACCAACATGGCAAAACTGCTTTCATCAGCAAGATTTTAATGAGATTTTGGGTTCATCTGACATTTATTGGTCAGAAACAAAGTAGTGATGAATTCTTTCTTTATTCATAAATCATAGAATGGTATGGTTGGAAGTGACCTCAAGGATCATCTAGTTCCAACCCCCTGCCATAGGCAGGGACACCTCCCACTAGTACAACTCGCTCAAGACCTCATCCAACCTGGCCTTGAATACCTCTAGGGAGTGAGCAGCCACAACCTCCCTGGGCAACCTGTTCCAGTGCCTCACCACCCTCATGGCAAAGAACTTCCTCCTAACATCCAATCTAAATCTCCCCTCTTCCAGTTCAAACCCATTGCCCCTTGTCCTGTCATTACAAGACCTTGTACTATAAGGTCTACTATAAGGTACTATAAGGTCTACTATAAGGTACTATAAGGCTACTATAAGGTCTCCTGGAAACCTTCTCTTCTCCAGGCTGAAGAGCCCCAACTCTCTCAGTCTGTCCTCATAGGAATTTTTCATTCCATTCTTCAATGGAATTGAATACTTGGACTGCTTTTAAGCCTAGAAATAGATAAAACTAAATTTCTAAATTTCCTTTGCTATAGAACTCTTTGGAAAAATAAATTCTGTCCATGTTTGTTTCTCCTCTAGCCTGCAGTCTTCATGCAATTCAGAGTAGGAGGTACAGAAATGGTACCAATGGTGTTTCTCCCAGTTTGATAAGTCAAGAACACCTGGTCCGGAAAGCTGCCAGCTTGTGTTACTTGCTTTCTAATGAATTTACTGTGTCTTTGGTAAGTAAGTAATTGCATTAATTGTCCACCAGTCAGGTTTTTCTTCTGTTTGTAACAACGTGCATCACTTTGAAATTAATCAGTGCTTTTAAGTGTCACAGTTCTGATATGTTCACTGTAAGTAGAGTCTGAGGGTAATGAGTATCAAGAGACTGAATATAATCAAAACAGATCATCCAAGAGATGTCTGGCCTAAGATCACACGTGAATTAACTTGCCAAACTCCTGTTGTTACCTTGTTTCCTGGGCAAAAGGAGACAGAATCAGTTGATCTGTTCTCAGGGATGCCCACTAAATGCATGTGGGATGCATTTTTGCTGTGCTGGTTTTAGGCCTTTCCTGGGAAAGAAAAGCTGCTTGCTCTGTCAGCTTCCCAGACTCGAGGTTGGGCTTCTCAATGGCTTCCTACAGATTTTGTCTCACTGATGTCATTAAACTAGCAGAGCTACAGCTGCATCCTGCCCAAATTATTTCCTTTTTTTTTTTTTGTTTTAACTTAAATGCAAATCTTTGAACGTACCCAACTTGCATAGATGATTGAAATGACACTGGGAACTCAGACTTCAGGTTCTAAAGGTAGTCTTAATTTCTGTAGGAGTGCAGTAGTCACAGTGTGCCACACCTGGTACTTAGTGGCAGCTTTAAACATGGCATGACTGCGGTTTTTATTTTGTTACAGAACACTGAAGAGAGATGATGTTATCTCAGTTTTCAGACACTGCATACTTAACACCCTATGTAGTTGCAAATTTAAATGCTAGATACTGTGTTTTTTCTCATGGTTAGAAGTTACATGGCATTCTAGAGATTCTTGGATCAGTTCTTCTATTTGTACACATTTCTGACTTTTGTAAAGCAGAAGTATAAGCCAAATCAAGTATTTTTATCTGTAACTTCACTGTAATTAGAATGTCTAATGTACCTCATATGGTGGAGTTCTTTTAATAATCTTATCCATTTTCCTTCAGAGTTAATATATTTTTTTTTTTAATTAGAAAGTATTTCTTACATGATTATGAAGAATATCAAAGAGATTGTGTTGTTTTTAATTCAGTTTCAAAACACCTAAGAGAATTTCTTAAAAATATGCCTTCCTTCACATTACAAACAAATCACAGTCACAAGTCTCAGTGGTGTAAGTTTTATGATGGTTTTATTTCAGAATTGTTAACAACCCAAAAATTTGGTTAGAGGTGGTTAAAAGAGGAGAATATTTAATGTGGTTTACTCTCAGTGTAGTAATGCATTTCAAAAAATAAAAATGGAACAAATGTTAAGTACCTCATTTCACTGTAATTAGAATGTCTGACAGAGTAAATGTGAGTGATGCTGTAGGAGTATGGTTGTAAAAGTTTGGGAACTTGCTTAAAGGAACAATATTGCTATATGTAAAGCATTCTCACTTCACAGGGAACTGGTGTTGCGGTAAAGATGTGAGGGTTTTTTCAGTCTGTTTCTTTTATGTCGTGCAGCCTTGCCAGGTGATATATCAAGTTTGCCATGAATCCGTGGAAAGGCTGATACAGTATGGCATTCTTCTGGTAGCTGAGGTAAGGTGATGGAGATACTAGATGAGATCTATTTCCTCTGCTTGACTTGAGTAGTAGGTAGTTTATCCTTAACTGGAAGTCTTGTTCTAAATATATACTGTTACTGAAAGTTTGTAACAAAGTGTCCAGGACTGATTCTACTTCATTCCTACCATTGTAAGCATCAGACATTGGTGGATAGTCATCCTGTGGTGCTGTGAATGACTGTATGCAATGTCATGGTGTCATAAAACCTACTAAGGAAGATATTTTTAGTGCCTTGTAAAATGGAGACTTACTTTATTATTGGAACCCTTTTAAATCATAGAATAGTAGAATTGTCAGGGCTGGAAGGGACCTAAAGGATCATCCAGTTCCAACCCCCCTTGCATGGCCAGGGGCACCTCACACTAGATCAGGTTTCTCAGAGCCACATCCAGCCTGACCTTAAACGCCTCCAGGGATGGAACTTCCACCACCTCCCTGGGCAACCTGTCCCAGTGTCTCACCACCCTCACGGTGAAGAACTTCTTCCTAACATCCAGTCTGGATCTACTCACTATTTTTGTTAGTCTAGTTTTACTCCTTTCCCCCTAGTCCTATCACTACCTGACACCCTAAAATGTCCCTCCCTAGCTTTCCTGCAGACCCTCTTCAGATAGTGGAAGGCCACAATAAGGTCTTGTAGCAGAGCTGCATGAATGTTTACTTTATACTCTACAGAAGTCAGTGGTCCAGATCTTTGTCACTCTTTGATTCCTTCTCATTGATTTCAGAGTTTATTGTAGACCTCCTTTGCCAGCACAACTTGCAGTTTCAGGGCTGTACTGGAGTTGCTGTGTGCTGTAGTCTGCCAGAGGCATGCTGTGTAAAGAAATCCTGGAGACCAGGGGGCAGCTGACTCACCATACTTTTGTTTACTAAGCTTTTCCTTTTGTACAGTAAACAAACCTTGGTGCCCAGGAGGAAGCAAAAAAATGTAAGGAGCACGCAGTAAAGGAGTTACATATTTGCCTGCTTTCTTCTTGCAGGCACAATCCAGTTTCAGAGGAAGCTTAGAGCTGCTTCTGGTCTATTTGTTAATGACTACTGCCCCCTCTAATTTTACTGCTTCCATTTTTAATATATATAAGCATAGATTTTATATATATATAGAGAGAGAGAGAGGGAGAGAGAGGCTACTACAAGGTCTCCTTGAAGCCTTCTCTTCTCCAGGCTGAAGAGCCCCACATATATATATACACATATGTACATATACACACGCATACATATGTGGACATGGAACTGTTGGAGTGAGTCCAAAGGAGGGCCACAAAGATGCTTAGAGGGCTGGAGCAGCTCTGCTATGAGGACAGGCTACAGGAGTTGGGGCTCTGCAGCCTGGAGAAGAGAAGGCTTCCAGGAGACCTTGCAGTAGCCTTCCAGTATCTGAAGGGGGCCAACAGGAAGGCTGGGGAGGGACTATTGACAAAGTCTTGGAATTACAGGATGAAGAGTAATGCGTTTGAACTGGCAGAGGGGACATTTAGTCTGGATGTTAGGAGGAATTTCTTTCCACTGAGGGTGGTGAGACACTGGCACAGGTTGCCCAGGGAGGTTGTGGCTGCTCCCTCCCTGGAGGTGTTCAAGGCCAGGTTGGATGAGGCCTTGAGTGACCTGTATTAGTGGGAGGTGTCCCTGCCTATAGCAGGGGTTGGAACTAGATGATCCTTGAGGTCCCTTCCAACCTTACCATTCTGTGATTCTGCAGCAAGTATGTAGGTAGCTGTTAGGCAGTATATAGATACTTGTCTGCATCATCTGATGCGCACCACTTGTGCAACATTTGAAGGCTTAGAAAAGGAACTCTATACCCTCAGTAAATTTATTAACTAACCTCTGTACCCTCTCCTCTTACTAATTTTAAATTGTCAAGAACTTGCATAATCAGTAGAAGCACTGTAAGGAATTATTGTACGGTGACTTTGGACATGTTGAAGGTGTTTTTGCAACCTGTTCTCTAAGAAGGGTTGCTAGCTTCTGCCTCTTCTAATTGTTTCATTTTACTACTTGCATGATAAATTCATTATTTTTTCTCATTAATTGATTGACTTTTTTTTTTTTTAAATCTTCTCATTCTGGTGTCTTCTTCAAAACCTAAGAAATATTTCTTGCACATAGGTTCATTAAATATTGGTTAATGAATGGATTGATTAAGTCAAATGAGATTATACAATAAATCTGTTGTTTGTCTAGGGCTGGAATTTTTGCATATTTACCACTTTACCTTTCACATTTAAGCAGGATGATCAGGAGGATGTTAGCCCAGGTCTTACAGACCAGCAATGGAATAAAAAACTCCCTGAGCCGTTATCCTGGAGAAGTGATGAGGAAGACGAAGACAGTGATTTTGGAGAAGAGCAGAGAGATTGCTACTTGAAGGTAATATCTGAAGTCATTCTGCCTCTGTACTCAGGGCTGGTTAGGCCACACCTTGAGTACTGTGTCCAGTTTTGGGCCCCTCAATTTAAGAAAGATGTTGAGGTGCTTGAACATGTCCAGAGAAGGGCACCAAGGCTGATGAGGGGCCTGGAGCACAGTCCTGAGAGGAGAGGCTGAGGGAGCTGGGGGTGTGCAGCGTGGAGAAGAGGAGGCTCAGGGGAGACTTCATTGCTCTCTACAACTGCCTGAAGGGAGATTGTAGCCAGGTGAGGGTTGGTCTCTTCTCCCAGGCACCTAGTGACAGTGCAAGAGGACACGGTGTGAAACTGTGCCAGGGTAGGTTTAGGCTGGACATTAGGAAGAAGTTCTTCACAGCAAGAGTGATTGACATTGGAATGGGCTGCCCAGGGAGGTGGTGGAGCCACTATCCCTGGGGGTGTTTAAAAGGAGGCTGCATGAGGCAGTTAATGCCATGATTTATTTAATTAGAAGGGTTAGGGGATAGATTGGACTCGATTATCTCAGAGTTCTTTTCCAACCTGATTAATTCTGTGATTCATCTGTCATATGCAGTGTCTATTTTGTCCCTTCTGGTAAACTACATTTTGGCTGTGTGTTTTCATGTGTGTTGTGTTGTGCCTACGTGCTCCTTTTTTTGCCCTGAGAGTTACTTTGTCTGCTGTTTGTCACATGCTGTGTTGCAGGTCATTTCTTGTTTCCACTGGTCTCAGTTGCTTGTGCTCGTTTCCCTTTTTCAGGTGAGCCAGTCTCAGGAACATCAGCAGTATATCACTTTTCTGCAGAGATTATTGGGACCTTTATTGGAAGCATACAGCGCTGCTGTCACCTTTGTGCACAATTTCAGTGGTCCTGTTGCAGAGTCTGAATACCTTCAAAAGTTGCACAGGCACCTAATAAGCAGGACGGAGAGGAATGTTGCTGTTTATGGTATGTTAAACTGGTTTTGAATTACTTCTCCTAGCAGAAGGTAGCCCAAATTCAATGGTAGATTGTTTATCTGTGGATTGTTTGGTTTTTCTTGCAGCTGAGAGTGCTACCTACAGTCATGTGAAAAATGCAGTGAAAGTCTTTAAGGAAATTGGGGTAAGTATTTGGTGATCAAAGCTGGAGATGAAGTGTCATTTTAATAATGAGCATACTTTTGACAATTCTGGGAACCTGTCCAATGTCAGTGTTTAATGTGAATGTAGCTGCAAAAGTTTGGTGAATTTTTGAGTGTTTTGCTTTCCTTAAGGCTCAGAGCTATAGGAAAAGAGCACACATTACGAAACAGGGCACTTTGTGCTTCTGAGAAAACCTGCCTAGGTGAGCACAAGGTGTCAGTACATTGTTATTCACAGCAAATGAAGTTCCTCTGCTCTACTCCATATCCTTATTGGATATTGGTGGCCACACTGGAAGGCTCTGTGCTTAGTAACAACTCAAATTAATTTTGGACCTACTTAAGTCTTCAGAAAGTATTAGTTACTGAATTTGGGCTTAGCAATGATCAGTGCTCCAGGAGAACCACCCTAATTGACCTCCATGGTGCACCATGAGGATAGAAGCGTTCTTTAAAATAAAGAATCAGTTTGGACTTTACCATGAGCATTTTAGACTGTAAATCACTTACCCAGAGTTTGCAAAATAAGAGCTTTTCTATCATGACAGTGATGTGTCTTCCTGAGTGCCAGATGGGATGTAGCATTATAGTTTTGAAAACATCAACATTTAGGCAAAGTTTTGTAGATAAGGATTTTGAAGTATTAACAATAGTTAGCCTGTAGGAAAGCTTTTATAGTAAAGACATCTTCTTATGGACTGTGAGAGCTGTAAAGAAGGAAGGCACATATTAAATCCATAGTTTTAATTCTAGTTGATTTTGCCATTGAAAAGTGGAACTAGGTGGCATCCCCATCTTTGTGGGGACGTGATAGTAGCCTTCCAGTATCTGAAGGGGACCTACAGGAAGGCTGGGGAGGGACTATTTACAAGGTCTTGCAATGACAGGACAAGGGGCGATGGGTTTAAACTGGCAGAGGGAAGATTTAGACTGGATGTTAGGATGAAGTTCTTTCCAGTGAGAGTGGTGAGACACTGGCACAGGTTGCCCAGGGAGGTTGTGGCTGCTCCCTCTCTGGAGGCGTTCAAGGCCAGATTGGAGGAGGCCTTGAGTGAGCTGTACTAGTGGGAGGTGTCCCTGCCTATTTTGGGGGGTTGGAACTAGATGATCACCAAGGGCAGATCTTGCCTGACAAATTTAGTGGCTTTCTATGATGAAGTCACAGCGACAGTGGACAAGGGAAAGGCAGCTGATGTCATCTACCTGGACCTGAGTAAAGCATTTGACTCTGTCCCACATGACATCCTGGTCACCAAACTGGAAAAGCATGGACTTGATGGATGGACCACTCGCTGGATAAGGAATTGGCTGGATGGTCGAACCCAGAGAGTGGCGATCAACGGCACAATGTCCACCTGGAGACCAGTGACAAGTGGTGTCCCTCAGGGGTCAGTGCTGGGACCAGTGC
>VWZE01016324.1:3925-23705 GCA_013396675.1 Eubucco bourcierii | reverse complement strand
AAAAAAAAAAAAAAAAAAAAAAAAACCCAAACAAAACTTGAGTAATTTTATTAAGAATGTTCTGCCAACTGATGTATTAGTTACCATAAAACCCAGGAGTAATGTGGGCACTGGAAGTGTTCTGGCTAGGAGTTACAATTAAGAATATTGATGTCTTACATTAAAAAAAAAAAAAAGAGAGAGGCAATAAATCTGGTTAATATAAATCAGTGCGTGGGTAGGGTATTAAGGCATGTGAAGACACATTAATGATTACATTTATGTGCAGAGGGTGGAGGCACCTCTAAGACTGGTTTGATTTCATACAAATAAAGGCTGCATGTGAGAAATCAGCACTGTGAGTCGTATGGCCCTGGAAGCCTTTGCATTCTGCAGCAGGTGTGCCTATGTGTGTGTGTGTGTATATATATACAAGTGTGTATGTTATGACACATGGTAACAATGCTTTTCCCTGAAAACAAAGCACAGAACATAACATTATCAGGCTGGAACAGTCAAATACTAAACCCAACACTTCTGCACTGTATTTATACCTCCAGTGTCTTCTGATGTTATTAACCTCTCATGTTTCCTGTGCTGACAGAATGCCAGGTTAATTCCAGTAAAGTTAACCAGTGAACAAGGAAAGACTGGCCTTCAGTTACCACAGGTGTATTTTAAGACTCTCCTCTTACAAAGACTTACATGAGTCTTATGAGCATTTTACTCAGGTGCAAAAGACTTTTTAGGCCAGGATCTTTCATGATATGAGAAACCTAATCTTCCCATATGCATCCTGTAGGTCTCACCTTTCCAGAGTGATTAAAATGTAGAATTTCACTTCTGTGCCACCACGGGCACCCAAGCTCCCAGAGATTATAAACCTGTTAATACACTCACTTTCTACTCCCACTAACATTGGAGGCATACCTGCCTTCTCTCTTGACAGTATAGGGCTTTATTCACAGTATAGGGCTTTATTCACCTGTCTTTGCTTAGGAAGCATATCACATTGTGTTCAGCTGACTGCCTGCTCCATGGAGAAGTATCAGAATCACCACCTAGGAGGTGATTGAGCTGGGAGGTGGTGTAAGATACTGTAGCTCTCGTTTTCTCTGCTAATGAGGCTGATACTGCTTCCTTGAGAATGTTACCACATTTTACGTGTTATGTGTAATGCTGTGTCTGTTGTAGAAGCACAGAGATGTACTGGAGTCATTTTAATGAATTAAACTGTTTGCTAATACAACATTTAAGAAGTGTGGTGGTGTTTTTTTTTTTCTTCTTGTTGTTTTTTAAATAATCTGCTAAAATAATTCATTCAATAACTTTGTCCCACTCCAGGTAGTTTCTGAAATGAAACCATGAAAATCTTCCATTGTAGATGTATGGAGTGGGTAGAACCTTTTAAAAATCAGGCAGGTGACATCCTGACTCCTGAGTCACTCTTTATTGTGTTGTGAAGCGGAGGTGCCATTTTTCTTCTCTCTTTCCCCGTCCTTGCAAGGCTCTTGCATGTGGCTCAATCTTTAAATGTTCCTCTCACTTTACAGGGAGCCAGGGGGATGGAGTGTCAATCAGGAGTCTGGGGTGATTCTGATGCTGCAGACTGTCTATTCTCCTGGTGATTTCAGGCTGACCTGTAGTACAGTAAGCACCTGTCAGCAGTTCTGACAGCAGCTGGTAAATCTGAATCAGTTGGTGTGAGGCTCTAATATGATAGAACCTGCATAAATGATGGTTATTTAGAGTGAGAAGGAGGGATGCAGTTTCACTCTTCAGGGGAAAAAAAAAAAAAAGTTAAGTTGTAATCAACTGATTCTTTAAGAGGCCTCTAGCAATGTTCACATGCATGCAAGACTCGATTAATTGACAGCTCCAGGCTGAGGCAGGAAACTAAAATTCAATTATTGTCAAGAACTTGAATAAAACCCAATTTTTATTGGTGATGACCTTACATAGTGTTCTTTCCTAAATGTCTTCCTGTTTCTCAGTCTTTAAAATCCCAAATGTCAGATAAAACTCTTCTCTCTGGTTTTTGCTCAATTCAGTTTTCTTGTAATAAAAACTTGTCAGGATCATGTAGAAGGATCACTTGATTTGAGGGCTCTGCTTTATTCTGTCTTTTGGTATACTTAAGTTTTTGGTAGCCCTCTATTTCCAAGGTAAGACCCACAATGACCTGAATTGCTACGTGAAATGTTTTCTTTACAGTGTTTTACAGATGTTCATTCTGCTCTCGTCAGACCCCACCTGGAGTCCTGTGTGCAGTTCTGGAGCCCCCAGCACAGGAAGGACATGGAACTGTTGGAGCGGGTCCAGAGGAGGCCACGAAGATGCTCAGAGGGCTGGAGCAGCTCTGCTATGAGGAGAGGCTGTAAGAGTTGGGGCTCTGCAGCCTGGAGAAGAGAAAGCTTCCAGGAGACCTGATAGTAGCCTTCCAGTATCTGAAGGGGGCCTGCAGGATGGCTGGGGAGGGACTATTTGCAAGGTCTTGCAATGACAGGACGAGGGGCAGTGGGTTTGAACTGGCAGAGGGGAGATTTAGACTGGATGTCAGGAGGAAGTTCTTTACAGTGAGGATGGTGAGGCACTGGCACAGGGAAGTTGTGGCTGCTCCCTCTCTGGAGGGGTTCAAGTCCAGGTTGGGTGAGACCTTGAGTGACCTGTTCTAATGGGAGGTGTCCCTGCCTATGGCAGGGAGTTGTAACTAGATGATCTTTGAGGTCCCTTCCAACCTTATCCTTCTATGGTTCATGTTGCATTTGCTGGGTGAGCTCTGTTGTCCTTATTAATTCTTCTGTAAGTAGCTCACCTATTAATGCAACTGAACAAAAAGTAATCGGTGCAGTCATCACTATAAGGAACTTCCTGGAAAGAAACAGGTATGAAGTGTTCATTGCTGTGTTACGTCAGAGTTCAGACCTGGGAGACCATAAACCCCGAAGAGACTTTCAGATTTCATCTGCCATAAAGCATGGACAGTTAGAGAAACAAAAGGCATTTAAAAAAAATGAGGAGGTGGGGTCCAGGTGATGGAGTAGTGAGGTGGATTGGGAACTGGTTAAAGGAAAGAAGTCAGAGAGTTGTGGTCAGTGGGATGGAGTCTAGCTGGAGGGCTGCAACTAGTGGAGTTCCCCAGGGGTCAGTGCTGGGACCAGTAGTATTCAATGTATTCTTTAATAACCTGGATGAGGGCATGGAGTGCTCTGTCAGCAAGTTTGCCTGCAACATCAAGCTGGGTGGAGTGGCTGCCATACCAGAGAGTTGTGCTGCCATTCAGAGAGACCTCGACAGCCTGGAGAGATGGGCAGGGAGAATTTAATGAAGTTCAACAGGGGTAAGTTCAGAGTCATGCTCCTGGGAAAGAAGAACCCCAGGGATCAGTATAGGTTGGGGACTGCCCTGCTGGAGAGCAGTGAAGGGGAGAGGGACTTGGGAGTCCTGGTGGATGGAAGGATGGTCATGAACCAGCAGTGTGCTCTGGGGGCCAGGAAGGCCAATGCCATTCCGGGGTGTATTAGTAGGGCTGTGGTTAGTAGGTTGAGGGAGGTTCTTCTTCCCCTCTACTCTGCCCTGGTGAGACCTCATCTGGAGTATTGTGTCCAGTTCTGGGTCCCCCAGCTCAAGAAGGACAGGGAACTGCTTGAGAGAGTCCAGCACAGAGCCACAAAAATGATTAAGTTGAACATCTTCCTTATGAGGAGAGCCTGAGGGAGCTGGAGCTTGGTAGCTTAGAGAGGAGACCGCTAAGGGGTGATGTCATTCATGGGGGCAGGGCTGCCATCCAGAGTGACCTAGACAGGATCACAGTATCGCAGTATCACCAGGGTTGGAAGAGACCTCAAAGCTCATCAAGTCCAACCCGGTATCACAAACCTCAAGACTAGACAATGGCACCNTAGTTGGAGACAGCAAGAAGGTCTCCCATGAGCCTCCTCTTCTCCAGGCTAACCAATCCCAGCTCCCTCAGCCTCTCTTCACAGGGCTGTGCTCGAGGCCTCTCCCCAGCCTCATTGCCCTTCTCTGGACATGTTCAAGCACCTCAATGCCCTTCTTAAATTGAGGGGCCTAGAGCTGGACACAGGACTCAAGGTGTGGCCTAAGCAGTGCAGAGTCCAGGGGGAGAATGACCTCCCTGCTCCTGCTGGCCATACTATTCCTGATGCAGGCCAGGATGCCATTGACCTTCTTGGCCACCTGGGCACACTGCTGGCTCATGTTCAGGTGGGTGCCAATCAGCACGCCCAGATCCCTTTCTCTTTGACTGCTCTCCAGCCACTCCCACCCCAACCTGTAGCTCTGCAAGGGTCGTTGGGGCCAAAGTGCAGCACTCAGATGGAGAGGTGGGCCCAAGACAACCTCATGAAATTCAACAAGGCCAAGTGCAAGGCCCTGAACTCAAGACTCAGGGCAGAGGCATAGTGATGTTAACCCAGTTTGCTCTCTGTTCCCTTCCTTATCACTGCTGCCACTCCATGGACTTTTCTGACCTGCAGAGACACTAAGCAACCATTTTACAGAATATCCTTCACAAAGCCATCAAATCTCTACTAAAGCTGCTCCTGCCCTCTGGACTCAGGGATGAAGAGCCAGTCATAATGCCGGTCAAAACAACCTGAGCAGGGTGCTTCTCCACAAACCCATTTATGTTTCATCTAGGAAAGATGCCCAGACCTGGAAGGCTGAGATTTACCTCCTGTCCATTCTGCTCACCACCACACAGCGTGGCAAAACTGTCAGGAGCAGGGATCCAATATTCAGAATAAGAGAAACATCAACCTCACAGGCCATCTATCTGTGCCTTTCTTTGCTCACAGTAAAAACAACTTACAGTATCTTTTTTCAGATGTTACAGTATGTGAAACTTCAGGTATTTTACAGATTCTTCTCACCATGACTGAAGACTTACCCACTACTTTTACACAACCTGGGTACTCACATATTCAGGGAATAATCTAGATTCTTCTCTTCCCTCACAAGGGGGAGAAGAGCAAGCCTTTTTCCCCACCACCATTTTGCCCATTGCCATCCTTCAACCAGTGTTCCTCACACAGAGTGTAGTAGCCCACCTGAGACCTTATCAATCTGAATGGACTGGAAGGTTTTGCCCTGTGTTTGTCTATGGCATGCAGGAATATGGAATCTTTGCAAGGTGTTTGAACTTAAGGATGTTGAGGTTCTTGAACATGTCCAGAGAAGACCGTCTCCCACTAGTACAGCTCACTCAAGGCCTTGTCCAGCCTGACCTTGAACATCTCCAGAGAGGGAGCAGCCACAACCTCCCTGGGCAACCTGTGCCAGTGTCTCACCACCCTCATGGCAAAGAACTTCCTCCTGACATCCAGTCTAAATCTCCCCTCTGCCAGTTTAAACCCATTGTCCCTTGTCCTGTCATTCCAAGGCCTTGTCAATAGTCCCTCCCCAACCTTCCTGTAGGCCCCCTTCAGATACTGCAAGGCTACTATAAGGTCTCCTGGAAGCCTTCTCTTCTCCAGGCTGAAGAACCCCAACTCTCTCAGGTCAGAAAAGTCCATGGAATGCCAGCAGTGATAAGGAAGGGAACAGAGAGCAAACTGGGTTAACATCACTGTGCCTCTGCCCAGTGTCTTGAGTGCTGTGTGAGCATTTTCACAGAGAGATGTGTAAGGGTCTTCTACCACTGCCAGCTGTGCAATCTCTGTAGACTGGAAAAACGAGTGAGGGATCCTGCTTTTGGCATTTTCACCTTGCAGACTTGCTGGCAGATTACAATTACAAATTACAAATTAACCCTGTAATCTGTTTACTGTTAACAGATCACAATTTAACTGTGACCCTGCCTTGGAAATGCTGAAACCCGAGTGACATTTCCTGAGTTTTGGGCTTACTGCTGCCGTGACAGTTTTGTTATCTCAGGACTTCAGGCAACAGTGACTGTACCTACCCAAACAAAACAACGTTTATAAATGCCACAGAACTATCAGTGGCACATAACATGTTTTGTTGGGGTTTTTTTAAGAATTGCAGGATGCTTCCAAAAGCAACCTCATTCAGTGAGCTCTGTACTGTGTGGTTGCTGCTATGTAAATAGTACCTGAGATGGGTTTAAACTGGTAGAGGGGAGAGGAGGACACGAAGATGCTCAGAGGGCTGGAGCAGCTCTCCTATGAGGACAGGCTCAGAGAGCTGGGGCTCTGCAGCCTGGAGAAGAGAAGGCTTCCAGGAGATCTTATAGTAGCCTTCCAGTATCTGAAGGGGGCCTACAGGAAGGCTGGGGAAGGATTATTTACAAGGTCCTGCAACGACAGGACAAGGGGCAATGGGTTTAAAGTGGCAGAGGGGAGATTTAGACTGGATGTTAGGAGGAAGTTCTTTTCAGTGAGAGTGGTGAGGCACTGGCACAGGTTGCCCAGGGAGGTTGTGGCTGCTCCCTCTCTGGAGGCGTTCAAGGCCAGATTGGAGGAGGCCTTGAGTGAGCTGTGCTAGTGGGAGGTGTCCCTGCCTATTTTGGGGGGTTGGAACTAGATGATCCTTGAGGTCCCTTCCAACCTTACCATTCTAATGGCTTGGTAACAGCTGACTGCAGCATGTTTCTAAAACTAGTGCCTCACCTTTGATTCGTTGTTCTCCTTCAGATGGGTAACAGGAAGGGGGTGATGGATTGGGTTTGTTTCCCAGTTAAGCATTTTGCATATTAGTGGAAACTTTTACTTGGTCTTCACTAACTGTAGCTGAAGCCTAATTTTAGCAGTGGTGTAAGGCATCTCTGGGAATCAGCCTTCCTCTTGTCTCTGCAGGATGGAGAAGGCCAATTAAACCTCTGCCTGTCAGAAAACCGTAAAAGGCCTTTTCCAGTGTTGATATTTCCCCTTCATTAAACTTAATGATCATAATTCAGCATTAATGCTCTGGCTGGCTGGCTGGCTGGCTGGCTGGCTGGCCATTTATAGCCTCCAGTTTCCCCAGTGTGCTGCAGGTTTAGACACTCATCACCCTCATCTTCCCAGGTCCTTCTCATTGTCCTTAACAGCAACTCTTTGGTTGGATGAATCAACTTTCTCCTTCAAAGAGACCCCATGAAATATGAAAATGAGCTCCTTTTAAAATCCAGACATAGTAATTTAAGTTAATGAATGTTTTTATTCCTTGGCAGGGAGATTGGACTCAATGATCTTCAGAGGTCCCTTCCAGCCTTTAAAGTTCTGGGATTCTGTGATCAGTTTTCTATCAGAAAATCCTGTTTCCTTAAAAATCAGTGTGCTTCCTTATTTTAGCAAAGTGTTTGGGAAAGAATTAGATCTGAAGAGAGGCTTTGCACTGAAGTAGTGGCTTTGGGGTTTTCAAAGTTAATTTTGGGGGTTTTAAAAGGGAAGATTCAACAAATTTTGTTTGTTTGTTTGTTTTTTGTTGTTTTGGTTTTTTGTTTGCCCCCAAAGATATGGAATTTGCTTCCTGGCTCTGAAATTGTCTCCAAATGTGACCCTAGGAAGTCCCTCAGTGGCCAGGAGGTAATGGTGTGGTGGCCTGCAGTACTCAGGTCCTGAAAGCAGGGTTGGTTGATGGATCAATGCCTCCATAGTTGCACAGGTATTAATGTACACAGTGCTATGTCTCACTGTGCTAGCAAGTGAGGGGTTTGAGCTGGCTTTGGCTGGGGTTTTAGAATCATAGAATGGTAAGGTTGGAAGGGACCTCAAGGATCATCTAGTTCCAACCCCCTGCCATAGGCAGGGACCCCTCCCACTAGTACAACTCACTCAAGGCCTCATCCAGTCTGGCCTTGAACACCTCCAGGGAGGGAGCAACCACAGCCTCCCTGGGCAACCTGTGCCAGTGTCTCACCACCCTCACTGCAAACAACTTCCTCCTAACATCCAGTCTAAATCTTCCCTCTGCCAGTTTAAACCCATTGCCCCTTGTCCTGTCATTGCAAGACCTTGCCAATTGTTCCCCCCCAGCCTTCCTGTAGGCCCCCTTCAGATACTGGAAGGCTTCTATAAGGTAGCCTGGAAGCCTTCTCTTCTCCAGGCTGCAGAGCCCCAACTCTCTCAGCCTGTCCTCATAGCAGAGCTGCTCCAGCCCTCTGATCATCTTTGTGGCCCTCCTCTGGACCCGCTCCAACACTTCCATGTCCTTCCTGTGCTGAGGGTTCCAGAACTGCACACAGTACTCCAGGTGGGGTCTGACGAGAGCAGAGTAAAGGGGCAGAATCCCCTCCCTTGCCCTGCTGGCCACGCTGCTCTTGATGCAGCCTAGGACTCGGTTGCTGTCTGGGCTGCATGTGCACACTGCAGGCTCATGTTGAGCTTTTCATCAACCCAGACTCCAAGGTCCTTTTCCTCAGGGCTGCTCTCCAGCCATTCACCACCCAGCCTGTATTTGTGCTTGGGATTGTGCCTACCCAGGTGCAGGACCTTACACTTGGCCTTGCTGAATGTCATGAGGTTGGCCTGGGCCCACCTCTGCAGCCTGTCCTGGTCCCTCTGGATGGATCCCTGCCCTCTAGCAAGTCGACTGTGCCACACAGCTTGGTGTCATCTGCAAACTTGCTGAGGGTGCACTGATTCCTCTGTCCATGTCACTGACAAAGATGTTAAACAGCACTGGTCCCAGCACTGAGACCCCTGAGGGATGCCACTTGTCACTGGAAAGTTTTGAAATTTCATTTTGGGGTTTTGAATGATTGAACAAGATGGGTTTTGGCTTGGTTTTTTTTTTGCCCCCAAAGTTTTCCATGAAAACTTAAACCAAAACAACAGGGTTTGAAACGTTTGTGATATTTTCATTCAGCTGTCATTGAAATGTACTTAGTTTCCACTTCTTTTTGGAGATGAGCCAAATGAATCCAATCACACTTGTTTTTGTGAAGAAATGTTGTTTGATGTTTTGGTTTTTTAATGCTGAGCCTGGCTGGATGAGATGAACTTTAAAGCTGTGCTGCAGAATGATCTGTTCTGTGCAAAGAAATGAAGCCATACCCCGGGGCACATTCCTTGAAATAAGTTTTTGTTTAATTCCCCAGAGATATCATCACATGTAATAATGTGAATGTTCCCTGTCTCTAGAGGGTGAGGAAATTTAGACATGTCTTGTGTTTACATTGTTGTGCTACTTAGATATAATGTAAATTTGTTGTGGTGGTGGGAGGTTTTAAAATTCATTCTTCCCTCAAAACTGTGGATTGTGTCACTTTTAACCCAAAATGTTTCCTCTTGTCCAAGAGTCTGGTAAAACTGCTTTGGATATTAAGAGAACTCTATCCCTTGACCTACTGTAATTATTAACCCAAGTTGTAGTTTAAGGAAGTCAGAATCAAAGTAGCACAGAAATATTAAGGGCTGGTATTTCTGGATATGCTCCAGAGGGTTAGGAGAGCAAAGTGGGGCAGGAGGCTGTGTGTCTGTTTTGTCTTTTAATTGGTTTATATAAAGTTATCCCTTTACCTGTGCAGGAGGCAGGAAAACTGAAAGACAATGGAACCAGTGGCACACAGTTATTTTTCTGAACAAAGTAAATGAAGTACAAATTGGTTATTAATAATTGAAAGCAAAATGCTAGATAAGAAGTTGAAGTAAGTAGTCTGTCATTTCCAAGCATTAAAGGATTAGTCTGAACAAGACAGTTCAAGGCTCCCTTATCTCTTTTTAAAACATCAATTCATTTATTGAAGACTCAGATCTCAATGATGCAGCAGGCCTAAGATATTGCTGTTGCAATAGCCTGGTGCAGACTTGGCATAAGCTGGAAGGTGGGTTGAGTGAAGGAAATTTTGATGTGCAGGTCTTGGTGGAGGTAGCCTATTCCCACAGATTCATAGTATCATAGAATGGTTTAGGTTGGAAGGCACCTCAAAGATCATCTAGTTCCAACCCCCTGCCATAGGCAGGGACACCTCCCACTAGCACAGGTCGCTCAAGGTCTCATCCAATCTGGCCTTGAACACCTCCAGGGCGGATGCAGCCACACCCTCTCTTGTCAACCTGTTCCAGTGCCTCACCACCCTCACAGTAAAGAACTTCTTCCTAACATCCAGTTTAAATCTCCCCTCTGCCCTTTGTCCTGTGCAAGGGCAAGGCCTTTGCAAGACCATCACTGGGAATCGTTACTGTAGGTCATGAAAAGAGGTGAGGAACTGAGGGAGCAGGGAAAATGGGGAGAGTTGTTGCACTGGAGGATTGGAGTGACATATGTGCAGATATGGAATTTGCCTCCTTGCTCTGAAATTGTCTCCAAATGTGGCCCTAGGAAGACTACTACCCTAAGAAGCCCCTCAGGGGCCAGTAGGTAATGGCGTGGTGGCTTGCAGTACTCAGGTCCTGGAAGCAGCGTTGGACAATGGATTGATGCTTCCATAATGTACACAGTGCTATGCCTCACTGTGCTGTCAAGGCCAAGGTGTGCATCTGTACTGGACACCTGCCCTTGAGCAGAACAAGTGGCAGCTGCTCAGCCACTGCACGGCAGGGACGGAGCATGTGGCGTGCACAAAGGACTGCCAGTCTGGGCAGGTTCTGGCCACACAGAAGCATCACAGCAGGTGATGATAGGAATAAATGAGAGGCCACAGGGAGAGTCCTGATCCAATTAGCTCTGGAGGATTTTTTTTTTTCAGTAGAAAAAATTCAGTTCTCCCTATTATTATAATGTGACTGCAGCGATTTCCACTGTTCACACGAGCTCTGGCCCAGTGATTTCTTTCTTATCCAGAGGAGGAACCCTAAGTCTGGCTGCTCCATGTTGTGTGAACTACATAAAGGTGTTTTGTTTAACCTGCTTGAAACCCCCACTCTTCCCCCGTTCTTTGCTTCCTTTTGCATGCAGGCTGTTCTTGGTGAGGTGATGTGCTGGTTTGTCTTGGTGAGGTAATGTGCTGGTTTGAGGCTAATTAGAATATTTTAATAGAGAAAAAATACTCTCTAGGCTGTGAAAGGAAAACATCATGATGGCTACTTCACTCATACGCTTGCTGGAAAATAGTTTGGGAACAATAACCAAAATATATAGATAAGTCAGGCTCTGTCTCTTGCTGGGACAGCAGCTCGGGCAGTCTAGCAGCTTCTGGCTCTGACTCCTCTGCTGATTAATTCTCACTAACCACTTTTCTTCTAACCCCCCTGGCAGATCCTCCTAATTCACCTTGCACATAAGGCAAACCTTGGGGTAAGGTACAGGGGTGGGGAGAAGGTGGAAGGGTGGTTGGGAGCCCCTCCTGGGGTCTCTGATTTCTGGGAGGGGAGTTGTGTTTCTGTATTCCCTTTAACTTGTCTATTTCTGTAACTATTCCTGTCTATAGTGTCTATCTCTGCTTGTACATTGTGCTGAGCTGTAAAGAGAGCTTCAGTCCTTAACTTCCAGCTGGCTGAGTTCTAGTCTGGGTCATTTTACAAAGTGTGGGGGGGTGGGGAACTCCCGAACCATCACAGGTAAGAACTTCCTCTCACGTCTGTCAGGGCTACAATAAATATAAAGAGGAATCCCAGGGGAGATGTGTGGTTGACACTTAGGTCCATGGGCAGAAAAAATCCTAATGGCCAGAAAACAGAGAATTAAAGATTTCGATCCTGGCATTTTGAACTTTTTTCTTTCAGAGAGATTTTGTCATTTTGCTAATAGACAAACATGGGTGAGCCCAGCTCCATCTTCAGTGTATCCAGCAGATGGTGATGGAGTTTCATCTACAGCTCTGATTCTTGTCAAGGGCCTGGACAGCACCGTTCCCGTACCTGAGCCCCCAGGCTGTCCATTAGAAACAAAACATCATTTCCTTGGCAGCCAGATGCACTATTTGCTTAACATGGAAAGCGCTTGGTTTGGAGCTGATTTTATCTGTTGCTGTGATTGATTTTTATAGTTGCAGGAGGCAGGGTGTTTGGCACCTGACACAAACACCACAAACTTGAAAGACCATCTATAATGCCTGTAGGCATGGAGTGGTGTTTACACTGCTTCAAGAGAAAATGTGCACTAGGAGAGAAACTCTTCACCTGCTCTTCCTCCTGCAGTCTCTGTTTTGGACAGGCATTTAGAAGAAATGAAGCCATCACTCTGAAGTCCATACCTGAGCAGATCTCAAGTTTGAAAGTGTTCCAGCTGCAAGATCCAGGTTTGGGGTTGCAGAACCATATCAGATCCCACTCCCACCTTCCCAACCCGTGCAAACCAACATCCCTCTACAGCTGTTGGAGGCAGGGAACTGAATCTTTTGCAAGGTAGGTGGAAAGCAGAGACTGTGTCATGTGGAGTATTTCAGAGACCCCAGCAATGCTGCCAGCTCAACTTATCCCTCTTTAGATGTAAACCTTCCTCTGATGCTGGAGGCTAACTCCGAGACTTTGGCTGGATGTGAGTACAGTGTCCTCATAGCATGACTACATCTCCTAAATATTCCTCAAAGCATTAATTCAATTTTTAAAATGTTCTGCAGGCTTTTCCTTGTGAAGATAACCTTCCTGAACTCGTGTCCCAGGAAGAAGAATGATTAAAATACCAAGGAACAGCATAGTTCATCAGCACAGTGTTTTTATCTCAAAAACGTCCTGATGCACCCACCAGTGCAAAGCAGATTTGAACTTGCCCTAGCTAAAACCTGAGGAGTCCCTTGACTTGAAGAAATTCCTCAGGGGAGAGGAGACAGCACAGTTCACTGTACAGCACAGCATGAAAGTGCAGGATCTGGACAGGAAGATGGCCTGTGCCCTGCTGAGCACCTCTATCCTGGTGTCCAAATGGATTTGTGGAACCAAGAAGATGTGGTTCATGCTCATTTCTTGATAGCAGTATTGATACCGGCAAATCCTGCCCTTTTTCCTTCCCTCTCCCTCTTTACCTCCAGCCCAATGCCCATGTGCCCTGTTCCTAGGCACAGAAACTGGGAACACTGTTTCAAATTCTGCAGCTTCCTCCTCCTTCCTCCCCTTTTCTCCATCTCGGGTGGATCAAAGTCCTGGTCTAGCTCCTGGTGAAACACCACTGGTCAGCACATTGGAGTCAGCCAAGCTGACCACAAGAAAAAGTGATCTAGAAATGTTGAAAGGAGGGCAGGAATACCTTACACAAATGTTTTAAAGAGGCTTTTTACCCTTAAGGCACAAAAAGCAAGGTGTGGGCAATGAAGCAACAAAGACATGATCCTTAGGACCTTTCAGTTCTTCTTGATGATGTGCAGGGTAGAGCTCACACCTAGGCCTGGGTCTGAGAAAAGAGCAATTGCCTTTGAGATGGTTTAAAAGGGAGAAGGAGAATGGTTCTTTCTGCCAACCCAGAAACTGTAAATTCAAGGCAAGCTCTGAGCTGGAAGAGACTGTGTTTAACTCCCTGGGCCTGTCCTCTGCAGCCCCAACCTGCTGACAGGTTTAGTAGCAACATTGGTTTCATTTTTCTGCCACTAAACTGTTTGGGATCAGAATTTGATTCCTTTTGTCAAAACGACAAGGAATCAACTCCTCTGTCTTGAACTGCTTGTGAGAGAAGTGTCACAAATAAAATTCAAAGATTATTTCTTCCACATCTGAAATAACAGCTTGTCAATCCGGGAGGAGATCCATGGATGCTATAACACAGCCACTGGAGGGCAGCTGTAAAATTCAGAACTGCCCTTTTGTCAACTAATCTGTCCCCAAATGATCCACTTCAGGCTTATCTTGTTGCAGTGAACATTTCTCTTTTGCTTTCCTGCATTCCTCTTCCTCTCATGCCATTATTCTCCTATCCAGCAGCCTTTTGAGCATAGAGGAGAGCAGTTTCCTCTGTGCATCTGCTAGCCAGAAGCAGTGCAGCTGATGGCTAGTGGTGACACCAGCTCAGGCAAGCAACCATTCTTATCCTGTCTCCAAGCAGTTGCCTCCTCAGTCTGTGCAGTAAGCCTTGCTGCTGTTTTGGCTAGAGCTGCTCTGTCACCCCATAGGACATTGAGCACTGCGGGCAATTTAGATATTGAAAATGAAAACCCTTTTATAACTCTAAAGTTGCTTTTTCAGGGAGATGAATGTGTCGCAGTGGTGAAAAAGAGAGGACACAGATGTCATGCATGCTGTGGTGAAGATCATCTGCAGCACGTTGCCACCTGGCAGGAGATGTCAAACAGTGGGAGAGCCAGCAGCAGCAGCAGAGGGGTCTGTCTTTTGAGAGCAGTTAACAACATCATGGTGATGTGGCAGGCAGGGGTCTCACTTGTTGAACATCCTGCAACTGTAGGTACAGCAGGAAAAGAATGTTCTGGAGAGGTACACAGAAGAGGACAAGAAGATGGACTTGACAGTGTCAAACAGTGCAGACTTCTCTGCCAGCTACCAGAGCTGAATTAGCCCACCACTGGGCCCGAAGTACCCTGTAGCTGGCACCAGAGGAGGAAAGGAAGGGCAAGCTGTTCCCATGGATGCCAGTGCTCTGATCTGAGTGTAGGACTGACACATCTCAGTCCAGGAGCTGGGACCCAGCTATCCCCGGGGACATACACTGCAGGAATGCAATCATCTGAATGTCTCTGGAAGCACTGCGTGTTAAGAAATAAAACAACTTCCAACTTTCCACGTTAGGAGCAGCTGCTTTGCTACCCCCCAGCTCCCCACAAGGGGTATGAGTAACATCTGAAGGTGGCTGCAGGGACTAAGGGTCTGGGCCCTGAGAGGCAGGAGTGGGGTGTGTGTGGAGGAGGATATTGCTTCGGGTTACTCACTGAATTACGTCATGTGCTGTTAAGTTGATCTGCATGAGACAAATCTGTGCTCTGGATGATTCCCTTTTCCAGCATGATTGAGTGGAGATACACACACACATGCTCACTTTCTCTATAATTTTCCTCTGCCTGGTAGATGAAAAAAATAAACACGTGTTTCCCTGTGGGCTATGATGTGTCTCTAACTGGCACTTTTGTTTGCCAACTGCAACACATCCCTTCCAGTCCAGTGCCTTTGCTGTTGTGATTGTGATCCCTGTTGCACCTCTTTGCTACTGCCCTTCAGCAGGCCAGGACAGTTTCCATTCCATTCCAGCCTCGGCTGAGCAGCTTTTTATTCCTTTTGCTGGCACCAACAGCTGTTTGCAAAAGTGTTGCATAGGAAGAAACTATATATCATTGAGAGGTCTCAAGGGTCTTGGTCCAGTTTCATCTGCTGGGAGCTGTGCTTGGCAATTTAAAGAAATCATAGAATATTAAGGTTGGAAGGGACCTCAAGGATCATCTAGTTCCAACCCCCTGCCATAGGCAGGGACACTAGAACAGGTTACTCAACGTCTTATCTGGCCTTGAACACCTTCAGGGAGGGAGCAGCCACAACCTCCCTGGGCAACCTGTGCCAGTGTCTCATCACCCTCACTGCAAAGAACTTCCTTCTAACATCCAGTCTAAATCTCCCCTCTACCACTTTAAACCCATTGCCCCTTGTCCTGTCATTCCAAGACCTTGTAAATAGTCCCTCCCCAGCCTTCCTGTAGGACCTCTTCAGATACTGGAAGGCTACTATAAGGTCTCCTTAAATGCTTCTCTTCTAGATTCTTAGATAGATATAGATAGATAGATAGATAGAATCATAGAATGGTAATGTTGGAAGGGACCTCAAGGATCACCTAGTTCCAACTCCCTGCCATAGGCAGGGACACCTCCCACTACTACAGGTCACTCATGGCCTTGTCCAACCTGTCTTTAAACACCTCCAGGGAGGGAGCATCCACAACCTCCCTGGGCAACCTGTGCCAGTGCCTCACCACCCTCACTGTAATGAGGTTCTTTAGAGAGCTGAGAGGTCTGTCTTCTTTTCCAGACAATTTGAAGCAGCCTGCACAAGTCAGAGTAACTGCAGATGTAATAACAAGCTATAATACCATCATTGCGCAGTTCGACTTGTTCACTGCTTCGACACGCAGCAGTCGCGTGGCTCAGTGGCACACACCAGCTGACTGGCCCCTTGGCACTTTCAGATCATCTACTGCTTGTACCATCCTGTGCTCCATGAGAGATGTAAGGGAAGATGGGGGAAGAGGTATGACAAGGTGTTGGTTAGAGGACACAAAACGTAAATACAGGGGAAGTAACATTTCGTTGGTTTTGCTGTTCATGGGATGCCATCCTGTACAACTGTAATTACATTACCCTCTCTTTCCAAATCCCTTCTGTGGCTGGCTTCTGGGCATTGACTGTTCCCATGCAACCCACAAGGGAGGGAATTGCTGTAGGAAAATGGAGGGAGAAAATGAGTTTTTAACTTGACCTGCAGCATCAGAGAGTTTGAAAAACTGGGAGAGTTTTTGTAGGGCTTTTATTCTCATCCGGAATGTTTTATAAATATTAATTAAGTCTCATGTGTCTCCTCTCAATTACGTAAAGACAGAATTGCCTCATCCATCAGAAAAGAGGTCCCAGAAGCTGGTTGACAATTTGTGACAGTATTAAATGACACCAGCTCAGTGAGCAAGAAAATAGCACCCACTTGAAATTTCCCCATAGAAGAAAACATTAAGCAACTGGACTGTGTTCTTCCAGCCTTGTGAAAAAGTCCTGTTAGATCATGAGAGCCTGTGTGAGGATCTACCTTCCCACACTCTGCTTCTGTCTCTCTTTTTGCTTTGTGGGAAAATATTGTTTCCATAGGCAAACTTAATCTAAAATTATTATTTTAGTAAGGAAGGAATCTAAAGGGAAAATTCTCTATACATCCTCACACTCTCTTCCAGTTTCAGGACATCACTGATGGCTGACAGATATTGACATGAAACTGCAGGAAGAGAGGGCTGGAACAAAAGAATGGAGATGCCAGAGGAGTGCAGTGGTTAAATGAGCTCTGTGGAGCAGTGTGCAGCTGTGAGCAGGACAATAAAGCCAGGCATGGTGTGGAAACCTTGTAAAAGAGCAGAATAGAGTGATTTAAAGGGCTGTCAATGTGGTGTCAGTACTCAGGGGTTGCTGTTTGCTTAGAAAAGCATTTCAAGCTTATTCCCAGTAGTTAGGGTGGCAGAAGCTTGCCCAAATAGATGAGCTAAGAGCAAGCTGCCTGCCAATTACATGTCAGGTGTTAGATAAATTACACCACACCCACCTGAAGAATCTGTATTTGGCTCCAGCTTGAACTCACAGTAGAGACTAGCACTTAACAAATGCAGAGGGGCATTGGTTATTTACTCAAATTTCCTCATCTCCTTCTCAAATTAGTCTCATTTTCTCATTCAGATGCTTGAGAAAGGCACTGGATTAATTGTGTCTCCAGCTGGACTTCTCCAGATGTGTCGCCTAAAGGGCCTCTGGATTAAGGCAATGGTGGACCAGATTATATTTAAGGTACAGTACCAAAAAAAAAAAAAAAAAATTAAAAAAAAAAAAAAAATCAGGTACCAGATACATCAAAGCAATCTTGGGACATTTTAAAATTTCAGTGAGCACAGAGGATGTGCTACAGATGTTATTTATTTCTCAGTGCTATTAACTGACCTTTTGGAAAAGACCTGCATAGCCTGATGGGCATCAAGCTGCTCATGCATTAACAATGCTTGCCCAAGCCATAAAGGCCAACTGCACCACAAACTGCATTAACTAGAGCCCAGGTGCTCCTTGCCTTCTACTGAACACTTGAGAGGCCACAGCTGGAATAAGGTGCTAGACCTTTTTCCTCCCTTGATCCCCCAAAACAGTGCCTTATGCTATATCTGCTTTCAAGAGGCAACAGACACAAGCTGCATCAAGAGAAATTCCTATCAGACATGAAGAAGAATATTCACAGTGTGGGCAGTGAAACACTGTAGCAAAGGCTCAGAGAAGCTGCTGAATCTCTGTTCTTGGAGATGTCAAACTCCAGACTGGAAAAAGTGCTGAGAAACTCGTCCTAAGATGTCCCTGCTTCAAGGCAGGGTGTATTGGTGTCAGACCTTCTGACTTTCAGAGGTTTCTCCCAAATAGTCCATTATTTTATTCTTGTTGAGAACTGGAGCAGACTTGTAGAATCTGTGTTTTCTAGTTCTCTAGCCATATAGACAAAGACAAAGAACATGAACAGCCTTTGAGACATCAGAGTTTTTCTGGCTATAAGAATTGTGAACATTGTAAGGTCAGGATTGTTCTACTTATTTGAGAATTAATAGTGGAAATGATTTTCTTATTTTAATTCATTTCTTCACCACACAGGAATTCACTCCTGCTGGGTTTTTAATCTGCTATGAATTTTCTGGCTTTGTTTCCTCTAGAACTTCTTTTGAAGCACCCATGTAAAGAGTTGCATGGACTTTGAATGGAAGTTCAAAGCACAGATCTGTTAATCCTGAGAGTTTCAGTACTATTATAGAATCATAGAATCTTAGAATCTATTACTTAATATACATCAGTAAATAAGCAAAATTGCAACAATCACAGCATGGCTGCACTGAATTTGCTATTAGCTCATGCAAGGCGTGCTACTTGAAAAGTGATGAAGGGGGAAAGTGGAGAAAGTGAATTTATTTTTCTTTTAATGGTCCCAGCTCAATGAGTTCCTTACATTCTTGGCATGATAACCAAATCAATGACTGGCTCTGTGAAATAAGAGGATTGACACTGTTTTAGTGCATTTCATTTCGCAGCAGTTGTTTTCCTGTACACACTATTCGTACAGGGAAGCTAACAATACTTGATTAAGTAAGTGAAAATGAAGTTATTTATTAGGTAGACTTCTCTGTATTCATCCTCTGTAGGATCCATATATCTTGGGAATTTATTTTGTTGCCTTTTTGTGTGTTTGTGTGTGTGTGTGTGTAGAAATACTACTACATAATTAGCATCAAATAAATGCTAATTTCTTCTCTTCCTTACATTGCAAGGAAATGCAGTGGGACCTCCACCGCCCGCACAGATGGGCAGAGTCCAAGGGGATGGCGTTCAACAAATCCAAGTGCAGGGTGCTGCACTTTGGCCACAACAACCCCATGCAGAGCTACAGGCTGGGGTGGGAGTGGCTGGAGAGCAGCCAAACAGAAAGGGATCTGGGGGTGCTGATTGACACCCGCCTGAACATGAGCCAGCAGTGTGCCCAGGTGGCTAAGAAGGCCAATGGCAACCTGGCCTGCATCAGGAATAGTGTGGCCAGCAGGAGCAGGGAGGTCATTCTCCCCCTGGACTCTGCACTGCTTAGGCCACACCTTGAGTCCTGGGTCCAGTTCTGGGTCCCTCAGTTTAAGAAGGACATTGAGGTGCTTGAATGTGTCCAGAGAAGGGCAACGAGGCTGGGGAGAGGCCTCAAGCACAAACCCTATGAAGTGAGGCTGAGGGAGCTGGGATTGTTTAGCCTGGAGAAGAGGAGGCTCAGTGGAGACCTTATTGCTGTCTACAACTACCTGAAGGGTGGTTGTGGCCAGGAGGAGGTTGCTTTCTTCTCTCAGGCAAGCAGCACCAGAACTAGAGGACAGAGTCTCAAGCTGTGCCAGGGGAAGTTTAGGCTGGAGGTGAGGAGAAAGTTCTTGACGGAGAGAGTCATTGGCTACTGGAATGGGCTGCCCAGGGAGGTGGTGGAGTCACTGTCCCTGGAGGTGGTCAAGGCGTGTTTGGACGTGGCACTTGGTGCCATGGTCTAGTCTTGAGGTCTGTAGTATCTGGTTGGTCTTGATGATCTTTGAGACCTCTTCCAACCTTGGTGATACTGTGATACAGTGTGAAACAAACTGCGTACACAGCAAAACACAGTGCTGGGAGCAGCTCAGTTAGGTTTCAAGTTTATCTTCATCCAGAGGAGTGTTTGAAGAGCATAACTAGATTCCAGTGACATTGAGGAGGATTTCAGCAGTGATTTCATCATTTGTCTTTGTTTCAATTAATACTTTTGCTTCTAGGCAGAGTAACATAAAACTTACAGGCACTCACAGTACC
>VWZE01016323.1:24288-43550 GCA_013396675.1 Eubucco bourcierii | reverse complement strand
ACTCAAGGCCTCCTCCAACCTGGCCTTGAACACTTCCAGGGAGGGAACAGCCACAACCTCCCTGCGCAACCTGTGCCAGTGTCTCACCACCCTCACTGCAAACAACTTCCTTCTAACATCCAGTCTAAATCTTCCCTCTGCCAGTTGAAACCCATTGCCCCTTGACCTTGACCTTGTCAGTAGTCCCTTGACCTTGTCAGTAGTCCCTGCCCACCCCTCCTATAGGCCTCCTTCAGATACTGGAAAGCTACCCTAAGGTCTCCTGGAAGCCTTCTCTTCTCCAAGCTGCAGAGCCCCAACTCTCTCAGCCTGTCCCCATAGCAGAGCTGCTGCAGCCCTCTGATCATCTTCATGGCCTCCTCTGGGCCCGCTCCAACACTTCTATGTCCTTCCTGTGCTGAGGGCTCCAGAAATGCACACAGTACTCCAGGTGGGGTCTGACAAGAGCAGAGTAAAGGGGCAGAATCCCCTTCCTTACCCTGATGGCTACGCTTCCCTTGATGCAGCCTAGGACTCTGTTGGCTGACTGGGCTGCACTCACACTGCAGGCTCAGGTTGAGCTTTTCATCACCCCAGACCCCAAGGTCCTTTTCCTCAGAGCTGCTCTCAGCCATTCACCNTGACCAGGATGTCATGTGGGACAGAGTCAAATGCCTTACTCAGGTCCAGGTAGATGCCATCAGTTGCCCTTCCCTTGTCCACTGTCACTGTGACTTCTTCATAAAAAGCCACTAAATTTGTCAGGCAAGATCTGCCCTTGGTGCAGACATTGCTGGTTCCCACCAACCACCTCTGCTTTGTTTTCCATTTGCCTTAGCAGAGCTTTCAGCAGGATCTGCTCCATGATCTTGCCAGGTACAGAGGTGAGGCTGACTGCTCTGTAGTTTCCAGGGTCATCCTTCTTGCAGGTGGGTGTTATGTTTGCCCTTTTCTAGTCAGTAGGAACTTCACCAGTCTGCCATAACCTTTCAAATATGATGGACAGTGGTTTGGCAACTTCATCTGCCAGTGCCCTCAGGACCCGTGGGTGGATCTCGTCAGGCCCCATGGACTTGTGCACGTTCATATTTCTTAGGAGCTCACAAACAGGATCTTCTAAATATAGTAGGCACATCTGCCTGCTCCCAGTCCTTACTTTTACCCTCTGGAACTTGGACATTGTGGTTGGAGCCTTTGCTGTTGAAGACTGAGGCAAAGAAGTCATTGAGCACCTCAACCTTGTCCATATCTTTGTCATTCCCCTGGCTTCTCCATTCCTCTGGCTTCTCCATTCCCCTAGCTTCTCCATTCCCATAGGTTCCTCCATTTCCCTGGCTTCTCCATTCCTCTGGCTTCTCCATTCCCCTGGCTTCTCTATTCCCCTAGCTGTATTAAAGGATCGAAGTCCTAGTTAAAATGTGTCCTGTAAAAACCTCCAATTATTTCACACTTAACTGCAAACATGTTCGAAGTCCATGTTGTTTTCATTTGCAGTGTTCTATACTATATCTGCTTAGATGGAATCTCTGTCTGCAGAGGCTTTCTGATTTACATTCTTAAGCTATCTACTAATCAAGCAGTGCCAATGAAAATGCTGGTATCAGCTTCTTTCATTGACTCCTTAATTATGGACACTCAATGTGCTTGTTTGAGGCCACTTTGAATACTTTAATGAAAGAAATTAGATCATTAGCTGTGAATAGAAAATGATAGTGATGTCTATATCACTCTTTGGTTCTGCTGAAGGACATAGATAAAATATACACAAATCACTCTTTGGTTCTGCTGAGGGACATAAATAAAATATACACAAAGTCTCTCACTTCTTCTTCAGTCTGTATACCTGGATGCATCTTGCCTTCACTCCTCTGCATGAAACCTATGTAACTCGATCTAATTATTTCCTTCTAACCCCTTATTGTCTCTGGCATCTGACCCCTGCTTATCTACAAATGACAGAGGGTTTATTTTGGGTATTTGAGTTAATGAGGGGTGGGAAGAAGGAGGGGGAGTTGGTTGGGAAGCCCTCTGGGCAGTCTTGCTATTCAAGAGGGGATTTGAATTTCTGTATTACCTCTAACTTGCATGTAATTGTAAATATTGTGTACACATGCTTGTAAATATGTGCTGTGCTGTAAAGTGTAGCTTCATCTTACTTCCAGCCATCTGAGATAGTCTGGTGATTCAAAGCAGGGGGAGGGAAACTCCCAAACCACCACACTCCAATACAGGTTATTCTTGGCTAGTGCATAGATAAACAGCAGAAATGAGGGGGAAAGGGAAGCAGAACAAGGTTAATGTTTCTGATGGCAAATGCATTTGCCAGGTCCCCTGAGCATTGAGTGTTACTCAGTCATTCTCCAACTGGGCAAAGAGCATCCTAAAGTGGCAGGAGCTGGAAGGAGTTTCCTTTCTGACTGCTAACTTGGTATTGATGTGCAGTCTCGGCACACCAGACTTGCTAAGCATTACTTTTAGAAGCTCACCTGAAGCAAAACACAACTTTCCCCACTACCATTGCCATCCTGAAGCAATGTGCTTTTGCAGAACAGTTAAGTCTGCCGTTTCCTCATGCTATTCAGGTATTGTCCTTCTTGGCCTTTCAATTTTTTTCCCATGATGCCCATATCCACTAATCACCTTTTTTCCTTATCACTGCTATTCTATGACTAAAAAAAAAAAAAAAGTAAGGTCTGCTTCTGTGAATCAACACTTCAACACTTCAGGAAATTACTAACTCATTTCTTGTTTTCATCAGTAAGTAGGCTTTGGTCCCACAAAGCCATCATTTGTTGATACAGAGTGAAACTCACTGGAGTCTCTGATATGCTCCTTTCATTTGGTTAGTGAAGCCTGTTGTGCATTTTTAAAATTGTTTTCAGTACTCAGGAGACTTTAAGCAGAAAGTAGAGAAAATAGTCTGGTGTTCTCCTTTTAATAAAGTCTGCTTATTTTTTAATATTCTTTTTTCCTCCTTTCACTCCACATCAAACCTTTTTATAGACTACTTTTCTCTCCATTATTAATATGTACACTCCTTTAAAATGAACCAAGAAATGGAATTTTAATCACTTCTATGTCACTTATGACTGGATGTATAACCTTGACTCAGTCTCCTTTGCACACACATTTATGTTGTACGTTATTCTTCAAATAATTGAAACTGCAAAGGGAGTATATTTTGACTCAAAGTGATTACACACTTTGGAGTTCAGCTAGGAAGTTAAAATTTATAATCTCATAAATAGTGTAAGAGATTTTCCCCGCGTTCATATATCAGTTCTTCCTCTCAGCTGCCAGGCAATGGGTTTAAACTGGCAGAGGGGAGATTGAAACTGGAAGTTCTTTACAGTGGGGGTGGTGAGACACTGGCACAGGTTGTCCAGGGAGGTCTTCTGTGCTCCACAACCTCCCTGGAGCTGTTCAAGGGCAGGTTGAATGAGGCCTTGAGTGACCTGTACTAGTGGGAATTGTCCCTGCCTATGGCAGGGGGTTAGAACTAGATGATCTTTGAGGTCCCTTCCAACCTTACCATTCTATGATTCTCAAGCATCTTATTTTACTCTTTTTCCTTTACCAAAACTCTCTTGCAAAGCTCTGTGTGTAAGAGTGCATCTTCATATGCACACTGGAGTGCATGCATCTGTCTAATCATTTATTGCTGCTTGCTGTTAAGGTAGCAAAAAGTAAAATAGTAAAGGGAATCTCAGTATTATCACTTCAATGGGTCTTATACTTTGTGTAGAAGTTGCTGTGAGATCTGTGACCACAGTTGATGGTAATTAAGTTTATTCCTTAGGAAACTTCATACTGTATTTCTGAAGTGGCTCTTTTTGAGGCTAACATACTTCTTGTACCTGCCTGTTCTATAGTCCCTAGAAAAAAACCCAAGCCCCATGGTGAACAAGTGAGATTTCCTCCATAAGTATCAGTTGTTTGAAGTCCATTTCACCAGACATAATGAAGACTGAGCCTCATTTATAGTTCATAAGAAGCAAATATGAACAACTACTTCACTCTGTTCCCACCTGGAAACATGCTCACAATTGAAGCAGATCTCCTGAATAGAAAAACAAACAACCAAACAAAAACAAACCAAAAAACCAACAACCAAACAAAAAACCAACTACTGTGCTTCTTTATATCTTGTTGAACAAACCCATTTTTATTTGGAATAATTTTGCACCCTAAAATTGAGCTGGGTTCCATGAACATGCTTTCCTGCCGTTTTATTGCTCTTGTTGAGAATGTACTTTCAAATAAAGTTTCAAAACATGCCTTGGTATTTTTGAGGTGAAGCAACAAAATCCAGTGGCTGAAAGGAAAATATGGGAAGGCAACAGAATGTCTGCCTTTCTCAATACAGTTGCAATCAGTGAACTGATGGTTGTAGAATCATAGAATGCTAGAATGATAAGGTTGGAAGGGACCTCAAGGATCTTCTAGTTCCAACCCCCTGCCATAGGCAGGGACACCTCCCACCAGTACAGGTCACTCAAGGCCTCCTCCAACCTGGTCTTGAACACCTCTAGGCAGGTCTTTGATCTTTGATTGGGCGATTCTGTGCTCCACAACCTCCCTGGGCAACCTGTGCCAGTGGCTCACCACCCTAACCGCAAACAACTTCCTCCTAACATCCAGTTTCAATCTCCCCTCTGTCAGTTCAAACCCTTTGGCCCTTGTGCTGTCATTACAAGACCTTGTCAACAGTTCCTCCCCAACCTTCCTGTAGCCCCCTTCAGATACTGGAAGGCTACTCTAAGGTCTTCTGGAAGCCTTCTCCTCTTCAGACTGTGTGAAGGTTTGGGAGTTCCCCATCCTTCCACACTTTGTAAAATGACCCAGACTAGAACTCAGTCGGCTGGAAGTTAAGTGATGAAGCTCTATTTGCAGCTCAGCACAATGTACAGCAGATATTTACACTATATACACAATATTTACAGAAATATACAAGTAAAAGGTAATACAGCAACACAACTCCCCTCCCAGAAATCAGAGACCCCAGGAGGGGCTCCCAACCACCCCTCCACATTCTCTCCACCCCTGTACCTACCCCAAGGTTTGCCTTATGCACAAGGTAAATTAGGAGGATTGGCCAGGGGGGTTAGAAGAAAAGTGGTTAGTGAAAATTAATTGGCAGAGGAGTCAGAGCCAGAAGCTGCTAGATCCCCCAGCAGCTGCTGTTCCAGCAAGAGTCCAACAGAGACTGATTTATGTTTTGGTTATTGTTCCCAAACAATTTCTTAGCAAGCTTATGAGCGAAGCAGACATCATGATGTTTTCCTTTCACAGCCTATAGTGTAATTTTCTCTATTAAAATATTCTAATTAACCTCCAACCAGCACAGACTGCAAAGCCCCAACTCTCTCAACCTGTCCTTATAGCAGAGCTGCTGCAGCCCTCTGAGCATCTTCGTCATCAAGACTTTGTAGAGATCAAAATATTTAACCATAAAAGCACAAGTTGGCTGCAAGTGTTCATAGGGCTTAGAAGAACTGTGCAAATGATGCTTCAGTCTTTTAGCTGGACATAGAGGCTATCTTCGGAGAACAGATCAAAGTCATCATCCTTAATCTCAAAGTCATCATCCTTAATCTCATACCAGAGCATTAACTACTCTTAAATTCAGACATGTTATGCAGCAGTCTCAGCGAACACTATTTCATGACTCACTTAACCCAATTAGGGGCATATGGGAGACGTATTTTGATGTTATTTACATTCACTTCTATCCAGCACATCAGGATCAGTGTTCCTTGGAGTTGTTTGAAGAGTTGTAGCATGCAAGGCTAACAAAAGCTTGGCATCTTTAAAACATCTGCTGTGCTGCTTTGAAGCTAATTGGAATATTTTTATGAAAAGGATGCTAGGCTGTGAAAAGCAAACACTGGTGATGTCTGCTGCACTCATAGGCTTGCTGAGATGGATAAGAACAAGAGCACAAACATAGATAAGGGAGAGAGTCTCATTCTCTCTAGCTGCTGGTTTGGTCTTGGCCTCTCTGCTAACCCAACTAATCACTCTGCTTTGAAACCCCCTGGCTGATCCTCCAAACTCACCTTCCACATAAGGCAGACCCTGGGGTAAGGCAGAGGGGTGGGAAGAAGGTGGAAGGGTGGTTGGGAGCCCCTCCTGGGGACTGATGTCTGGGAGGGGAATTGTGTTTCTGTATTCCCTTTAACTTGTCTATGTCTGTAACTATTCCTGTCTGTTGTGTCTGTCTTTGCTTGTTCATTGTGCTGAGCTGTAAATAGAGCTTCAGTCCTTAACTTCCAGCTGGCTGAGTCTAGTCTGGGGGATTTTCATAGCAGGGGTGGGAGGAGCAGGAAACTCCCAAACCATCACTGTCTGCCTTTTGCAGAAGATATATCACTAACTTTAGATATTTGCTCAGGCTATTCCTTTTACTTTGCTTCTTTCTCACTGTAGTGGGTTGTATGGTCACCTAGCACATACAGTACAACAGGCAGGTAATAATCTTTGCTTTCACTTCTTGACCATGATGTTGATAGAGTGGATGTTTTGTTCTTACTTTCCTGTTGGAGAGAGGACACATCATTTTCTTAGGAGCAAGCCACAAAAGCACACCAGTCTCCTCATTTTAGTGCTCAGAAACAGCTGAGCTTGGAAACCAAAGTTGATACCACATGCAGAGTCCAAACCTGTCCTTTCAAAATAATTGCAGAACTCCCATTCATTTCAGTGGAAACAGGGATGAGTCTTCAAGTGCTATTAGCCAGTCTCTATGCTTTTCAGCTTTGATTTTTTCTCTCTGGGTGTGTGAATTTGGGCAGGGATGTGTGTTTTTTATTTCTGTTCAGCACCGTATTTCCTCACATCATAGAAAAAAAATCAGATGTTGCTAACCCAATTGGTCTGATTGTTTCCATATTTCTCCTTTACCCCAAAGGTCTCAAATCCCACAACATTAATGAATTAGTCAAAGACACTGTCAAAGAACACTTCAAAATATTTCAAGGTGAAATGCAAGAGAGCACAGCTCAGATTTTCAAAACTGTGTCTACTTTGTCAGACGATCTTGAAAATACAAAAGAATTGCTAAAAATTCTGAACAAAACACAACAAAAATTTGCTCAGGAAAAAGACAGTGGACCAACAAAGCTTGACATTCTGGAGCTGAAGAGTCATATGGTGCAGATGAAAGAGGAAATGACCCTTACTTGTGACAGGCCTATGAAAGCTTTGCAGGAAAAACAGAAATCCTTGGAAGATAACCTGGCACATCAACAGTCAAGAAGTGTCATTTATTATGAATCTCTAAACAGGACTCTTGGTGAAATGAAAGATGCTCACAAACAACTGCTATCAGCTGAACAGTCTTCAAGTCAAAGCATCCCTTCAGCAGATAAAGTCACAGAGCACAATGTTACAGAGTACATGACCACACTGCATGAGAAAGTCAAGAAGCAGGGTGTGATGGTACTGCAGGTCTATGATTACTTAAGAGTCCAAGACAGCAAAATCAGCAATCTCAGTGTTGCACTGGAAATTCAGAAAGACTCTCTGCTCACGGTCTGTGATGACATGTTGTCAGAGAGCAGAAGGGATTTCCAAATGCAGCTGGTAGCAGCCCAGGAGAATGTGCTTGTCCTAAACAAAAGTCTTGTTGACCTGGTCCTGCCTTTGGACAATAAGATGGACAAAATGACAGAGCAAATCAATGATTTGTGCTATGATATGGAGATCCTGCAACCCTTGATTGAACAAGGGGTACCTTTCAGTCTGACATCGCAGTATGAACAACAAATCCAAGCTGAAGAAATCAGTGAGAAGCTTCAAAACCTCACTACTGTCATTAACAAAATGAGTTCCACAATTAAGGAGCTTTCAAAATCTCAGGAAGGACTTAAAAATGAATCTCAGGCTTATCAGGAACTGTTTGAGAGTCGTCTTAATGAATGGTCTGTGGAAGTAGAGGATGGATTAAACAAGACCATGACAGTAATAAACAGTGCTATTGATTCTCTTCAAGATAATTATGTACTGAGAGATGATCTACATGCTCTGAGAAATGAGACTGAAGCCTGCTGTGGCAGAGCTGAGAAACTTGACAGCCTCCTGGCTTTCACTCTCCAGCTGAATGAATCCCTCCAGACACTGTTTGTTGGCCACAAGCACAAATTCACTTCACAAATAATACCATCACTTTCTGACCTTCCATACAAGGAGTTTGACAAAAGTATCCTCCACAATTTCAGAAGAATTTTCTCTATTTTAAATGATACATTACCAAAAGTAGGCAATCAACAACAAGATATCAACCGACTGGAAGAAAAACTGCTTGACTCTGTGGAGGACTCAAAGGACCACGAGGTTCGCCTTCTGAACGTGGAGTCCAAAATTTCCAAGTTTTTGGCAAACAATTGTGTCTCATTGAAAAAACCCAAAGCTTCCTTGACAGAGAAAGAGCAAGTGGTCTCCCTTCAGCTCCAGTCCCTGAGCTCCAGGATCAAGGCCCTGGAAGCCAAATCAATCCGCTTCTCAAACAGCATTCTACTTCTGAACAAGACTGCCCACGAGGCCTGGGGATTGTGTCAGGATGCCAACAGCAGCATCCAAAAAGTGAACGCCAGTATACCTGTGCTGGTTAAATTTGCTCAGCCAGATATCCCCCTGCTGCAGACAGGCCTCAAAGACCTCATTGAATCTCTGTTTGAGATGAAAGCAGGAACTATCTTGACAAATTTAACCCAGCATTTCGATGGAACAGTAGCAAATGCAATGAACAACGTTGCCAGACCTCAGAAGCAAATTAAACCAGCGGTGAAAAAGCCAACTCCAGCGAAAAAAGGAGCAGCAAATGTCACCCTGAGCCTGGCAAGCCGAAGCCAGAGAAACACAGATAACGCCATAGATCCAGGTAATGCATCTTCTGCTGCTGAAAATTAGAGCGTTTGTGATAAAGGCTTTTGTAAGCAGGAGGTAGCAGAACTTGACTGAGAGTGGGTAAGAAGTCCAAAAGCTGACAGAATGAGTGTTTCAGAGGAGAACTTCAGGTTATTCTAGTCTCTTGTTTACAAAGAAATTTGAATATTTTTATATTAAAAATGTAATTTTTAAAAAATATTGAAAATGCCAATTGCTTCTCAGCCATTTCACCAGTGTGCTCTTGTGGTCAAGAGGGTAAATGCCATCCTGGGGTGCAGCAAGAAAATTGTGTCCAGCAGGTGTAGAGAGATTCTTCTCCCTGGCTACTGTGTCCTGGTGAGACCACACCTACAATACTGTGTCCAGTTTTGGGCTCTCCAGTTAAAGAGAGACAAGAGACCTGCTGGAGAGAGTACAACAGAGAACCACAAGTATGATTGCAGGATTTTAACATCTCTCCTAAGAATAAAAACGCAGGGAACTGTCACCCTTTAGCCTTGAGAAGAGAAAGTTGAGAGGGGATCTTATCAATGTCTACAAATATCTTGAAGGTTTGGTGTCAGGATGGAGGTGTCAGGCATTTTTGGGTGGCACTTTGGGTGACAAGGAACAACACGTTCAAACTGGAACACAGAAGGTTCCACCTCAACATGAGGAGACACTTCTTTACATTGAGGGTGCTGGAGCACTGGAACAGGCTGACCTGAGAGGTTGTGGAGTCTCCTTCTGTGGAGACTTTCAAATCCGCCTGACTGCATTCTTGTGCAGCCTGCCTTAGGTGACCCTGCTTTGGCAGTGTGGTTGGACTTGATCTCTGGAGGTCTCTTTCAACCCCTAACATTCTGTGATTCTGTGATGTCTGCTTTCTGCCTGTTCCTGTCACTACACTGAATAGAGATTCAACCCCCTTCTTCAGAAATAAAATTAAGGGATGCCTTTGCTCCTTCCCAAGTCTTCTACTTTGTTGGAAAATGTCAGTAGTGCTACCTGCCTGGAGCATAGGAAGCTGCTCCACTTATTATTATAGTCCTTTTGATTCTTTATATATCATACTGGCTTTTAACCAGAACAAGAGGACACAGTCTCAAGCTGTGTCAGGGGAAGTTTAGGCTGGAGGTGAGGAGAAAGTTCTTCACTGAGAGAGTCATTGACTGCTGGAATGGGCTGCCCAGGGAGGTGGTGGAGTCACTGTCCCTGGAGGTGTTCAAGGCGGGTTTGGACGTGGCACTTGGTGCAATGGTCTAGTCTTGAGGTCTGTGGAAACAGGTTGGTCTTGATGATCTTTGAGGTCCCTTCCAACCTTGGTGGTGATACTGTGATACTGGATTTTAACAAATAGCCTCCTTGGTAACATTGGTTATGTGCTCACTCTTGGGGAAAGGGCAGATCTCTGCAGATGTTGACAAGCCCTGGTTTGAGATCAGGTTTCTCCACATCAGTGTCCGTGCAGACTTCTCCATTAGTAAGGAGCATTTGCACTCAGTACTCTCTCATGCCCAGCCCTCAAGTCTCAGGTTACACTGCTGTGAATTGCAGGAGTAAGACCCTTATCCTAACTGACAGGTATTTATCAGCTGCCTGGGCAGGCTTTGCTTCTCCAGGAAAGCTTTTCTCTCAAGTTCCGGAAGACCATCCAACCATATGTGCTGACTTTACTGAAGTTTCTGGAAGAAACCCTAAGGCATAACTGACTTAATTATACAACATATTTGATCTTCTATCATCTTTTTCAACTCAAAAATATGAAAATAAAATTCTAGAAGGAGGTGAATGATGATTCTCATTGATATGGCATTTGGACCTGCTCTAGTAGATTGAGGTTTTCATTACATTTATTGCGTTCAGAATTTGGCCCTGAAATTTTCCATAGTCATTTTTTTTGAAATCAAAGAGAAACGATGAGAGATTGTGTTCCATATACAGGAATAGAGAGATTTGCAGACTTCTCCTCCTGCGGAATGAACAAAAGAAAAGATTTATGCCAGCTAGAGGTTGCAATATATATATGAGGGATGAAATATCTAACATTTTACCTGATAGTAACTGTAATGGCAATCCATGGGGGATAAAAAGCCATGGTCTTAAGACAGCATCAGGTATCTAACATATGGAAAATGATAGCCTTTAAAGAAAAAAACTTACAGGGAACTTTTCCATCATTGTGGTTATGTCTGCTCCTATCTTCCAATGCACTGTTCAGCTGCAGAAACCCATGGTGCAGCTTGAGGGCAACTTAGCTTAGTTCCCATTTTCTTGTTGCCGTTTAGCATCCAGTCTCTTCTCTCAAGAATCTCAAGGCTGATTTCTGAGGTGAATGCACTCTCTTGTTGCATGTCTTGTATCAGTTGTGGTTTGGCTTACTTCAGATTATACCACACTCCTACCAATATGAATACCTGAGAGTGCAGTTGTATTGTATTTAGACATTTGAAACAGTGCAGCCATGTGAGAGGGAAGTAATTTCTTTTCGTTCTCATTTTCTGTGTCTTCTTTCTGATATCTGGCTACCAGCAGAAATGTCACTGTTGTTTAGTGATCCTGAAATCATCAGACTGGAAATATTAGGGACCTCTGTTAAACAAAGAAGTAGATTTGCCAAAGTCTAAGTAGCTGAGGTCAGCTTTAACAACCTATCCGCGTCCAAAACTGGAGAGCAGGGCTGAGGTGTTTCTCCTCCTTGCCCAGGAGCACTGCTACTGAACCATTGTGCTTCCCTGCACCACAAACACCCTACCCAGCACTTGCATCTCCACTCCCTGTCAGGGTCCTGAGCACTCCAGTAGCCTCAACTGCCTAGGGCATCACGATTTAGCCCTCAGACCACACACCTTGCCCATAAGTTGGGGATCTGTTTTTCAGCTCAGGCCAAATTCCCTGATTATGGTGATCAACCCGCCATGCCCTGTTTGTCACGTCTCCAGGTAAGACACCTTTAGTTCCTGGATGTCAGTGTTAGTGGGACTGCCTTTCTTCCTTTGCTCTCTGACACTTGTTGCATCTAGGCTACTGAGAAAATGTTCATCGCTGCTGTCGCTTTTAGACAGAGGTGATTCATAATTGTAGCCTCACAGTTACTGATAACTAAATTGTGAGAACGTTGCTAATTTCCTTCCTGTTCATACATTTCCAGACTGAACCACTGGAGTCACTTCTTCCCACAGAGACACAGTTAAATCCCTCACTGTTTGATTTGCTTCTAAATAACCCCTCAGTAGATACTGACAGAACTCCATTATTTATTCAAAGATTTGTTTGTACATCACTGGCAGTCTGTTTCCCAAAGGAGCTGCTGGGTTCTTGCTCTCATGAAGAGTAGCAAAGCTCAGCATTAACTGGCTCTCCTCACTCCTGCCATGCTCAGTGTGAACAGCAACTGCTTGCTGTTTATTAGCTGCAATTAATAAGTGCAATTTGAACCTGAAATTTATAAACTCTCATTCTTTTACTCATATTGAGTTGTGAAGGATTAATTACAAATAGGTTATGTAGTATAGTAGGAAATATTTTTCTAATTTGAATCTCTTGGGATCTTTATCTGAAGCAGAGAAAATGGATATAGTGTCTTAGGGTGCCCTTCAAGCAAGGAAAATACTAGGCAGAGGAGCAATCTTGGCCAGAAATCACAGGCTCACAGGATGTTAGGGATCAGAAGTGATCTCTGGAGATCCTCAAATCCAACGCCCTGCCACAGTAGGAGCAGAGAATCCAGCGCAGGTCACACAGGAGCACATCCAGACAGGGCTGGAAAGGCTCCAGAGAAGGAGACTCCACAACCTCTCTGGGCAGCCTGTGCCAGGCCTCTCTCACCCTTACACTCAACAAGTTCTTCCTCATGCTGAGCTGCAACTTCCTGTGCTGCAGTTTCCAGTGTCACTGTAATGCCATTTTGATTGAGGTTGTTGGTTTTCCTCCCTCTGTCACAGGGCAGTATTCCTCTTGTGTCAGTTCCCCGTGCCAGTATGGAGGAACCTGTATCAACGACAGGCAAGGGTTTGTTTGTGTTTGTCGCCACCCCTTCGCAGGGGTCAACTGCAGTACCAAGCTGGCGAGCGACACTTCTCTGAGTGTTGGTAAGTAAAGGATTTAGTAGTGCAATTGCCAGTAGTATGGGTCTCTGCCCCAGGGCCTAATTACAGAGTATTTTTTGGTCAAAAGTCTCACATTTCATTTTAATGGGTGCAAACTCAACTAGTAGTGCCCCATGTTTTGGTGCTGAAGACATCAATCCCCAGCTGTGGTTCATGATCTCTTTCTGTAGTATGGCAAGATGCTGGGATAAAATTGAGCTGGGAGAAGCAATAATAGCTGGAAAGCTCCCTACTGAATTGTGCAAAGTAGGAGGGTGTGCAGCAGATGTATTTGAAGATGATAGAGAATTCAGAGAAGGAGGTAAAATCGCATCAGTGGGAAATACTAGCTTCAGCGTGGCCATAAGTGCTCCATACATATAAGCAGCTACCATGACTTGTGGGACAATGTCCTCAAGAAGATCTTTTAGTCACGTCTCTTGTTTTCACCAGCAAAGCATGAGGCCCCTGAAAAGATATTTTGGAAAGAAAAGTGAAAACTATGCTGATTCAGTCCTTAAAACAAATAAATACTTTGCATCCAGACCACATGGAATGTGAATTTTATGCAGGTCTTGGCAGCCATTTGGCTGATCCTCACTCATGGCAGCATATGAATAGCAAATGAAATAATTTGTACAGTGGCAGGGAATCATAGTGTGCAGGCTTAGCCTGAAGAGGAAAAGGTAGTCTTTTATTCCATCATTCAACATTGAGAGTGCTAAACCTCTTGAGAGTTTCTCTAAGATTTGTGGAGAAAATTCTTGGCTTCAGAACAGACATGTGAACAATGACAGAAAGCCTGGAGTGGGAAAAATTTCTGAGAGGGAGAGGGGAGGGTGGAGAAGGAAAGGGAGAAGGAGGAAAAAAATAATAACCTAGAGATAACATAGCATAGACTGGCACAAATTTCCTTTGCTGTTTCTGGAATTATACCCAGTGCTGTGAAGAGAATGACCTTCTTTACAATGGCATAGGAGTGCTGTTTCAGCTGCTGAAGCTGCTGGGCTGTGTGTCTGCTTCAGAAAGGCTGCTTCTCGTCTTGTGCCTGCTCTGAGCTGCCATCCTACAATGCAATATCACTTGACGCTTTCCTTTGTTCCCACACAGATTTTTCAAAAGGATCATACAGGTATGCACCTATGGTGGCTTTTTTTGCCTCTCATACCTATGGAATGACGACTCCAGGACCCATCAGATTTAACAATCTGGATGTCAACTATGGAGCTTCATTTGCCCCAGCAACTGGGAAGTTCCACGTTCCATATCTGGGCATCTATGTTTTTGAGTACACCATTGAGTTATTCAGTCCACGTGCCTCTGGCTATCTGGTCATTGATGGAATAGACAAACTTGCTTTTCAGGCTGAAAACATTAACACTGAAAAGTACACTGACAGAGTCATTACTGGAAATGCTTTATTAGAGTTAAATTATGGTCAAGAAGTCTGGCTCAGACTGGCAACTGGCTCTATACCAGTCAAGTATCCGCCAGTAACTACGTTTAGTGGTTACTTGTTGTATCGTACCTAAACCGCTCACAAATGTCAAAAGGAAGCAGCTTGCATGTGAATTTATCTTTGCTCTAAATACTTTGGCTTTCTAACTGCAGTAAGCTCTCAAAGTAGCCATACTGTGGCGTTTGAAGTGCTAATTCTCCCAGAAGTCACTTGGCTGTAGCCACCTGGGCATCTACAGAGTTCACAGTTTAGAGGTGGGGGGAGCATCTTTCTTACATCAACATGACTGGGAGGCACAGGTATAATTGCCTGCTACATTTAGATGGCATAAATATGCTTACACGAGGTTGCTGAGGATCAGGTAAGATAAATCAAAGCTGGTATTGATTACTCCTCTGAAACCTGAATGCATCACAAAGGTGATGGATAGATTTTGATGATTTGGATGCTGGGTTACTGCTTAGCTCATTGTATCAAGTGATAACCATGTGTGTATATCCTGTTTGGGAAAAAAAATACATTTCTGTTTCATTGTGCCTGACATTGTTCACCACACATCATGACACATCAGTGTTCAATTGAGTCATCAATTTTTTATGTAACTGGTATGATAATAAACTGATATTTTTAGCAGGGAAAAAATGATTAAAAAAAAAACACCCACAAACAAGACGGAATACTTAAAGTTTGCATGTCGATACATCCAGAAGGTCTTAATTTATAACAGTGATAGTAACTAGGCATGGGGAAAACATTATAAAGGCTTTAGCTGCATCTCTCTTTTGCTTGAAGTACTTAAACCACACCTGGATTTTCCTTAGGTTCTATGTTTCTGAGTAAACATTGGCTTCCTGTAGATAATAGCATGTAAAGTTCAGCCTACAAGTACATAAGGTTCAAAGAGGTAACCATAATACCTTCTACACTTCAGCTCTATACATTTCTGACTTTTTTTATTTTGTTTCTGCATTATATTCACTAACTACTGTGGCAAGATAAAATTTCAGTCTCTGTAAACCAGAATTTTATTTCCAAGGGAAAAAAAATACTGTTAGTTCATGCTATGACTGCCTAAAAAAATAAACCCTCAAGTTCACCTACTTACCAGTTGCAAGTCCTGGGTTGCTGCTGAGTCCCTGTGTGTTTGTCTGCCTCACTTTCCTTACCCTCACACCTGAAAAACAACCTTTCTGACACTCCATGTCCTTACCAACTTGTGCTACTGACCAGGTTTGTGGCCAGCAGTACGTCCCTCCTGTGTGTCACACACCTTGTCTCTGCATGCTCTTGTTTATGGCTCTTTTGCCCAGCTACCCTTAAAGGACCAGATGCTTTGATTCCATTGCCCTTAAACTCAGTGTGATCTACTGCCTCAGGATAGTTTATTAAAGAAAAAAATGTTTTGAAGCTCCCTGAATTCTTTTATTTTCCACTGTCAGGAAGACTTTTTGAAAGCACCCAAGAATCTTCAGCTCTCCTCTTAGTCCAACTTAATGTACCTTACTAGGCCTGAAGATGAATGTCCATGGCATTACTGCATTCATAGAATCATGGAATCATAGAATGGTAAGGTTGGAAGGGACCTTAAAGGGTCACAGAAAGGGTGACAGAACAATGGAGCAGGCTGCCCAGAGAGGTTGTGGAGTCTTCTTCTCTGGAGAATTTCAAAGCCCACCTGGATGTGTTCCTGTGTAACCTGCCTTAGGTGATTCTGCTTTGGCAGAGGTACTGGACTCGATGATCTCTGAAAGGCTCTTCTAACCCCTAACATTCTGTGATTCTAAGAACTTTACAATTATCCTGTAACTGGCAGTGCTCTTTGGGTGCAGGAAGAAGGCACTTCCTCCCTTTTGTGAGTTCAAGATAGCAGAACTAAAAGGCTGCAAACCAAATTCCCTATTTAAAGCTTCCCTCAATACATTCTGAAAAATTGTTGGGCATTTTTGGGTACAATCTTAAAAGTCTGTCTGAGGATTTTTAACTACAAAATGTAATATCATTTTTTAATGTGTTTTTTAATAGATACACTTGGCTATAATTCATCTGAGTAGTTCTTATTTAGGTAAGGATTCAATTTTTTCTGCAGTAACATAATATAAAAGTGCATTCAGAACTTCATGCAGCTGACATCAGATAATTTATCATTATCACACCTCCCGCTAGCACAGGTCACTCAAGGCCTTGTCCAACCTGGCTTTGAACACCTCCAGGGAGGGAGCAGCCACAACCTCCCTGCGCAACCTGTGCCAGTGTCTCACCACCCTCACTGCAAACAACTTCCTCCTAACATCCACTTTCAATCTCCCCTCTGCCTCTTCCAACCCATTTCTGCTTGTCCTGGGATTGCAAGACCTTGTCAATAGTCCCTCCCCAGCCTTCCTGTAGGCCCCCTCAGATATTGGAAGGCTACTCTCAGGTCTCCCGGAAGCCTTCTCTTCTCCAGGCTGCAGAACCCCAACTCTCTGAGCCTGTCCTCACAGCAGAGCTGCTGCAGCACTCTCAGCATCTTTCTGGCCCCCTCTGGACTGGCTCAAACAGTTCCATGTCCTTTCTGTGCTGGAGGCTCCAGAACCGCACACAGTTTGCCAGGAGACAGACAGGTTACTTGTTGAGTTTATTATTCACAGTGTGCATAAACCAAGGGAAGCTCCATGTATACACATCGATGCACAGGCTAGAGTTACCTTTGTAAGTAACACCCTTGTCTTGATTTCATTCTTGGAGATGGCATGAGAAGGGTTGAAATTATCTAGGGTGCCCTAAATGTCCCAAGTTTAATCATCTTCCTCCAGATAACAAAGCGTTCACACTGTTTGGGTCCACTGAAGTTTTGTTCCTCCCAGCAGTAGCTTTCCTGGGAAGTTTCACAAGTCACAGGATTCTTTGTTCTGTATCTCCCTTCCCTCCCAAGCAAACACCAAGACTTGTGTTTGCATGCTTTCATTGTAAAATCTAATTTTACGGATCCAAGTGTCTTGCCATTCACTCTCTGTCCTCAGTAAACAGGAAGCCTTTCTCATCAGCACAGAAGAGAACTTTAGCTTGATGCTCAGCAGTGTTAGAAAGCTCTAGAAGCCTGTCCTATGCACCAGGCAATGAATTCCTCACCAGCTCTCAGCTAAGTCTTCCTGCAATCTGTTTATTTTTCTCTGGTTTTAACTGTCCTCTTTTACCTTCATAGATTTGAATCTGCCCCTAACTGTTTCAAAAACTAGATCAAGGTCTACCTGCTGGCTTCAACCTTCTGCTGGGCAGCACTGTTGGGCAACCAGCAGTATATGTTAACCCAAAAGTGCTCTTATTGTTGGAAAAATGTTTGGAGATTATTTCCCTCTGTCCGTACAGAGCCTTTGATGTGCCTGCATTATCTCATTAACAGCCCCTGGGAAAATAAACTCAGCAAGTTCGACCTGCACATTTTCCATCCTTGACCAGGAAAGGCACACCAGGGTTATTTGCATATCTTCTGTGAAGCTTTCAGGAGGTTAATTTTACAGAGGTTTGCAGGCTCTTTAGGTGGTTGCTCATAAGGTACATCGAACAAGCAAAAGGGTAAGTGCTTGGTTTACGTTATGCTAGGCACAAGCAGGGCCTGGTTGTTTCCCTGGCTTATGCACCTGTCCCTTTCCTTCACAGTTATTTAAGCACCTGAACTCCCTCTGGGGCTAATGGCCATGTGCACTAATTAAGGCAAAGTTCAAACCCGGGCAAACAAGATAAACCCACAAATGGAAGGGTGGATCCATATCTGCACTTTCTGCTCTAGAAGGTAGAAAGAGTTCATAGCTCTCCTTGCATTTCTGTTTAGTTCACACAAGAAATTCGGCATGGTAAGGGCTGATCTTTAGCACTTGTTGGCCAAGATAGGCTATATTTAATACATTGCTGATGGCATTCTGTGGTTTCCTTTGCCACCTTTTTAGTGAAATTTCCTTCCTTTCCCTGTAAGCATGGTTCCTGTTGTCCCAGAGTTAAATGTATTATGACAGTGAGTGCCTATTAACAAGCCATAGCATGCCCACATGTAACAATGATCAGCTTAGACACTAGAAATAATCAATGAAAATTATGCTTCAGGTCTACTGACTTTTCTAGAATGTGTCTAAATGCTGAGCCTAAAAGTTGCCTCTTGCTTGAATAAGCTGGCAATGGCCCTTTCTTTGTCAGGAAATAATCATGAATGCTTTTCTCCAGTGTGTTTTTTCACTGCAGTAAGGAAGGAGCCCTTGCTCAGGAATGGGTGGCTGAACTTCTCCTTATTCCCTTCCAAGGCAGTTTGCACAGGAGTCAGAACAGCCAGATAGGACTGAGGATTATTACCTAGACCTGTTTTCAGCTAGCAGCCACCACAGATTTCTGAGGGTGGGGAAGCAGGGCAAAGGAGTTCATTACCAGCCAAGGTGCTGCGTGTAACATATCTACAGCAACTTTAGCTAGGAAGCAGCTGTTAGTAAAGTTTTCTTACCAAGCACTCTTGATTGGAGTCCCATCTGAAGACAGTATTTCATTCTATCTCATTCCTGACAGCTCTCCTGCCGCCACTGCTATCATACAAGAGGGGATGGAAGATCTGCAAAGGAGAAAAAAAATGCTACAAATGGACTTCTACTCTGCAGTTTAAATGCAAAGAGGTGATAAACATCTGTACTTCCTACAGAACCCTTTTGAAAACATGATTGCACTGGGAAGATTTAGTAAGCAAGTACAAAAAGCTTCTCAAATAACAGGGAAATAATATTCCCTTCCTCTGCTTTTGTAAACATCCTAGCATTCAGCCGAGTGCAGGGAGGAGGAGTGTGGAGTCAGCATGCACAAACTGGGTGAAAAAATGCAGCCCTTGTGTGAAGGTTTGGGAGTTCCCCCCCCCC
>VWZE01016323.1:0-16173 GCA_013396675.1 Eubucco bourcierii | reverse complement strand
CTTGATGATCTTTGATGTCTCTTCCAACCTTGGTGATATTGTGATACTGTGAAATAGACAAGGGTGGAGTTTGATGGTTTGAGGTTAATTGGTATATTTTAATAGAGAAAATTACACTATAGGCTGTGAAAGGAAACCATGGTGATGTGTACTTCCCTCATAGGCTTGCTGAGATGTATAAGAAAGGAACTCAAAATATTAGATAACACAGGCAGTCTCCGCGGCACAGTGTCTCGTGCAGTCTAGCTTCTGGTTTCTCTCTGCCGATTCATTTGTGCTGGTTTGAGGCTAATTAGAATATTTTAATAGAGAAAATTACACTCTAGGCTGTGAAAGGAAACCATGGTGATGTGTACTTCCCTCATAGGCTTGCTGAGATGTATAAGAAAGGAACTCAAAACATTAGATAACACAGGCAGTCTCCGCGGCACAGTGTCTCGTGCAGTCTAGCTTCTGGTTTCTCTCTGCCGATTCATTTGTNCTTGAGCAGGAGCTGCTGGTGGGATCTAGCAGCTTCTGGGCTCTGGTTCCTCTGCTGATTAATCCTCACTAACCACTTTTCTTCTAACCCCTTGGCCGATCCTCCTAATTTACCTTGCACGTAAGGCAAACCTTGGGGTAAGGTACAGGGGTTGGGGAGAAGGTGGAAGGGTGTTGGGATCCCCTCCTGGGGTCTCTGATTTCTGGGAGGGGAGTTGTGTTGCTGTATTACCTTTAATTTGTATGTTTCTGTAAATATTGTGTATATAGTGTATATATCTGCTGTACATTGTGCTGAGCTGTAAATAGAGCTTCAGTCCTTAACTTCCATCCGGCTGAGTTCTAGTCTGGGTCATTTTACAAAGTGTGGAGGGCGGGGAACTCCCAAACCATCACATCAATAGTCCCTCCCCAGCCTTCCTGTAGCCCCCTTCAGATACTGGAAGGTTACTTTAAGGTCTCCTGGAAACCTGCTCTTTTCCAGGCCACAGAGCCCCAGATAATCACGAGATGCTTTTGTTATTGGATCTGAAGTACTGAAAAAACAGTGCTGTATCCTGCCCAACTATGGCGTTGCATTTAAATGTAACTCGCAGTTGGCGACAGATGCCGAAATAAACACACAAAGGGGTGTGAAGGTGTGAGTTTATACACAGTCATTTATCTTCTGATAGCATGAGCAAAGCTTAAGTCAGATGCAGTTAAATGAACTGAAGCTTCAACAGGGCCTTTTGAACTGCTTGAATTAACAAAATCAATCCTCATAAATTAAACTATCGCTGATCTGTGGTACAATTAAACTTTCTAACCAAAAAGCAGTCTGGGCAAGCGCAGCGTAGCTGTACTTGTTCCAATGCGGAATTTTAAGCAGTGCTGGCTAACTGCTCCTGCCACGTGGTGTGCTGCTCCCATCTGGCCTGGGAGTTGCTAACATTATGATACAGGATTTCTTTTCTGTTTTTCAATTTAGGTTGACATCTGCTGGTCCCTGCAAATGACAGGCAACCCTGATGAATGCAAACCAGTTTGAGGTGGTGGCTCTTTCATTTTTTCCTTTTGTCATTTTTCCAGAGCTGGGGATGGCAACCAAGCCACTTATAAACAAAGAAAATCCAAGCAGAATAATGATTCTCTGGAATAGGAAAGGCAGAACCAATACCACTTAAAGGAAAATGAGCCTGATGTGATAAATTACAAGTGTGCACGCCCAGCATGCCATGCGAGTACTCAAAGGAACCAATAGCAGCTACTCTACGTTGGCTAATTAGACCTACTCAAAAAAAGGTGTTATTTCAGGGCACTGCGGGGTGGACAGTAATGAGGAGGATGAGGAAGGGAACTCTCTCTTTCACATTCTCAGTAAGGCTAAGGAAAGGCAGGGAGTGGCACGACATTGGGCAATCAGCACTAGATGCTTCAGCAGGCGTATGGCAATGCTTGGTGTTGGAAAGGCTGAGAGGTTCCTTCAGACTCTACCTGTGCTCTGAGTGGAGAAGTGCTACAGACATCTAGCCAGAAGTGGCAAGAAAAACAGGAGGCTTTCCTCCACTGCTGTGATTAACTAAACCAAGAGACACCGGCTGTTCTCGGCCTGCTGTTGGCTTCTTGTCTCTGTGATTTTAGAAAACCAGGTTGATTGGTATCTTATATCGACTGCAGTGTTCCTTGCACAGTCAACCAGCCTCAAAGTCACTCAGATGTGTCTCTGGTGGTCCATCCTCTGTCTGTATAGACTTCAAATTCTATTGTTTCCTGGGTGTTATTTAAGGACAGGAATCCCTTCACAACCAGCTGTACACCTACAGCTTTCCCACTGTGATTTGGAAATCCTGAGCAAAAAGCAGTCACCTCTGAAGGAGCTGTGAGTCTCTGAAGATAATGATACTCGAGTTGCAAGGCAGATGCTGCACAGGAAGCCTTCACTGATTCCCCAGAAGTATTTTGACACACGTTTTTAAGCCCAAACTGTTTGCAACACTTTTGCTCTTACCACCTTTCACCTCGGTTAGTTTCAGCTCTTTGTCCAAGGTTCTGGTGGCCACGCTTACTGATGTAAGCAGATCTGTTTCCCACTTCCATTGCAGCCCTTTGTCTTTCCCAAGATGTTTCCTAAGTGGACAGAAGATCGAAGGGAAACTTTTGTTATTCAGTGGCATTTACTTCTGCAATGCAAAGGTGTTTCAAGAGTAGGTTGTTGACAGTAACTGTTGTCCGTGTGCCCTACAGGCTGCCTGGCCTTCAGTATGAGCTGCATTACTCTGTTCTTGCCGTGGTGGCTAGCTCTGCTTGTAAGCAGGGTGATTACACTGCCAGCTGTCTGAGCTAACACCCTGAGACATTTCAATATGTAAATCATTGCACATGTAATTTAAATCCTGCACTGCAGATCCCCTGAGCTGGTTTGGACATTGCTGAGTGCAGGAAATCCTTGGTACTAGTTGCAATAACTCCTGACACTGACATTTCTCTTTTGGAAATGAAGATGAAGTCTCAAGGTCCTTCCTTACAACTGTAGCTTGGAAGAGTCAAGAGAGCCTGAGGCAGTGATGGAAGAGAAGCCTTCCAAAGACACTCATTCTACCTTAGTGAGCTGCCATGGCTGGTGAGATACTGAGGTGCAGTTTCACAGCACACAGGGAGAGACAGAAGGAGCAGATAACATTTAGGTCTTTTTATTATCCTCTGTTCCTCTAACATTGTACCTCTCACACTGAGAATTACAGTAGCACTGAGGATCCTCCAGCTGATCCCAGCCAGCAAAGCATACAGCACCCCCTGCTTTTGGGAGGAACAAGTAGAGCAATGTAAGCTCTTTATACTTGCTGCCAGTATTTCCACCAGGAAACCAGAATCCAGTTGTGTTTTGGTGCAGGATTAGTGACTAGTGTGGGTGACTAATTACAATTGTCCATTATTGTCTGTTAAGTGCTGACTGACATGAAAGGAGGTAGTGCCACCCCCTAACATGGTAACAATCAAATACATCAGCCGTTGTTGCAAATCATCTTGATCCCAGCTACTGAAGTGCAGCTGAGGTACAGACTTGGCCTTCATGAAGAAACTACAGCTAGTGTTTGGGTAGCATTCAGTCCAGAAGAGTCCTGCATGTTTTAACTTCTAAGATAATTCTGCAGCACTTACAAGAATAAAATGCAATTTCAAAAAGTTAGAACCCTTTGGATCTCAATTCTGAGAATGTGTTCAGAGAGACAGACATCTTAACAAGCTAACTTAACTTGTTTTCTCTTTAATACTTTAAATCACACTAGCTACACCAATGAGAAAATTGCAGGATGGAAGCTGACATAAAAGTTTGCCTTGAATTTTCTAAGATATGTAATGTGGGGTGTTTCTTTGCATATAGGTTGTAACTTAAATAATTAAATAAAATAACTAAATTTAAATCCTCATTATAAAAAATACGTTAAAAAATAGTAGTGAACTATTTTTAAGCAGGTGTCATGTCCATTCTGGTGTAAGCAGCAAGAAAACCCTTGGGCTACCTTGAACTTTTAAATGACCTCTTTCATAGCAGTTTGGACTGTTGTAGACAAGTAACCATTCTGATACTTGGTGGTTCTTCAAGTTAAAGCCTAATGAATGCTCCTGTCATCTCTGAATGACATTTCTGCATAGTTAATGAAAATGAGTGTATTTATCACTGGATCCTACTACTGGTGTTCATTTCTCACTCTCAGCTTCTGCAGGTGCCCTGCTCCTATCACACGTTTAATAGTGACATTCATGTACTGATAGACACGCCCAACCATGATGCAATTTACCAGAGCCAATGGGGAGACCTTCTCAGACATACACTTGCAAAACTTGCTGGTTTGTAACTGTCATGGTTGCTGTTCTTGAGAATTTTATCTCTTTGAGAGTGCTGAGAGACAATTTTCCCTTCCATTCATCCCACTGTAGATTATCATAGATGCTTTCAACACAGATCACTGAACCGTAAATCTGAACTTTCCATACTGTAAAAGCATCAGAGAGTTTGGTCTCTGCAGCCTGGAGAAGAGAAGGCTTCCAGGAGACTTTAGAGTAGCCTTCCAGGATCTGAAGGGGGCTACAGGAAGGCTGGGGAGTGTCTTGCAATGCCAGGACAAGGGGCAATGGGTTTGAAGTGGCAGAGGGGAGATTGGAACTGGATGTAAAGAGGAAGTTGTTTGCAGTGAGGGTGGTGAGCCACTGGCACAGGTTGCCCAGGGAGGTTGTGGCTGCTCCCTCCCTGGAGGTGTTTGTGGTCAGGTTAGATGAGACCTTGAGTGACCTGTGCTAGTGGGAGGTGTCCCTGCCCTGCAGGGGGCTGGAACTAGATGATCCTTGAGGTCCCTTCCAACCTTACCATTCTATGATTCTATGAATTTAAATTTCTAACAAAGATAACATAAATTATAGAACAGATATCTTCTTGAGGTGGTTCCATGTAGGGGAATACCTTGCACTAAACGGACATGTGAGAAATCCAACCTATGCTAACGGTTTTCATAACTAGTAATTGTGAACTGAAAAGTTTCACAGCCTGCATGAAGGTTCATCTGAAGGGCAAGGACACCAGCTGCTAGCTGCCACCAGGGAAATGGACAACAACAGGATGATCAAAGCAGAAACAAAGAATCACCTGTGAAGCATTTGAATAGATGATTTCAACCAATTGCTTCATGCCACAGAGTTTGTACCTTAATTATTTCAACCAATTACTTCATGCCACAGAGCTTGTGCTTTAATGATTTGGACCAATTACTTAACAATGAACTAACCCACAGAGTCTGTCAGAAAGTATGAAAGTGTATGCTCTTATTCCATAAAGGGGGCATTGCTTAGATCATACTACCTATAACTTTGTACAGGAGCTTCCACAGTTCCAGATGTCCACTGCCAGAGCTGAAAAACCTCCTCAGGACAAGGATTTCTATCTGCTTACTGCTGCGCTTTGGGTAGTAGAATTGAAATGGAGTGATATGCTGAGTGGTTGGATGGGCCTCTGAAATTCTCATTTAACAGGATTCCTGTAAATGCAGAGTGGTGTTCAGCAGATTCAGTCAGTGGCTGAGCATAGAGTCACTGTGTATGTACGTACCCAAACCCATCTCTGTACAAGGGAGAGCAGAATAATGGTGTGACAAACATCCTGTTCAGAGTCTAGCCGAAAAGTGAAGCAGAGATTCCCCAGCTGTATTGCCTCCTGGATTGCTAATGGAAAAAATTCTTATAGAGCATTGCTACAGTTTGAAGCCGCAGAGCATGACTCTTATGCCAGGATTGTGGCACGTGGCCTTTTACAGCTGGTTCACTGTGTTTCAGCACTGACAACTTTTGCCGGTTGGTTGCGTGAGATCCACAGCTTTTCTTCTGAAAGCTCAGGTAGGTGATTTTACATTTATTAAAACTATATAATGCTGCCTAAACATTTAGGACATGTCATAGGAACATCCAATTTCATGACATCGTGGACATTCAGCTCACAGAAGTGCTGCCCTCCTTAAATGGTTTCTTTAATAGTACATTCGCTGCTGGTGGACAAGGCCCATAGAGATTAATCTTCCTGGACTTGGAGTGCAATCAGGCCTGGAGGATTTCAGCTAATCAGGATCTCATTTGAACTGCAGCATACAGAAACTAGCACAGACAGGAACCAGAACTGCAGCAGTTAAGTTGTGTAGGACTTTGTTTTCAGATACTCATAGAATGGCAAGGTTGGAAGGGACCTCAGAGCTCATCCAGTTCCAACACCCTGCCATAGGCAAGGACACCTCCCACTAGCACAGGTCACTTAAGGCCGCATCCAACCTGGCCTTCAACACCTCCAGGGAGGGAGCAGCCACAACCTCCCTGGGCAACCTGTGCCAGTGGCTCACCACCCTCACTGCAAACAACTTCCTCCTAACATCCACTTTCAATCTCCCTTCTGCCAGTTTAAACCCATTACCCCTTGTCCTGGCATTGCAAGACCTCGTCAATAGTCCCTCCCCAGCCCTCCTGTAGCCCCCTTCAGATACTGGAAAGTTACTCTAATGTCTCCTGGAAACCTTCCCTTCTCCAGACTGTACAGCCCCAGCTGTCTCAGCCTGTCCCTATAGCAGAGCTACTGCAGATCTCTGAGTATCTTCATGGCCTCTTCTGCACCCGCTCCAACACTTCCACGTCCTTCTTGTGCTGGGGGCTCAACAACTGCACACAGGACTCCAGGTGGGGTCTGAGGAGAGCAGAACAAAGAGGCAGCACGCCCTCCCTTGCCCTGCTGCCCACGCTCCTCTTGCTGAAGCCCAGCACACAGTTGCTGTCTGGGCTGCACTCACACTGCAGCCTCATCTTGAGCTTTTCATCACCCCAGACCCCCAGGGCCTTTTCCTCAGGGCTGTTTTCAGCCATTCCCCATTCAGCCTGGAGTTGTGCTTGGACAAATGACAACAAGAATCATCTTTGCATACTTTTAGTATTTCCCTGTGAAACATTCAATTTGTTGTTGTTGTAGCTCACTAAAATTCACTGGTCCAAACTGAAGGCAATAATATCTGAAGTCTTTTCAAAGAGCTGGGATTAGTACGGGGTTAATAGCCTCTCAATTTGAAAAAAAAAAAAAAAAAAGAGAGAGACAGATGGAAATTGCTGGACCAAACTCTCCAGGTGACCTTTCAGTGAAGTCAGGTCATAGAAATTCCCCCAGGAGTTTGGAAAGGGGATGGAAAAGCTCATCTCGCACAGAAGAAATTCCAAAGCAGTAATGTGATTTCTTGCCTGTGAGCTCTCTTTCTGCAGACAAGGTAGTGCTCTTGCTCAGAGGACCACGTTAAAGCTTTTAATGCAGTTTCCTAGAGTCTTCTGCCTTGTATCCATTATGCCAGTCAGAGATCTTGTGAACCATTTTTGGAGAGCACAGAAGGTAACATCTCTGCCTAGGGTAACCAAGTGTAACCTGCTGGTTGTATTCAATGCACAGGCAACAGGGTGCAAACTGTCAGACATTCCAATGTTGATCTGACAGAGGAGGACCTCTACAAAGCAGAGCTGAGGGCAGTGAGGTGGAAGGCCTAAATTATACCTAAATACTCATCTTGCCCCGCCCCCACCTCCCTTCTCCCCTTCTTCCCAGGTGGATAAAATGGGAAGGCAGACAAAAGCCTTGGCACCTCTCAGTCTATCATAGAGACTCCATATTTGCAGTTATCATACACTCTGCTTTGTCTCTGGTAAACAAAGGTCATGGTGCTGGGCTTGTGCATCTCCCTTTTTTGGAGAGGTAATTTGGGATTGGTTCCAGGAATACTTTTTGCCTGTTGCTATTGGTCAAAAACACTCGGTCAAAACTCTTAAACAACCAACTCATTTGTTTGCTGCTACTGCTATTGTTTTGTCTGCTACCTGTCTGCATTACTTTGCATCACATAGCGGGGGACTTGTCTTTTCCCCACAAATGCAGACCTGACCCTGCCTGTCTGCAGCACCAAGCTAAGGGACTGCAGGGCTTGCCCCGCGCTGGGGTACAGCTGCCCGCCTGAGCTCAGCCCAGCCCCAGTCCGTTTGATGCTGGACGAGCCTAAGAAACAGCCTAGCGACACCTTTACAACCCCAGGACTTGCTGGCCTGCCACTCTAGATCGAGAGCCGAGCCCTTGGCCGAGCACCGCAGCCGATCGGACTGCTCCAGCCCGGAAATCGGGATCCTGCTTTGCCCAGGGGCTGACCGCTCCGATAACCTCCTGAGAGCCACGGAAGGTTTGCCTGGCGTCCGTGGATCTCCTCAGACAACGTGAGGAGCTACGTGAGCAGCGAAACCACTTCGCATCACCGCCACGGGGAAGGCCACGACGCAGCAGGGACTGTATTGTTCTGCATTTAAGTTTCTGCCCATACTTTCGGGTTATAAATACTGAGGCTCCAACCAGTGAGTAAATTAACTCTTTCTGAAGTTTGTGAAAGTTTATGTTTAGTCTCAAGGCAGCAGTTTGTGCTGCAGGACTCTCCAGCTGTCTACATTTTCTAAACATCTCTTAAAATCATTTAAATTAACTTGATTAAATATCTATACATTCTGCAAAGAGAGTTTTACCCACTGCGTATTAGAATCTGGGTGTGAATTGTAAATAAGTTGGGGGAATTTTCTTTATTTAATAAAAATATTTAATATTTTTATATCAACCTCATTACAATTCATTTATAACACAGATTCAAACCCCTCCTAAACAGGCAGCACAGGCTGAGTGAAGCTGGTTGATCTGTCAGCTGCCACAGTGGCATCCAGCTCTGAGATAAGAGTAGGATATAAATTGGTGAGGTTGCTCCAAGTCATGCTGGGATAGCTGATCATGGTCTGACTAGCTCTGAGGATTTGGGGGCTGCAAGGTGAGTTCAAATCCTCTCTAAGCCTCAGCAGTGAAGAGCTCAGACCAAAAATCTTCAACAGTTCCCCACCGTATCTCCCTCTGTTCAGTTCCCTCAAGAATGCTTAAGCAGCAAACCTTAAGATTAATCAAGTTATGGGAACCAGCAAACGTGGCTCTTGCCCTATTACAATTGTATGCTTCTAAAATATTTTGCTTAAAATCAAGGCAATAATTTATAATGCTCCTAACATAGTTTCTCCTTTTCAACTCTTGAACTTACTGCTCTGTGACTCAGGTGGGCTCAAGACCGCTTGGAGTGTTACATCTCTGAGGATTGTTAGGATCTGCACAGCTTCCATCTGACCTCAGGCTTCAAGAGGAATGTCAGGACCAGACCCTAAGCACCTGAATTAAAGGCTCAACTTTGAAAAGCACCACTGGTTCAGTGCTCAGAAGGTCCACGGAGCACACAACGTGGACGATTGTGCACTTAGCTGCATTAGCTTTCTATCTGTTGCCAGAAACCAAGGCTGAAAGAAAGTGCTTGTGTTGCAGGTAACGGCATAAAAAATAAATAACAGCATGAAAAATAATCTGAGACGAAACCCAAAGAAAACTCCTTGTGAAAAGCTCTGATCTGCAGGAGCTGCCCTTTCTACCTCATTCCTACAGGTTCACAGGAATGAATAGACAGCAAACTCTCCCTCTTGTCCTAGCTGAGCTCACCCAGTCCCTCACCATTGTGTCTGCAAACCTTGCTGCCTTTCCTAAGTAGCATCTGTAACACCCATAAAGCCTTAAGAGAGGTAGAGCTTTGATTCTGTAGGTATCAGAAATGTTTTCTCTGTCCTGGCTTTCCCTAGCCTATGCTTCCCATCTCACTGTGGGAGCAGGAACAACAGCTTGTGTTCCAAGGCACTGTGGCTGACAGGCATCCTTCTTCATGAAAAGTGCCAAGTAGCTCCCTCAGGGGTTAGTGCTGGCACCAGTGCTGTTTGGCATCTTTGTCAGTGACATGGACAGAGGAATCAGTGCAGCCTCAGCAAGGCTGTAGATGACACCAAGCACAGTTGACTTGTTAGAGGGCAGGGATCCATCCAGAGGGACCTGGACAGGCTGCAGAGCTGTGCCCAGGCCAACCTCATGACATTCAAGAAGGCCAAGTGTAAGGTCCTGCACCTGGGTAGGCACAATCCCAAGCACAACTCCAGGCTGGGTGGGGAATGGCTGAGAGCAGCCCTGAGGAAGAGGTCCTGGGCGTCTGGGGTCATGAGAAGCTCAACATGAGGCTGCAGTGTGAGTGCAGCCCAGACAGCAACTGTGTGCTGGGCTGCAGCAAGAGCAGTGTGGGCAACAGGGCAAGGGAGGGGATTGTGCCCCCTTGCTCTGCTCTCCTCAGACCCCACCTGGAGTCCTGTGTGCAGTTCTGGAGACCCCAGCACAGGAAGGACATGGAACTGTTGGAGCAGGACACTGGAACAGGTTGCTCAGGGAAGTGTTCAAGGCCAGGTTGGACAAGGCCTTGAGTGACCTGTGCTAGTGGGAGGTGTCCCTGCCTATGGCAGGTGGTTTGGAACTGGCTGAGCTTTGAGGTTCCTTCCAACATTACCATTCTCTGATTCTATGAACAGCTGTCAGTGGAGAAAGAAGAAATCTCACTTAGCAAACCAGTTACCTCTTGGGCTTCATCCTTGTCTGTTAAAATTGCCCGGTGTGATCACTGGGCAGGTGTACACAGAAATTTCCAAATGCAGGCTCTTAGAGGAATCCTTTTCCTCTGTGCTTTTTGAGGATAATTCAGCTTCCTCCACTGTCCCCTAGATGGGGATCAAGAGGAGTTTAACCAAGTGAAGAGGAGAGCTCTGATGGCTATGAGAACTTCTGCACAGATCACCTGCCTAGGGGTTACATCCCATTGCTTCTCTGAAGGAGAAGAAAGAAAATGCCAAACAATCCAACGGGATCTCAACAGGGTGCACCAGGGAGGTTTTGTAAGCTTTACAGCCTGTGCTGCAAAGTGAGACAGAAAAATCACTTTGGGGTGTTCATAGTTCTTATGTCACCAGCAAGAGATGTCAAAGCTGGTTTGATAACTTTGTTGGCAGGAAAAGCGGAGGTGACATTGGTCTGTATTGTAAACAGCAGCTGAAAGCTCTCTTGGTCAGTGAGGCAGGTAGGTGAGAATTCATGCTGCTGTGGTTTTGATTTCAGGCCAAATTCTGCTTTTAGGGAACTGAATGAGACCTTTATGCTGAGTTAATCTTGCTCTGCACAGGGGATTTGGACAGGGCCTTCTTTTACCCATTGTGATCTCTCTGCAAGGGTCTTATAGGATATTGAGTGCCCAGCCCTTTGGGGGTTCTGAGAAAAACAAACTTTTTCACACACCTTAGTATATCCTTTAAGCAATTATATTGACTGACTTTGGCTCTTTTTGTGTCAAGAACATTTGTTCTAAAATGCCACTGAGGCATTGGAAGCTGTGCCAAGACTTCTCTGTGCCTTCAGGCATCCTCAAGGTGCTGAGAATGTAAGGGTGCTTGCATCACTTACTTTAAAAAGTCAACTTAGTCTTTTCTAAGCAGAGCAAAGCATATGCCTCTCAAGTCTTGAACAAAAAGGTAAGATAGCATCCTGTATTTCAAAGTGTGATGATTTGGAAGTTCCCTGCCCCCCTCCACTCTATAAAATCCCCCAGACTAGACTCAGCCTGCTGGAAGTTAAGGACTGAAGCTCTATTTACAGCTTAGCACAAAGTACAAGCAGAGATAGACACAACAGACAGGAATAGTTACAGACATAGACAAGTTAAAGGGAATACAGAAACACACTTCCCCTCCCAGACATCAGAGTCCCCAGGAGGGGCTCCCAACCACCCTTCCACCTTCTTCCCACCCCTCTACCTTACCCCAGGGTCTACCTTATGTGCAAGGTGAGTTTGGAGGATGGGCAAGGGGGTTAGAAACAGAGTGGTTAGTTAGGTTACTCAGCAGAAAGCAAAGTCACACTGGCTCCCAAAGAGACCAAGAGACTCTATGTTATCTATATTTGTGTTCTTGTTCTTATCCATCTCAGCAAGCCTATGAGTGCAGGAGACATCACCAGTGTTTGCTTTTCACAGCCTAGCATCTAAATCCTTTCATAAAAATATTTCAGTTTTCCAATATTCCTCAAACCAGCACGCAAGAGTGAAGGATTATGAAACGGGTCACTGCAAGAAAGGAAAGGAGAGGAAAAAAAAAAAAATTTTAAAAAAATGAGCAGGATGAACAGGCATACACTACCAGGACACTTTGGACACCAAACTTCACCCATTTGATTCATCTGAGGAGCTTTAACCTGCCTGATATGCTTCCTTTTTAAGGTATAAGTAATATTGAGTCTGCAAGTAGTATTTTAATATGTGTATTTTAAACTCTGGTTTGGTTTTGGGTAACAGCAGTTACAAGAAATGCACCCCAATACTCACAAACCCCACAACCGTGACCTTCTGCTTGTGCCTCAGTAATGCAGAAGGCACCAGGCAGGTTTATGGGTTTCATAGATGTTGAAAGGGAAAAAATACACTGAAACATTTGTCTTTATTTTAACAGGATGTGCTGGTCTGAGGCTAATTGGAATATTTTAATTAAAAAATTAGATTATAGGCTGTGAAAAGCAAGCACTACTGATGTCTGCTGCACTCATAGGCTTGCTGAGATGTATAAGAACAAGGACACAAACATAGATAAGACAGAGTGCTGGTTTGAGGTTAATTGGAATATTTTAATAGAGAAAATTACACTATAGGCTGTGAAAGGAAAACATCATGATGTCTACTTCACTCATACGCTTGCTAAGAAATTGTTTGGGAACACTAACCAAAACAATAGATAAGTCATTCTCTCTCTGGCTCTTGCTGGAACAGGAGCTGCTGGTGGGATCTAGCAGTTTCTGGGCTCTGACTCCTCTGCTGATTAATCCTCACTAACCACTTTTCTACTAACCCCTTGGCTGATCCTCCTAATTTACCTTGCACATAAGGCAAACCTTGGGGTAAGGTACAGGGGTGGGGAGAAGGTGGAGGGGTGGTTGGGAGCCCCTCCTGGGGTCTCTGATTTCTGGGAGGGGAGTTGTGTTGCTGTATTACCTTTTACTTGTATATTTCTGTAAATATTCTGTATATAGTGTAAATATCTGCTGTACAATGTGCAAAGCTGTAAATAGAGCTTCATCACAACTTCCAACCGACTGAGTTCTAGTCTGAGTCATTTTACAAAGTGGGGTGGGGGTGGGGGTGGGGAACTCCCAAACCTTCACAGACAGAGAGTCTCTATGGGAGCTGCTGTGTCTGCTTACCTCTCTGATGATTAACCTAACTAACCACTCTGCTTCTAACCCCCCTTGCCCATCCTCCAAACTCACCTTGCATATGCCAAGGGGTAAGGGAGAGGTTTGGAAAGAAGGTGGAAGGGTGGTTGGGAACCCCTCCTGGGGACTCTGATGTCTGGGAGGGGAATTGTGTTTCTGTGTTCCCTTTAACTTGTCTATGTCTGTAACTATTCCTGTCTATTGTGTCTATCTCTGCTTGTACATTGTGCTAAGATGTAAATAGAGCTTCAGTCATTAACTTCCAGCTGACTGAGTCTGGTCTGGGGGATTTTTTATAGCGTGAGGTGTTGGGGAACTCCCAAACCATCACACAGGAAAAAAAGCAGAATCATCAGGCAGCTCTGAATTAGTCACTGTAGTAACAGGTATGGTATTGCACCTCAGGCTTTTACGAGTTTGTGAGGAGGAGGTACTGTTCTGACCTAGACATAACTGCACAATTTTTTTTTTAGTGCTATTCTTTGGCTTGAGACATGAACCCAATGAGAACTCTTTCAAATGGTGTGTGCCAAACACACCTGACAGATACAGCAAAAGAACAAAGATGGCAGTTGAAAGCCATTTCCAAGTGAGTCTGTGAATGGGAGTATTGATGGTTTGATGAAGGCTTTCTGTGATGGTATAGCTTTAATCTAAGTTTGTTCTCCTAGCCCAGTCTGTCTGCCTTTCAGGGGGCAGTGTGTTCTGATAGACTCAGGAAACCTGACCTCTTTCAACGCAGAGGGCCAAATTAATTTAGGTCACCACTGAGGGCATATCAGAATGACCTGGCTAACTTTTCTAAGTGGACTCAGAGCCTTCACACAATCTAGGAAATCTGCTCAACAGGGATGTTGCAATGAAGTAATTGGGCAATAACTCTACATGGCACTAAAATAATTGCTAGCGTTTATAAAGCAGTTGAAAGGTTCAGAGTAGTATAGCAGAGCTGCATTGGGAGGCTACAGTAGCAAGACACATGATTTAAGACTTTCCCCCTATTTCCATTAATTTTATTTCTTCCTTGTGTAAAAGATGAAACAGCACCTTGAAACAAAGCCTTAAAACAAAAGGTTGAGAATTATATTGAGGTCAAAGGTAAATACTTTAAAAGTCTTTCAAAACCCTACTGTTACAAAAGACATTTAGAAAAAAGGGTAAAAACTTTAAAAGGAGCTAATGAGTACAGCTTCTTCATTATTGATTCAGCTAAACCCAACAGAGAGGCAAAGGTAGCCACGTGGAAAATCAAACAGTGGATATGAAGAATTACAATTTCAAGGGACACAAAAAGAAACATGCAACAGAGTTCGGAAGGCACAGCTATTAAACCAAAGATAATTTTTGAAGCTACAAGGAGATCTGCTACACTACAGGAGATACTGACATATAGAAGAGAAAACTAATCTTTGCTGACCAAATGGCGTTCCACTCAAAAAAAAAAAAAAAAAAAAAAAAAAAAAAAGTCACAATGGTTTATATAGTGCGTGGTTTCATTTGCATTTCACCCTTTCTGCCCACAGATTTCTTCTCCAGATCAATAAATACACATCCAGTATAAACACATCACTTATTTTCCTGGGCATTTCTTTGTATTGCTACAAGGCCTCCAAAGTTTGAGCCAGAGAAATATATAAAGTCTCCACAGTCTGACCTCCAATTCTTGAGGCACTAAAGTAGCTGCCAGTATGACCAAGTCGGCATTTGCAGGGCAAGAAAAGAGAGAGGCAAATGAAAGCAGCATCATGCCACTTGATCCTTCAACCAGGGCTGGCTCAGACTGTTCCTACAGCAGCCACCCCAAGCAGCGCTGTGCCACTTGCTCCTTTGGCCAGTGCTGTTCACAGTATCACAGTATCACCAGGGTTGGAAGAGACCTCAAAGGTCACCAAGTCCAACCCATCACCACAGACCTCAAGACTAGACCATGGCACCAAGTGCCACATCCAAACACACCTTGAACACCTCCAGGGACAGTGACTCCACCACCTCCCTGGGCAGCCCATTCCAGTAGCCAATGACTCTCTCAGGCAAGAACTTTCGCCTCACCTCCAGCTTAAACTTCCCATGGCACAGCTTGAGACTGTGTCCTCTTGTTCTGGTGCTGCTTGCCTGAGAGAAGGAGGTAACCTCCCCCTGGCTACAACCACCCTTCAGGTAGTTGTAGACAGCAAGAAAGTCCCCCCTGAGCCTCCTCTTCTCCAGGCTAAACAATCCCAGCTCCCTCAGCCTCACTTCATAGGGTCTGTGCTAGAAGTCTTTCACCAACCTCGTTGCCCTTATCTGGACTGCTGTTGGTGCCAATGCCCTTCAGGTAGGAGACAAATCTGCAAAACAGTTAGGGCCACTCACCAAGGACAGTGGAATGGACAAGTACCTGGCAAGCCCTCTGGGTAAGGTTAACTTATGGACACACCTTCTGTTGGCCATGGCTATGAGATATCCTTCCAGAGATGATTTGCCATGACCAGCTAAGAAGTGGAACACAATTGAGAAGGGAATTAAGCTTCTAAAGGAATTTGCTGTGAAGGAGGTGCTGTATGGAGATCACGGCACACATGAACCTGACGATATTCCTCTTGGAACAGGTCTCACAAAGAAGCTTTTTAAACTTACTCGTTCATCCCATGCTAACATCTTGGCTAGCAGATTCCTATCTAGGAGTGATAATGGAAGACCTCTCACCGTTGGTAAATTCACTGACCAACTGAGGCAGGCAGAGGACAGCTTGTCACACTCTGCCCTAGTCTCTGCCATAAAAACTATGGGCACAGAGATAAAGGGTAGCATTAAGGATAGCATCAACCATAGTATGAAAGAACTGACAGTGAAATTTGAAACCACTATTTCCAATCTGGCAAATACCATCCCTTCATCATCACCTAAATGGGCGAATATTTCTGCTGCTAGGAACAGATGCCCACCTCCTGCAAGACGAGTCCAACCCAGGAGACACATTGCACCTAGATACCAGCAAACAAGTGGGTCACTTTGGATAATCCTGTGTGACCAATTTG
>VWZE01016321.1:15231-31124 GCA_013396675.1 Eubucco bourcierii | reverse complement strand
TGCTTTTGGGGTGGGGCCCCCCCCCCCCCCCCATTCTAAAAGCATGTATTAAACTCTCTTGAACTGAACATCTTTTAGAGATGACACTTAAAACTCTTCAGACATCTGGAAAGATGTTTTCAGCAGAGCTTTGGTCCAAGCCATAGCTCTACAAAACAGGAACAATGCAATGTATTCATAAATAGCTTCAGCTGGTAGTGATTTACATGCAGAAGGTTTCTCTCTGTTCAGGCTGTGCTTTTTCTAAGTCTTTTCCTACTAGAGGAAGAGAAAACTTTTGAGTCAAAGTGTATAAAATGATCACACAAACTACTGTCTGACTCTGTCCCACATGGCATCCTGGGCACCAAACTGGAAAAATATGGACTTGATAGGTGGAGCACGGCTGGTTAAGGAATTGACTGGATGGTGGCACACAGAGAGTGGTGATCAAGGGCACAATGTCCACCTGGAGACCAGTGCCAAGTGGTGTCCCTCAGGGGTCAAGTGCTGGCACCAGTGCTGTTTGACATCTTTGGCAGTGCCATGGACACAGGAATCAGTGCAGCCTCAGCAAGTGTGCAGCTGGCACCAAGCTGTGTGGCACAGTCGACTTGCTAGAGGGCAGGGATCCATCCAGAGGGACCTGGACAGGCTGCAGAGCTGTGCCCAGGCCAACCTCAGGACATTCAGCAAGGCCAAGTGTAAGGTTCTGCACCTGGGTAGGCACAATCCCAAGCACAACTGCAGGTTGGGTGGGGAATGGCTGAGAGCAGCCCTGAGGAAAAGGCCCTGGGGGTGTGGGGTGATGAAAAGCTCAAGATGAGGCTGCAGTGTGAGTGCAGCCCAGACAGCAACTGTGTGCTGGGCTGCAGCAAGAGCAGTGTGGGCAGCAGGGCAAGGGAGGGGATTGTGCCCCTTTGCTCTGCTCTCCTCAGACCCCACCTGCAGTCCTGTGTGCAGTTCTGGAGCCCCCAGCACAGGAAGGACATGGAACTGTTGGAGTGGGTCCAGAGGAGGTCATGAGGATGATAGGAGGGCTGCAGCAGCTCTGCTGTGAGGACAGGCTGAGAGAGTTGGGGCTCTGCAGCCTGCAGAAGAGAAGGCTTTGAGGAGACCTTGGAGTAGCCTTCCAGGATCTGAAAGGGGCTCCAGGAAGGCTGGGGAGGGGCCATTGACAAGGTCTGGGAATGCCGGGACAAGGGGCAATGGGTTTGAAGTGTCAGAGGGGAGATTGAAAGTGGATGTTAGGAGGAAGTTGTTTGCAGTGAGGGTGGTGAGACACTGGCACAGGTTGCCCAGGGAGGTTGTGGCTGCTCCCTGCCTGGAGGTGTTCAAGGCCAGGTTGGAGGAGGCCTTGAGTGACCTGTGCTAGTGGGAGGTGTCCCTGCCTATGGCAGGGGGTTGGAACTGGCTGATTCTTGATCCCTTCCAACCTTACCATTCTATGATTGCTGGTTCATGTTGAGTTTTTCATCAACTGTCATCCTCAAGTCCTTCTCCTAGAGACTGCTGTTGAGCAAAATCTCCCACCTTCACATTTGGCCCTTGAGATGCCCTCCTTTTCTATGTTTTTCCTGTTATGCCAGTGAAACATCAAAACACCCTCCCATGGTTCCTGTAGCCCAGCCTCTGGTGTTTGGGAGGGATCAAGGCCAGTCCCTTGAGGAACTCTGTGTGGGTGAGGGAGAGGAGCAGTGAGTCCTTTGTGAAGGACCAGGCAGGGATGCAGGATGCAGATATCTGAAGTGAGCTTATAGATCCTGCTTTGTGTGGAACAGCTTTTTCCTCTGCCTGACTTCCAGGAAAAGATTGGTAGTGCTTTTTACTGGCCCCCCTGCGACTTCTAAGAAAAGCAGAGGTCCTGAGATGCTCAGTTTACAGTTTTCTGGCAGCTGCAAATGTTTCCATGCTTCATTTGGGAGTGACTTTCTTGATTCTAGAGCTGTTTCCTTGTGCAGGCAGCAGGGCAGACTCGCTCCTTCGACACCCACTGGAGGGAGCAGTGATCATGTCCTAAGAGCGAAGATGCTGACTGCGTCTGCAGTGCTCATGGAAATCTGGGGCACTAAGGAAAGATTTGAGATCCTGCCTCTCTTAAAGCTCTATTGTGTGCTAAATCGGGCAGCAGAGGGTTTGTCAGCGCTGTGGGAACTCTGGATAAAGCAGTTTTGAAGTGAGGGTGAGGTTTCCTTTCCAACTTACTGAGCTGCATTGCTGCAAGGCTGTTCTGAAGAGCCTTCTCTGTGATCAAATGGGCTTTAGTTACTTCCAGGAATGACTTAGGCATGTGAGGTTTGTATGTAAAATTGTTGTCCTGAGCTTCAGAAATGGTTTGGGTTTTGGTTTTTTGTTTGTTTGGTTTTTTCCCAAGCTGAACTTAGAATCATAGAATACCTTGGGTTGGAAAGGACCCTCAAAAGTCATCCTTGCCCAACTCCCCTGCAGTACACAGGGACACCTTTAACTGGCTCAGGAGTTAACTTCTGTCAGGACTGAGCATGGACCACTCAGCAGATCTGCACAGCATCCCAGGGTGACTTCAAAGGTTGGTAGAGACTTCTGGAGATTGTGTGGTCCAAATTTTTATTGACAGCAATGCCTTAAACTGAGTTTTCCAGGTCCCTGTTGAGTCTTGGCATCTTCAGCAAGGGGCAGGGACATATCCAGCTGGACCCCAGTTGTATGCCAGGGGCCTACAATCACAGAGAGAATGTGATAGGTGGGGAAAGCAGCACTTAGGCATAGTTATAATATGAAGACATCAAGAAAGAAGCCAGTGACATAAATTGGTAGTGTGCCTAGAATAGTCCTGGAAAGTGTGGATGTGGTCTACCTGGACTTCAGGAGGGCCTTTGACACTGTGCCCCACAGCACACTGCTGGCTAAGCTGTCAGCTCGTGGCTTGGATGCCAACACTCTGTGCTGGGTTAGGAACTGACTGGAGGGCTGAGCCCAGAGAGTGGTGGTGAATGGTGCCACATGCAGCTGGAGGCCTGGCACTAGCAGTGTGCCCCAGGGATCAGTGCTGGGCCCCATCCTCTGTAACATCTTCATTGATGATCTGGACGAGGGCATCGAGTCAGGCACCAGCAAATTTACAGCTGGCACCAAGCTGGGGCTGATGTTGCTGGGTTGGAGGGCAGAAGGGCTCTGCAGCAGGACCTCGACCACCTGCACAGATGGGCAGAGTCCAAGGGGATGGAGCTCAACAAATCCAAGTGCCAGGTGCTGCACTTTGGCCACAACAACCCCATGCAGAGCTACAGGCTGGGGTGGGAGTGGCTGGAGAGCAGCCAAACAGAAAGGGATCTGGGGGTGCTGATTGACACCCACCTGAACATGAGCCAGCAGTGTGCCCAGGTGGCCAAGAAGGCCAATGGCATCCTGGCCTGCATCAGCAAGAGTGTGGCCAGCAGGAGCAGGGAGCTCATTCTCCCCCTGCACTCTGCACTGCTTAGGCCACACCTTGAGTCCTGTGTCCAGTTCTGGGCCCCTCCATTGAAGAAGGACATTGAGGTGCTTGAGTGTGTCCAGAGAAGGGCAACGAGGCTGGGGAGAGGCCTGGAGCACAGCCCTATGGAGAGAGGCTGAGGGAGCTGGGATTGGTTAGCCTGGAGAAGAGGAGGCTCAGGGGAGACCTTCTTGCTGTCTCCAGCTACCTGAAGGGTGCTTGTAGCCAGGAGGAGGTTGCTTTCTTCTCTCAGGCAAGCAGCAGCAGAACAAGAGGACACAGTCTCAAGCTGTGCCAGGGGAAGTTTAGGCTGTAGGTGAGGAGAAAGTTGTTGCCTGAGAGAGTCATTGCCTGCTGGAATGGGTTGCCCAGGGAGGTGGTGGAGTCAGCGTCCCTGGAGGTGTTCAAGGCAGGTTTGGACGTGGCACTTGGTGCCATGGTCTGGTCTTGAGGGCTGTGGGAATGGGTTGAACTTGATGAGCTTTGAGGTCTCCTCCAACCTTGGTGATACTGTGAGACTGTGATACTGTGAAAGCTGCCTTTAAAAAAGGATCCCATAACTAAACACCCTTGGGGGTTGGGTTTGGTTTTCTGTTTTGTGTTGTTGGGTGTTTGTTGGAGTTGGGGGTTTTTTTTTGGCAACTAAATCTCAATTCTGACACAGAGTGAAGTGTTCCAGAAGCAAATGACATAACAGCAGTTGAAGTGTTCCTCCTCATGCAGTTCTGGAAGGGAACAAGAGAAAAGGAGTCTCTATTGAGATGCTATGGTTGTATGATTCTCCAACCTTTTTGGTGTGTGCTCAGCACAGCCTGTCAGGCTGAGTGGATGATCCCTGCAGCAAACCTGCTGCTTCCCTGAACCTATGGCAGCTTGAGCTGCAGATAGAACTTGGCTGTTCTCAGTGTCTTCTCTTTCTGTCAACCTGGGTGATGTGTGTGGACAGCAAGCAGGCTGTTGTCTTGCCAGATGGCATCTGGCTCCCTAGTTCCCTGGCAGTACAAGAAGACTCTAACTCTGTCAGATGAAAGCAACTGGTTAGAGAAGAGAGTCAGTTGTTTGGAAGAGGACCTGTGCATTGCAGGGTTGATTGGAATGAGGGCAGAGAGGCTCTGCAGAGGGACTTGGATAGGCCAGACCAAGGGGCCAACATGAGTGGGATGAGTTTCAACCAGGCCACATGCCAGGTGCTGCACTTGGGGCACAACAACCCCCTGCAATGCAACCGGCTTGGGGCAGTGTGGCTGGAGAGCTGCTGGCAGAAAGAGATCTGGGGGTTGTAAGAGACAGGGGCCGAGTGTGAGCCGGCGGTGTGCCCGGGGGGCCTGAGTGTGAGCCGGCGGTGTGCCCGGGGGGCCGAGTGTGTGCCCGGGGGGGCTTGAGTGTGAGGCAGCAGTGTGCCCAGGTGGCCAAGAAGGCCAATGGCATCCTGGTTTGGATTAAAAATACTGTGGCCAGCAGGAGCAGGGAGGTGACTGTGCCTTTGGACTCAGATCTGGTGAGGCCACACCTTGAGAGTTGTGTTCAGTTTTGGACACTGCAATACAAGAGAGATGTGGAGGTGCTGGAGCAGATCCAGAGGAAGGCAATGAAGCTGGGGAAGGGCCTGGAGAGGAAATCTGATGAGGAGCAACTGAAGGAACTAGGGATGGTTAGTGTGAAACAGGAGGCTGAGGGCAGAGCTCATTGCTGTCTACAGCTACCTGAAGGGACATTGTGGAGAGGCTGCTGCTGGGCTCTGCTCACAGGGAATTGGAGACAGAACAAGGGGGAATGGCCTCGAGCTGAGGCTGGGGAGGTTTAGATTGGACATTAGGAAAAAGTTTTTCATGGAGAGTGTGGTCAGGGACTGGAATGAGCTGCCCAGGGAGGTGGTGGAGTCACCCAGCCTGGCTGTGTTTGAGGGTGGTTTGGATGTGTTGCTTGGGGATGTGGTTGAAGGTGAATTTTGTACAGTAGGGTTCTAGGTTGGATTTGCTGCTTCTGAGGGGCTTTGCCAACCTGGGTGTGTCTGTGATTCTGTGGTGTGGAGAGACAAACCAGGGGCAAACACAGTGCAACCAGGGCATCACCACTGGGCCAAGCAGGGGCAAACACAGTGCAGCCAGGGCATCACCACTGGGCCAAGCAGGGGCAAACACAGTGCAGCCAGGGCATCACCACTGGGCCAAGCAGGGGCAAACACAGTGCAGCCAGGGCATCACCACTGGGCCGACACAAGGCAACCAGGGCATCATCATTGATCTGATGGTGGAACAAAAACTCTCTGGGAAATGTTTGGAGAGGGACAACTCTTCTTGGAGTTTAACACAGAATGAGAAACACTAATGTGTAGTAATTGTTCTGCAGCCATCTGTGCAGGAGCTATATTTTTAAGCTTGAATTTATTTGCTGTGGGACTAGTCAGGCACGACAGCACTCCCTCTCATCTATTTCCAGAACAAAAACCATGAGGCTTATCAAATGTTTAACACTAGGACTTTGTACTTGGACTAAAAATGTACTGCTGCTGTTGCGTTCTTTTCTCTCCTGACAGATTTTGGTTCCTCCAGCAGCAGAAAACAGCAACTTTTTAGAGCTGTGGATTTCTTTTTGGGGTGACTGTAAGAAGTTTGCTGTTCTAACAATGATTTGTTAGTCACGGTCTCCTTCCAGGTTTGAATGTTGCTGGGTGAAACTGGATTTGGAGCTGCTTATGGGATGAAAACCCCTTGCTAAATGTAGTGGTTTTGATGAAGGAAAGACCCAGGATGAATTATTGAGTGTGTTTGTTGTGGTCAAATAGTCCAGCAGCTTGCAGGATCTTCTTCCTTCATTCTTATGGCTGTTCTTTTTTAGTTTTTTCTCCTCCAAATTTATCATAGAATGGTTAGGTTGGAAGGGACCTCAAGGATCATCTAGTTCCAACCCCCTGCCATAGGCAGGGACGCCTCCCACTAGTACAGCTCACCCAAGACCTCCTCCAACCTGGCCTTGAACACCTCCAGGGAGGGAGCAGCCACAACCTCCCTGGGCAACCTGTGCCAGTGTCTCACCACCCTCACTCTAAAGAACTTCCTCCTAACAAGTTCTGGAGCCTCTCTTAGAGGAAAAACCTGGATGTGATGGAGTGTACCCAGAGAAGGATGCTCAGAGGGCTGGAACTCCTCTGCTATGAGGACAGGCTGAGAGAGTTGGAGTTCTTCAGTCTGGAGAAGAATGCCCCAAGGAGACATTATTGTGGTTTTCCAGTGTCTGAAGGGGGCTACTAGAAAGCTGGGGAGGGTCAAAAGGAGACTGTGTTCTCCTCTTGCTTTTACTGTTTTGTTTATTTGCTTGGTTTAGGGGAATTTGTCCTTGCAGGATTAGGTATGTGGGGTTTATTAGTGAAGAAACACACAACTGTCTCCTTGCATGTGGTAGAACTGGTTCTAGGAAAAGTTCCTGAAGTCTCATTTTTGCTTTTTCATGGCTGCATTACACCTCCCTGTCACAGAATCACAGAATGTCAGAGACTGGAATGGACCTCCAAAGCTCATCTGGTCCAGCCCACCCTGGCAGAGCAGTGTCACACAGAGCAGGTCAGACAGGAACACATCCAGGCAGGTCTTGAATGTCTGCAGAGAGGGAGGCTGCACAACCTCCCTGTCCTCCTTACATGGGCACATGAAACCACAGGGCAAATTATTCCAGCATGTCACAGAATCACAGAACCTTGGAGATTGGAAGGGACCTCCAGAGATCATTCAGTCCAACCCCCCTGCCAGAGCAGGATCCCCTAGGGTGGTTTGCACAGGAACATATCCAGGTGGGATTGGAAAGTCTTCAGAGAAGGAGACTCCACAACCTCTCTGGCCAGCCTGCTCCCTCGCTGTACAGAAGTTTTCCCTCATGCTGAGCTGAAACCTTTTCTGTTCCAGTTTGTAGCTGCTGCTCCTTGGCTTATTGCTGCTGACCACCCAAAAGAGCTTGGCCCCAGCCACTAGACTCCCACCCCTCAGATATTTGTCCACATTGATCAGATCTCCTCTCAACCTTCTCTCCTCCAGAATAAGCAGTGCCAGGGCTCTCAGTCTCTCTCCATAGGGGAGATGCTGAATCCTCCAACCATCCTCATGGCTCTCTGTTGGACTCTCTCCAGCAGGTCCCTGTCTCTCCTAAACTGGGGAGCCCAAAACTGGACACAGTATTGCAGGAATGATCTCAGCAGGGCAGAGCAGAGGAGGAGAAGAACTTCCCTAGCCCTGCTGGCCACACTTGATGCAGTCAAGGATGCCCTTGGCTCTCTTGGCCACAAGGGCACATTGCTGCCTAACTCTGGTGGCCTTGCAGTAAGGCTGGCTAGATGAGAAGTTCTCTTTTGGAGCTTTTCTTAGGACAGCAGGGTGAATGGATCCCTTCCTGCCTGAGAGGATCAGGAAGCAGATCTGTTGGTGGTGTCCCCTGGCTTCTTTCCATGTGGCTTCTGCAAGGCACACTGACAAACAACAGGAATTCAAGGCAAGCTTCCAGGTGCCCTCTGGTCCTTGTGAGGCTGGTGGAAGCTGTGAGCACCTGGCACATGAGTAGCATTAAGTTAGGTCTAACTCCTGAAACACATTGGACAAAGCCCAGCTCACCCCAGGCTCTCTTCACGCCATAGCTTTAGCTGTTGCAGATGCAAACCTGACCTGAATTGTTTGGTTTTAGGTGGTGTTGTGTTCCTTGTTAGTTTCCAGTTTCTACTGCAAGTCATCACTTCAGGAGAAGCTCCAAGTGTCTCATGCCTTTGGCACTGGCACAATAAACTGCTGCAGGCTTTGAATGCTGCAAAGAGTGCCAGAGGAAACAGTGGATGGGTACTTGAGCCAAGGATGTATGGACTGCCAGTCTGGGGACATGATTCTTGCACAGGAAGAATCAAAATCCTGCTGTTCAGAAACTGGCTGTGGGGATGGTTGCCAGGTACTGTCGCACTCATGTTGCCTTTGGCAGCTTGCTTCTAGGCTTCAGTATTTGCCTGAAACTAGTGGGGAACTGCTGCTACTGCTGTTTAAACTGTTGCCTTCACCTGCAGCCCTTGCCCCAACCTGCTTCCTATGGCAGTGGAGTTTGTACAATGACTGTGTCTGGGTTTGCCACTTGTTACTCAGATGCCACCATCACCTGCAAGGACAGCCCTGTCAGTCCCTCTTTGTGCTGCTCTTTTGTTGTTGTCTGTGGTGTTAATTGCAGAACACCACTTCAGTGCTCATGGGCACAGAATAAGAGTGGGGAAGTGATTGCTGCTGCTTGCAGCCAGACTGGCATATTCCACGTGTCAGACTGCTGTGAAGAGCTGCATTTGTTCCTGGAGGAGCCTGAGGAGTGGCAGAGCCAAGGCTGGGGAGGAAGCAGGACCAGATGGGCAGGCAGAGGAGATGATGAGCTGGAGTGTGACAAAGGGGATGTAGCATTGTTTCCTTTTGGCAGCAGTGAGCCCATGCCCTGGCTCTGCTGCCTGCTGAACCCTGGGCTGGAGGAGTGCAGCAAACCTCTGAGCCACTACAATGGACATAGGAAGGCAATGAATGTGGCCAGAGCAGGGAGCAAAGGCTCTTTGCAGCAGAAAGGATTGTCTAATGGTATTTTAATTTGTCTAATGGTATTAATTTGTTCTACTGGCAGCCTGGAACTTCCTCCAGATTGTCTGCAGGCTCAGACTCTGTCGTGATGACTAAATATGAGCCAGCAGTGTGGCCAAGTGGCCAAAAAGGCCAACAGCATCCTGGCTTGCATTGACAATACTGTGCCCAGCAGGACTAGGGAAGGGATCATCCCCAGTATTAAGCACTGTTGAGGCTACACCTTGAATACTGTGTTCAGTTTGGGGCCCCTAACTGCAAGAAGGACGTTGAGGCACGGGAGCCTGTGCAGAGAGGAGCAATGAAGGCTCAAGAGCACAAGTTTGGAGGCTGAAGAAAGTGGTGGTGTTTAACCAGGAGATAAGTAGGCTCAAAGATGTCCTCATCACTCTCTGGAACAACCTGAAAGGAGGTGGCAGCAATGTGGGTGTCAGTCTCCCAGGTAACAAGTGATAGGAAAAGAGGAAACAACCTGAAGTTGTGCAAGGGGAAGTTTAGGTTTGATATCACCTGGAGAGCAGCACCAAGGGGTGTCCCTCAGGGGTCAGTGCTGGCACCAGTGCTGTTTGACATCTTTGGCAGGGCCATGGACAGAGGAATCAGTGCAGCCTCAGCAAGTGTGCAGCTGGCACCAAGCTGTGTGGCACAGTCGACTTGCTAGAGGGCAGGGATCCATCCAGAGGGACCTGGACAGGCTGCAGAGCTGTGCCCAGGCCAACCTCATGGCATTCAGCAAAGCCAAGTGTAAGGTCCTGCACCTGGGTAGGCACAATCCCAAGCACAAATATAGGCTGGGTGGGGAATGGCTGAGAGCAGCCCTGAGGAAAAGGACCTTGGAGTCTGGGGGGATGAAAAGCTCCAGATGAGGCTGCAGTGTGAGTGCAGCCCAGACAGCAACTGTGTGCTGGGCTGCAGCAAGAGCAGTGTGGGCAGCAGGGCAAGGGAGGGNGAGAGTTGGGGCTCTGCAGCCTGCAGAAGAGAAAGCTTCCAGGAGACCTTAGAGTAGCCTTCCAGGATCTGAAGGGGGCTCCAGGAAGGCTGGGGAGGGACTATTGACAAGGTCTTGTAATGACAGGACAAGGGGCAGTGGGTTTGAAGTGGCAGAGGGGAGATTGAAAGTGGATGTTAGGAGGAAGTTGTTTGCAGTGAGGGTGGTGAGACACTGGCACAGGTTGCCCAGGGAGGTTGTGGATCTTTGATCACATTGGGTGATTCTGTGCTCCACAACATCCCTGGAGGTGTTCAAGGCCGGGTTGGGTGAGGCATTCAGTGACCTGTACTGGTGGGAGGTGTCCCTGCCTATGGCAGGGGGTTGGAACTGGCTCATCTTTTGAGGTCACTTCCAACCTAAACCATTCTATGATTAGCAAATGTTTCTTCCCCAAAAGGGTTGTCATGCCCTGGAACAGACTGCCCAGGCAAGTGATGGACTCCCTATCCCTGGAGGTATTTAAAAGTTGTTTAGAAGTGGTGATACTGAGGGGCATGATTTTAGTGGTGGCTTAGTGTTGGTTGGAGCTGGTAGTCTTAAAAGTGCGTTCCTATGATTCTTTTAAACCACATCTACAATTACTCTGAGCTCAACTCCCAATGAGCAGCTCTCTCCCTCTTTTCCATAGCAGGAAATTTGTGTCTCTGGTTTGTAATGTGTGTATGTACACAGCATAGACATCTGTCAACTGCATATTCATTATCTCACTGCCTCACATCTGCCAGGCAGATTTAATTAAGTGAACGTGCCTCCAGCCCTGGCGAGACTTTTCTGTGCATCTGAAGTGCATCAAACCCCAAACAGAGGCTCTCAGCAGTCAGAAAATGAAGGAGAAAATGAAGCTAGGGAAAAGCAGGAGGTAAAAGACCTTTGTTTGTTTTTCCAGGTTTGCTCTTCCCGAGGGCTGTGTGTCCAGGTGTACAGAAGTGCTTGCAGGTTGTACAATGCTGTACAAAATTAAAACCAACAGAGGCTGCTGGAGACCAGTTGGAAATGTTTCACTGCTTATTATCTGCCATTTCCTTCTTTTGGTGATTCTTTAAAGAAGTGCAGCTGAATCTTAGGGGTTTCCTCTATTAAATCACTAAATGCTCTCCATCTTTTTGAAGCCTGAAGTGCAGGCGTGGTTCTGCACACATAGAATCATAGAATGGTAAGGTTGGAAGGGACCTCAAGGATCATCCAGTTCCAACCCTCTGCCATAGGCAGGGACACCTCCCACTAGTACAGGGAGCTCAAGGCCTCATCCAACCTGGCCTTGAACACCTCCAGAGAGGTTGTGGAGCACAGAATCACCCCACCTTGATCTTTGATCCTGTTGGGTGATTCTGTGCTCCACAACCTCCCTGGGCAACCTGTGCCAGTGTCTCACCACCCTCACTCTGAAATTGGATGTTAGGAGGAAGTTCTTTAATCTCCCCTCTGCATTGCAAGCCCTTGTCAATAGTCCCTCCCCAGCCTTCCTGGAGCCCCCTTCAGATCCTGGAAGGCTGCTCTAAGGTCTCCTGGAAGCCTTCTCTTCTGCAGGCTGCAGAGCCCCAACTCTCTCAGCCTGCCCTCACAGCAGAGCTGCTCCAGCCCTCTCAGCATCCTCGTGGCCTCCTCTGGACCTGCTCCAACACTTCCATGTCCTTCCTGTGCTGGGGGCTCCAGAACTGCACACAGGACTGCAGGTGGGGTCTGAGGAGAGCAGAGCAAAGGGGCACAATCCCCTCCCTTGCCCTGCTGCCCACACTGCTCTTGCTGCAGCCCAGCACACGGTTGCTGTCTGGGCTGCACTCACACTGCAGGCTCATGTTGAGCTTTTCATCACCCCAGCCCCCAGGGCCTTTTCCTCAGGGCTGCTCTCAGCCATTCCCCACCCAGCCTGGAGTTGTGCTTGGGATTGTGCCTACCCAGGTGCATGCCCGTGTAGGCCTGACAGCTCCATGTTCTTACAAACCATTCTTAATGTGTAAGGTCAAGTTTGGTCTCCAGAAGCCTTCTCCTGATGGCACCAAAGGGGAAACAGCCTGTGCTACCTCTGCAGGAAACAAATACCCTGCAGACATGAGATCACCTCCTCTGGAATCAACTTTGAGTATGCGCTATGAGACTCATCAGCACATGGTTCATCTTGGAGGTGGGCTGTGATGGAGACACACACAGCCATGTTGCCTGTGGTGGAAAGCAATGCAGAAGCCACTCCCGGCACTTTTGGTAAGTTTCCTGATGTTGAAGTGGTAGCAGTGCAGTCAGAGCCAGGTAGGTAATGCAGTGCCTTGAGTTGGTCACACAGTATCACCAAGGTTGGAAGAGACCTCAAAGCTCGTCAAGTCCAACCCATTCCCACAGCCCTCAAGACCAGACCATGGCACCAAGTGCCACATCCAAACCCCCCTTGAACACCTCCAGGGACAGTGACTCCACCACCTCCCTGGGCAGCCCATTCCAGCAGGCAATGACTCTCTCAGGCAACAACTTTCTCCTCACCTCCAGCCTAAACTTCCCCTGGCACAGCTTGAGACTGTGTCCTCTTGTTCTGCTGCTGCTTACCTGAGAGAAGAAAGCAACCTCCTCCTGGCTACAAGCACCCTTCAGGTAGCTGGAGACAGCAAGAAGGTCTCCCCTGAGCCTCCTCTTCTCCAGGCTAACCAATCCCAGCTCCCTCAGCCTCTCTCCATAGGGCTGTGCTCCAGGCCTCTCCCCAGCCTCGTTGCCCTTCTCTGGACACATTCAAGTACCTCCTTCTTACTGAATTAACTTCTGTCTTGAACTCTGAACAGAAGGAAATGCAGCCAGGAGCATTTGGGGAAGTAAAAGAACTACCAGGAACCAAAGGCTCAGCTCCCAGGTGGGTTACACCTGCTTTGAATCAGTGTTATCACTTTGGTCCTTGCATCCTTGCAATGAAACAATTCAGAGTCACAGGCTCTGATAAGGAATGACCTGGACTTGTAGAGACCAGGAAGGCTGATATGAGATTATGTTAGGAGATGCTAGGAAGGAATTCCTGCTATCATTTATGCACTAATTGAACTCTGATATCACTCATGGACTAATTTAACTCTACAGCAGCCCAGCGGTTTGTACAGGTGCAGTACTAACACAATGGGAAGGACCAGTCCCACACTGCCCTGGATTCTTGCTGTTTTAAAGACCTTCCTTGCCCTGGCTTCTGCCTGAACAAGATAAAGATGCCACATTTCATTAATTTTTACATCCCATTTATTTGCAATGCTGATGGAGAGGGTTTTGTGTGTCAAACAACCTACCCCATGTGCAGGTGTTCTGAAAACCTCGTATGAAACTTGATTTAAGAGCAGACAGGAGGTTCTGACTTCAGGAGAAAGGATTATTTTCGTTTTGTTTTGGTTGTGGGTTTTTTTTGGCAGCTCATTGTAGGGCAATCTCCATGTTTGGCAGGGCCCAGAGTGTGGTGGTGAATGGTGCCACATCCATCTGGCAACAGTGCTGTCCCCTAGGGATCAGTGCTGGGCCCTGTCCTGTTCAATATCTTTATTGATGATCTGGACCAGAGAATGGAGTCCTGCATCAGTGAGTTTGCAGATGACACCAAGTTAGGAGCAGGTGTGGATCTGTTGGAGGGTAGGAGGGCTCTGCAGAGGAAACTGGGGTGGCGCCCTGGGGCTTGCAGCGCCGGCTGCAGCCTCGGGGTGGCGCCTTGGCAGCTCCTGGCTTGGATAGACTCCCTCTGATATGGGTCAAGAAGTGGCTGAAGGGCTGGGCCCAGAGAGTGGTGGTGAATGGTGCCACATGCAGCTGGCACGAGTGGTGTGCCCCAGGGATCAGTGATGGGTGCAGTCCTGTTCAACATCTTTATTGATTATTGGGGTGGGGCACACCCAAGTGCCTGCCCCACAGAAGGTTTGAATAGGGCCTGAAACTCTTCTGCTTCCCCCCACCTCTCTGGTGTGGAATGTGGAAGGAGTAGGTGCTAAGTACCTCACCCCACCCCCGCGGGTTTGGACGGAGGAGAGCAAATCTCCCCAGCATATATATGGCATCAGGACACATTATCTAGGGGGACTTTGCTAGCAGAACTTTACCGGGAACTTGGAGAGGGACTTTGAGGCAGACTTGAAGGAGAGTGCTGTGTGGGGCTTTAAGAGGGGCTGCCGGTGTCGGACCATCAGATCCTGCCTTCCCGTGGAAGGGATCTGCCTCTACAGTAATCGTGGGCAAGGTGCGAGCAACCTGAGCTTTTCCCTGTGCTACCCCACGACCTGCATTTCAAGGCACAGCCGACAAGGAGCCAAGGGACCTACCTCTGCCGTGAGTAGCGCTGATGTTCCGGGGGCCCCAGGCTGCCTTTGTTCCTAAGTGCAGCAAAGCTAGTATTTTTTATGGCAAACCCTTTTCCAAGTTTGCTGATTTCTCTGAATTACTGCATTCCTTGTAGAAGCATCCTTGTGAAAGATCTTCCCGACCCAATTTCTGAGCCCCATCTAATTAATTTTATATAAAGTTGTGGGAGGGGCTTTCTGGAAATAGAATAACTGCAGATTTTATAATTCCTGCCTCATACATTCCCACAACAGATTCAATGATCTGGACCAAGGGATTGAGTCCAGCATCAGTGAGTTTGCAGATGACACCAAGTTAGGAGCAGATGTGGATCTGTAGGAGAGCTCTGCAGAGGGACCTGGGCAGGCTGCATGGGTGGGCAGAGGCCAATGGGATGAGACTGAACAAGGCTAAGTGCAGGGTTCTACACTTTGGCCACAACAACCCCAAGCAGTGCTACAGGCTGGGGACAGAGTGGCTGGAGAACAGCCAGGCAGAGAGGGACCTGGGGGTGCTGGGAGAGAGTAGCTGAAGATGAGGCAGCAGAGTGCCCAGGTGGGCAGCAGAGCCAATGGCATCCTGGCCTGGATCAGGAGCAGTGTGGCCAGCAGGAGCAGGGAGGTTCTTGTGCCCCTGTGCTCAGCACTGCTCAGGCCACAACTTGTGCTGTGTCCAGTTGTGGGCCCCTCAATTCAAGAGAGATGTTGAGGTGCTGAAAGGTGTCCAGAGAAGGGCAGCAAGGCTGGGGAGGGGTCTGGAGCACAGCCCTGTGAGGAGAGGCTGAGGGAGCTGGGGGTGTGCAGCCTGCAGAAGAGGAGGCTCAGGGCAGAGCTCATTGCTCTCTACAGCTCCTGACATTCTATGATTCTGTGACCTTTAAAGATAGTTCAGTGTCCCTGAGTGACCTCTGTGCATCAGGAGAAGGCCGTGGCTCACCTTCAGCTGTGCTTTTGAAGTGTACAATGTAACATTAGGTGATTTCAACCCAAATTTAGCAGAGGCTTGAAGTCCATTTAAGTAGTTGCACCAATGGGAGGTAGCTGAGGTGTTTTCACATCTCACTCTCTCTGCTTCTTGTGTGTCTTTGTGTGAGGTTCAAAGTCTTAAACTCTAAAGCCCAAATGTTTGTTTGTTGCAGGCAAATGCCTGTGTTGCACACATGCTCATTCTCTCCTGTCTGCAGCTGCAGCCCTGTGCAAATTGCTGTTTCTAGAAGTCTCCCATTCATGCTCATAGTGGTGGATTACACATTTCCTTCCTGCAAGGCTAATTAATGTCATCCAAATTCTCGACAGTTTCTCTATAGGTAATCTCCAGGCAGCTGCAACATCTTTTAACCAAAAAAAGAAAAAGGAAAAAAAAGCCAACCCCACTCTTGAGTCAATGTCCTGAGTGTTCAATTACGTTTTTCCAAGATAACTACAGAAGGGCAGATGGTTGACACTCGGATGCTCTTCTCTCAGATAGGCTTCATCTGGTCCCTGCTGAAGTCAAGAGGATTCTGTTTGCCTGGCAAAAATGTGAGATTAAGAGCATGGAGTGAGGCAAACAAGTCAGGCAACTTGGGGTTGTTTTCTTTTTTTTTTTTTCTTTTTTTTTT
>VWZE01016320.1:421566-434976 GCA_013396675.1 Eubucco bourcierii | reverse complement strand
CCAACCTTACCATTCTATGATTCTATGATTTCCTTGTGAAGTGCCTAGTAGTAGGCATAGTCACCAGATGTAGGTATCTGTCATACATAGTGCTTGTCATTGAACTGAAGGTGCTCCTATAGGAGTATCTTACCTGGCTCTATTACATACATCTATTTGCCTTACCTTGTTGTCTATGAATGCAGGGAAAAAGAAATTTTTTTCAAGGTCAAGAAGAGCAGGACAGAGAGCTGCCTTTTATTACAGTGTTTGATTTTTAAGCCAGGATAAAAAAGATTATTTAGTGCAAACCCTCATTATGTTATTTCCAGCTTCCTCCAAAAAAATAACAACTCAAAACTTTTGACACCTAACAATGTGAAAAAATATAGAACAACCAAAGAAATGGAATCAAAACTCAACCATCTCTCTTCCTCCTCTTCCTCAGACTTTAAGGAAGGAAAAAAACCAAACCAAACAAAAAAACCCCAGAGACTTTCAGGCCCACAGGGTATATGTATACACGAGGAATTTTCTTGAGAGCCCACAAAGACAAGGAAAATTAGTTTTCTTGAAAGTGCTGGAAACAATAATATCTTTAGCATTACAGACATTCATTTAGATAAGTTTTTTGAGTTTCTATCTGTTGCTAGAGGGGTCATGAATGTGAGAGAGAGGTAGGGACATGGTGGCAACCATGAAAGAAAGTAAGCATAGGGCAGGCTCCCTATTAAGGTGTGATTCACTCAATCAGACCTCCTGAAACCTGTTCAGTTTTTGAGGTGATCAGGCAAAGATAAGTTTCACATCACATGAAACCGTTGTCTAATTCTTTCTACTAGTAAAAATTATTTTGTCTGTGCATTAGAAATATTTTATTGCTTTGAAGAATAAAACATCGCTCCTTTCACAGAAATAGTTTCAGGAAGGCCTTCTAAGAAAAACAATTACTTTTATGCAGCTGCTCACCTCAAAAAGTAGCAGAATGTTCCCCAAAGTATTATTCCACGAAGACCACAAGCATCTGGAAAAGATACAAAGAGAAACAGTTGCACGGAGGAAGTCTGGGGCTCTTTTCTCCACTGCACTGAGCTGGTAGGATAGAAGCTAAAACTACTGCAGTGGGGTCTGTTCAGCAGGAAGTGTCTTTTCATGGAGTTTCCAGCTAGATCAGTAAAAGAGCTCTCACTTGAAAGTAAGGTGTAGCTGGGTATTGCCACACAAGCAACAACAAATGAAAGCAGTTTATTTTTGTCATATCCATTCTAGAAGATATCTGACATGCAAGAGTTATGGGTTGAAATTACATCATACCCTCACAAAGAAGTCCTGCTTTGCTCCAAAGATGCACAGAGAAAAAGGTTATTTCTGTATGTGTATGAGAGTAGTCTGTGAAAATTTAAAAAAAAAAAAAAAATCAAACCATAAAGTAAGGTGCTTAATTACCTGATGTTGCATTCAAAAGCAAGGTGCACAGCGTATTCTAGTCTATTCTATCATGGAAAATGTTTATTTTCACCCTTCCAAACATGCCAAAATTTGCAAAGGGATATGTTTCAAGGAATGGTAACAGTATGAATTTCTCAATAAAATGCCCTGTGTGTTCTCAGTGCTAGTCCATGACATCTCAGGACTCCCTATTGCGTCTGACATTTCATGAGCATTTGGTCACATCATATTTGAACCCATCCTGTGTAAACAAGAAGGGGTTTAGTTTTGTTTAGTTGTTTGAAGATTTCGAGAGTATGATAAGAATACTCCAGTGAATTGGAATAAATTCCCTCTGGGGTTCAAAGTTATTGGCTTATCTTGTAATCTAGAACTGATAATGACAAGAAGTATGACTGTAAACACAGCTGAAAGGAATTAAGATATCCTCTTAGTTAAAAAGGAGAAAATAAGTTTTGGGCTGCTTCTTAGTGATTCTTGAAATTTAAAAAAAAAAAAAAAGTAGAAAACAAAATAGTTCTTAAGATTAATTAATAGCTGAATAACCAAAGTGACCATTCAAATATAGGAAGACTGAGGTAGGTAACCTTCTAATCGTTGTGAAAAACATTAAAGCAAGCAGGTTTTGAAGGAGAGATATGTAGCTTTTTGGAGGAGAGATATGTAGCTGTCAAACACCATTTCCAAGTCTACCTGGAACTGGCATATGCATAGAGACATGTCTGGTTTAGGGCAGAACCTAGAAAGAGCTACCTACCAGTAATTGTTGTTTCACAGGATGTTACTGATTTGCATGCCTTATTCTAAACTCCCTGCAAGCTATATGTGAAATGTCCTGTAATCCAGATGGGAAGCACAGTTGTAGGCATTCCTAAAATATTTTTTACACTTGCCAACCTACCTACATCTAGTAGAGCTGCAGGGTTATGTTGTTTTCGTTGTCAGGCCTGGAGTTCCTTTTGGGAATGTGGAGCTGAAGCTGCCACAGTCGTGCTGGCAGCACTGAAATTCATGCTTAAAGCTTCTTGGGATATGTATAGACATGTTGCAATGCCAACAGATTGCCCTGTAGACAGAAAAAACATGAACTCCACTCAAACCTTTGTTGTACAGGCAAGCAAGTTGCAACGGTTACAAGCTGCTTTTCTGTGAACTCTATCACTGTCTTAAATCTGCTGAACATGTCTCTTTGGACTCAGTTCTTCAGCACATTTATTACACCAAATCTCACAAACAGACCCTCTGAGCAGCATTATCCTGCTATCTACTGAAGTGCCAACCCAATAATGCTTCCAGGCATAAAGGTGGTGGAGTGAGTTAAATTCTCACCAAAACATGTGTGTTTCCTTGTCCTACATAATTTTTGTATCTCACTTCTGAAATAGATCAGGCTGTATGCACTTCTGCCATTCCTTTTGCTGAGGTGCATATAACATAATGTGCTGTCATAAAATTGCTTGTTGACTGCAGGAAGCTTCAGCATTAAATTAGTAACCTAGAAGAGGAAAAGCAAGGTGGTATGAGCAAAGTAGCTAAGTGGTGGACAACTATGAATTAGTCATATTTATTGTAGAATGTTGTATTTACAGTAGGATGTGTTCCTAAGATAGGTGTCTGCAGATGCTGTTCTCTGAGAAATGTGTGTGAAAAGTGTTGATGACTTGCTCGTTTTCCTCCTACCTTCTGTCCTAGGGACAGTTGTTTTACTGTGTTCAACTGTCTCCCCAACTAACTCATTATGGACAAGCTTTCTTGACAGCCTAGAATACAGACCCATGAAGACAGCCTTGTACTACCTGAAGCAATCCCAGCAGAGATCACTAATCCAATTATCCTTTCATCTGCTTCTCCATCTCACAAGGATTTGCTTTCCTCTTCAGACTATTTGCTACTTGTGGCAATCATGAGGTTGTCTATATAGATTTTTTTTTTTTTTTGGTCTGGTGTGTGAATGTCTTATGGTGCCATCCCACAAGGATGGGGAGAAAAGGAAGAGTATTCTTTGCTTCCTTCTGGCTGTGTGTGAGCCAACAACTCATTCACAGTAGGGAATGACTACAAGAGCGAGGGGATTACAACTTGAAAACTTAACAGACACAATTTCAGCCCATTTTTGTAAGATCAAAGTATCTCAAATTACAAAAGAACTAAAGGGTGGTGGATTTGGGGTTTTATTGTTTGGTGGTTTTGTGTGTGTTTCTTTTGTTTTGTTTAAAAAAAAAAAAAAGTTTTAAAGTTTGGAATGGTGATGATAATTCTGTAGACAATAACCAGTGTGGTTCTGTAACATATAGCAGGAGGAGGTTGCTTTCTTCTCTCAGGCAACCAGTGTCAGAACAAGAGGACACAGTCTCAAGCTACGCCAGGGGAAGTTTAGGTCCAAGATGAGGAGAAAGTTCTTGCCTGAGAGAGTCATTGGCTACTGGAATGGGCTGCCCAGGGAGGTGGTGGAGTCACCATCCCTGGAGGTGTTCAAGGTGGCTTTGGACGTGGCTCTTGGTGCCATGGTCTGGTTTTGAGGTCTGTGGTGATGGGTTGGACTTGACGATCTTTGAGGTCTCTTCCAACCCTGGTGATACTGTGATACTGTGATATAGTGAGNAATCATGGGGTTGTCTATATAGATTTTTTTTTTTTTTTGGTCTGGTGTGTGAATGTCTTATGGTGCCATCCCACAAGGATGGGGAGAAAAGGAAGAGTATTCTTTGCTTCCTTCTGGCTGTGTGTGAGCCAACAACTCATTCACAGTAGGGAATGACTACAAGAGCGAGGGGATTACAACTTGAAAACTTAACAGACACAATTTCAGCCCATTTTTGTAAGATCAAAGTATCTCAAATTACAAAAGAACTAAAGGGTGGTGGATTTGGGGTTTTATTGTTTGGTGGTTTTGTGTGTGTTTCTTTTGTTTTGTTTAAAAAAAAAAAAAGTTTTAAAGTTTGGAATGGTGATGATAATTCTGTAGACAATAACCAGTGTGGTTCTGTAACATATAGCAGGAGGAGGTTGCTTTCTTCTCTCAGGCAACCAGTGTCAGAACAAGAGGACACAGTCTCAAGCTACGCCAGGGGAAGTTTAGGTCCAAGGTGAGGAGAAAGTTCTTGCCTGAGAGAGTCATTGGCTACTGGAATGGGCTGCCCAGGGAGGTGGTGGAGTCACCGTCCCTGGAGGTGTTCAAGGTGGCTTTGGGCGTGGCTCTTGGTGCCATGGTCTGGTTTTGAGGTCTGTGGTGATGGGTTGGACTTGACGATCTTTGAGGTCTCTTCCAACCCTGGTGATACTGTGATACTGTGATATAGTGAGAACTCTTGCTGCTGTTTTACAGCTGCTGAAGTAAAGGTAGAGCTCAGAACTGACAGAAAAGGCTCGCCTTAACAGCTGGGATAAAAACTCAGGAAAAACAAAGTTTTGGTACAGGTAAAGTGTCTGCAGCTGCCTAGAGGAGGTGATTGGTAGGGCACAGTTGGAAATGAGCAATGTCCAGAGCTGCAAACAAGCAGGTGTGCTCCTGTGATTTAGAGGAAGGATCAGGGTGTGGGAAATGACAGTAAGCAGCAAGGGGAATACACCTCCTTAGATATACCAGTCTCTGCCATGGCTTTTCTTCCATCCCTCACACACACCTGGGAGCTGCGAAAGCAGCAACTTGGTTTCTCCTCTGGTTCAAATGGCTTATGCTAGCTTTATGACATGGGTTTCATTTTGTCTCTTATCCTTAAAAAGGGCAAAGCAAGAGCTGATCTGATAACTAGGAAAACCAGAAAAACCAAAGTTTTTGCCATGGTACCCAGTCCCCAGATAGCATTTCAGTGAGTAACTAGTATTAATAGCTGGACTAAAGAAATAGCTACCATCTTAAATTATTTAATACCCCCTTTAATATCCCCTTTACTCTGTCTTGTCACACCCCACCTGGATGGGAGTACTGTGTGCAGTTCTGGAGCCCTCAGCACAGGAAGGACATGGAAGTGTTGGAGCGGGTCCAGAGGAGGGCCACAAAGATGATCAGAGGGCTGCAGCAGCTCTGCTGTGAGGACAGGCTGAGAGAGTTGGGGCTCTGCAGCCTGGAGAAGAGAAGGCTTCGAAAAGACCTGAGAGTAGCCTTCCAGTATCTGAAAGGGGCCTACATGAAGGCTGGGGAGGGACTATTGACAAGGTCTTGCAACGACAGGACAAGGGGCAATGGGTCTGAACTGGCAGAGGGGAGATTTAGACTGGATGTTAGGAGGAAGTTGTTTGCAGTGAGGGTGGTGAGGCACTGGCACAGGTTGCCCAGGGAGGTTGTGGCTGTTCCCTCCCTGGAGGTGTTCAAGGCCAGGTTGGAGGAGGCCTTGAGTGAGCTGTACTAGTGGGAGGTGTCCCTGCCTATGGCAGGGGGTTGGAACTAGATGATCCTTGAGGTCCCTTCCAACCTTACCATTCTATGATTCTATGATAATAGACTCGACCAAAGCTTGTGATTAAAAGTATGCAAACAGCCTACATTTTAAACTTCTAGGTGCTTGAAAAACAGCTCAACCAGTTGTTGTTTCACATGAGAAAAGGTACAGCCCAGAGCTGTGCAATCTTCAGAACCAACAGAAGTTTTTAGAAGACACCGTGGCACTACCAGGGATTGTACTTGCCACACTGCTTTTAAAATAAACTATTTAGTGCGTTACAGAAAGAAAGCAGCATTACATTTTGGTTACCAGTTTATGAATGTTACTTAAATTATTTAAAAAATCCCTAGAAAAATGGTAAACATCTTCCACTGTGATGAAGCAGCTCAGAATGGGACTCATCATTAGACTGATCATATACAAATAATGAGTCAAAGGTTTTCCCCTGGTACACCCTCATGGCTTCACCAACGTCACAGTTTGTGACCTTCAAGCAGTTGTATTCATAGCTATCAACAATGCGGTTATCAAATGTAGCGATGGGAGCATCGTGTACTACTTCTACAGAATCATTAGCTGTAATAATAACTACTCTGATTATAAGAACACAGTTATTAGGAGAAGCCATCAGTAATAGTCACAGATACTTTTCTGTGGTGCCTTTGCTAAGCAGGTTTATTTTGTTAAGTTTTTTTTTTCCTGCAATGAAAAATGTTCAACTGTTTCCAGCCCTTTGTGATTAATTGGGAAGAAGGTCATCCAAGTTTCAACCTAGCTTCCAGTCAATCCATTGAAAATTTCTACCACTAAAAGTACTGCTGAAAGTAGTGTTTTATCTGCCTTTCTAATGAAGCAAAAATTAAAGTGTTTAAATGCATCCTAGTTATCAGATCAGCTCTTGCTTTACCCTTTTTAAGGATAAGAGACAAAATGAAACCCATGTCATAAAGCTAGCATAAGCCATTTGAACCAGAGGAGAAACCAAGTTGCTGCTTTCGCAGCTCCCAGGTGTGTGTGAGGGATGGAAGAAAAGCCATGGCAGAGACTGGTATATCTAAGGAGGTGTATTCCCCTTGCTGCTTACTGTCATTTCCCACACCCTGATCCTTCCTCTAAATCACAGGAGCACACCTGCTTGTTTGCAGCTCTGGACATTGCTCATTTCCAACTGTGCCCTACCAATCACCTCCTCTAGGCAGCTGCAGACACTTTACCTGTACCAAAACTGACCTCACTCAGACATTGAAGAAAAATTCTCTGTGCAAAGACTTAAAGATCTCCTGAGTAGTCTTACAGTTAAATTTCTGTAACACATGGTCCAGACTGAAAAACCACAATGAACATACTACATTTGTGGGGGATACCACATTGATTATTCTGGATAGATGCTACTTGAATAAATTATTTAACTGCACCTGGAGGCACCAAATGTTTAAATTGTATTACTTCTAGGTCAGTAGGAAAACAGGGTGTAAATGTAAGCCTTGTGAGTTCCATTCGAGGGTTCTATTTACAGGCATCTTCAGTGAAATCACGGGAGCACTGAATTTACCCTGAGGGCAGTGTGTGTGACTAGGCATGATGTGTTTGGGTTAATCGTTTGCATTTTTAATTGCTCCCTAGTCAAAGATCTCCTCAGCTATTACCCCTGGATTTCAGAGAATATTATGTAGCCTGCTGTTCTAGAGACTACAGAGCAGTTTCAGAAAATGCTGGAGAGCAGCCCTGAGGAAAAGGACCTTGGAGTCTGGGTTGATGAAAAGCTCAACATGAGCCTGCAGTGTGCACATGCAGCCCAGACAGCAACCGAGTGCTAGGCTGCATCAAGAGCAGCATGGCCAGCAGGGCAAGGGAGGGGATTCTGCCCCTTTACTCTGTGTTGACACACCCCACCTGGATGGGAGTCCTGTGTGCAGTTCTGGAATCCTCAGCACAGGAAGGACATGGAAGTGTTGGAGCGGGTCCAGAGGAGGGCCACAAAGATGCTCAGAGGGCTGCAGCAGCTCTGCTATGAGGACAGGCTGAGAGAGTTGGGGCTCTGCAGCCTGGAGAAGAGAAGGCTTCAAGGGGACCTGATAGTAGCCTTCCAGTATCTGAAGGGGGCCTACAGGAAGGCTGGGCAAGGATTATTTACAAGGTCTTGCAATGACAAGACAAGGGGCAATGGGTTTAAACTGGCAGAGGGGAGATTTAGACTGGATGTTAGGAGGAAGTTCTTTCCAGTGAAGGTGGTGAGACACTGGAGTGGGTGCCCAGGGAGGTTGTGGCTGCTCCCTCCCTGGAGGGGTTCAAGGCCGGATTGGACAAGGCCTTGAGTGAGCTGTCCTAGTGGGAGGTGTCCCTGCCTATGGCAGGGGGTTGGAACTAGCTGATCCTTGAGGTCCCTTCCAACCTTACCATTCTATGATTCTATGATTTCATGAAGAACAACAAACCTCCTCGAAATTAAAGCCTTCTCATACGTCCAGATATTTGTGTTTTTGTCTGGATGCATACCCCATGTTGTTTCACAGCATTTAATATGCTCCATTTTGTAAATACAAGCTATTATGGGAACCCTTAATGCCTCCTAAGTGGAACAGATTTGGTTTTCTGTGAAATTGAAACAAAGTGGCCTGTCAGTGTAAAGTACACAGTTCTCCCACAGCACTTAGGACGTTGCGCTTCCTCGGATGCCTGCTCTTTCTAATGGAATTGAAGGAGTTCTGGGTCATTCGTGGTACATTAGTTTAGTTCGGGTGTTGAGTCATTTTTAAGATTATATAAGGTGTTGGGGCCTGGATGATTTTAGAAGAAAACTGAACAGTATGTGTGATGGGAAAGTTGGCTGTTTTGATGCAGACTACTGTTAGTTCTTTGTTCTAAATCTACCCTGTTTCTGTGCAGATGTAACACAAGGCCAGCAGATCAGTCTATGTTTGATCTCACTGTTCCAAGGTTATATGCAGGGCTGTGCCCAGTTTAATTGGCTTTCTCCTTGGTTACCACTAACTCCCCTCTTAGGTTCCCACGAAGAAGGATACATCTATGAGAGAGCCTTGCTTGGATAGCAGAGTGCTTACGTAAATGATATGAGCACTGGATCAGCCAATCAGCATAACTAATTGTATGTAGTGGTGACATATACTTGAGAGCTGTAACCCTATAAAAGAATTGTAACTTCACAAGCAATCGAATTGTATCTACATCACATTGATGTGTCCTGTACTCTTCCGTCTCGCCACGGGTGGGCTGCGGCAGTAAGGCATCTCTATATTTGTGTTACATATTTAGAATAAAAAAGCTCATGAAATTCATGCCTCACACTAACAGGTGATTTAAGTCCAGAAAGTGTATGAAATTACTTTGAGTACATCAGCAGTGATGACTTTTTTATTTTTAAATGTGAGTGCTTCAGATCATCCCTTTTAAAGAGTCTTTATCTGGAACTTAAGTTTGATGAAAAGTTGATTTAAATATCTTAAGCTGACCATCCAAAAAATATATATTCTCTTTTTTATTTCCCCACCACCACCCACCCCAGGTAAAAACTTTCTGAGGAGAAAGTTCTTGCCTGAGAGAGTCATTGGCTACTGGAATGGGCTGCCCAGGGAGGTGGTGGAGTCACTGTCCCTGGAGGTGTTCAAGGCGCGTTTGGACGTGGCACTTGGTGCCATGGTCTGGTCTTGAGGTCTGTGGTGATGGGTTGGACTTGATGAGCTCTGAGGTCTCTTCCAACCCTGGTGATACTGTGAGACTGTGATACTGTATTTTTAAAAACTTTTGCAATCTATAGGTGTTTTCTGGTTTGGGTCTTTCAAAAGTCCACAATCATTCTATAGGATTATGTTTTAAGCATTTTATAAATGCATGCTTTCAAAACATAGACAATTCAGATAATATGCCACAGAAAATGAGAAACCAAGATATGAAAAGTTCAGCTGACTAAATCAAGGTCATAAAAATGAAAGTTGGAAAAATAAATTAATGACAGTACTAGAAAGACTTCCCAAATCATTTCCATCAGCTGTGAAGTCAATTCCTATGTATCTCTGTACATTGCTGATAGACACCTGCCCACCTACTACATTTCAGGAGATGTGTGTTGGAATATTGACAAATTGAGATTTTCAGTCTTAAAGATGATACCTGACAGAAGCTGCCTGTGGAGATTGGGGACTTGTTTGATTGTCCAGGCCATTAACTTAGTTTCTCCATTTGACACTTTACAGTATATGAGAAGATGTTTACTCTCTGGTGATACTTAGTATTTGCATCCTAGCTGTCATATTTACTGGCTACCAAAAGTGTGTTTCTTTGCTAGTTGTTTGGATAGCATAACACTGGAGAAATGAAGCTTCAGACTTTAAAAACAAATATCTGCATGCAGATGCATCTGCATCTGCTGCTTCCCAACTTCAGCAGTATAATCTGACATTATCTGTCAATTCTTCTGACATCAATTCCTTAAACCAGTTCCTAGTGAATGTCTCTTCCAGATGAAAAGCTAACTATTGTTCTTTGAACGATGATCAAGCAGTACTGATAATTGTATATGTTTTCCTGACAGATATTTTACAGATCCTATGTCTTTCAGACTAAATGTTCAGTTTAAGTATCCTTAAAAAAAAAAAAAAAAAGAACCTTTTTAGAATCATAGAATTATAGAATCATAGAATGGTAAGGTTAGAAGGGACATCAAGAATCATCTAGTTCCAACCCCCTGCCATAGGCAGGGACACCTCCCACTAGGACAGCTCACTCAAGGCCTCATCCAATCTGGCCTTGAACACATCCAGGGAGGGAGCATCCACAACCTCCCTGGGCAACCTGTTCCAGTGCCTCACCACCCTCACTGTAAAGAACTTCCTCCTAACATCCAGTCTAAATCTCCCCTCTGCCAGTTTAAACCCATTGCCCCTTGTCCTGTCATTGCAGGACCTTGTAAATAATCCTTCCCCAGCCTTCCTGTAGGCCCCCTTCAGATACTGGAAGGCTACTATCAGGTCCCCTCGAAGCCTTCTCTTCTCCAGGCTGAAGAGCCCCAACTCCCTCAGCCTGTCCTCATAGGAGAGCTGCTCCAGCCCTCTGATCATCTTTGTGGCCCTCCTCTGGACCCGCTCCAACACTTCCATGTCCTTCCTGTGCTGAGGGTTCCAGAACTGCACACAGTACTCCAGGTGGGGTCTGACAAGAGCAGAGTAAAGGGGCAGAATCCCCTCCCTTGCCCTGCTGCCCACACTGCTCTTGATGCAGCCCAGGACTCGGTTGCTGTCTGGGCTGCATGTGCACACTGCAGGCTCATGTTGAGCTTTTCATCAACCCAGACTCCAAGGTCCTTTTCCTCAGGGCTGCTCTCAACCATTCACCACCCAGCCTGGAGTTGTGCTTGGGATTGTGCCTACCCAGGTGCAGGACCTTACACTTGGCCTTGTTGAATGTCATGAGATTGGCCTGGGCCCACCTCTGCAACCTGTCCAGGTCCCTCTGGATGGCATCCCTGCCCTCTAGCAAGTCGACTGTGCCACACAGCTTGGTGTCATCTGCAAACTTGCTGAGGGTGCACTGATTCCTGTGTCCATGTCACTGACAAAGATGTTAAACAGCACTGTTCCCAGTGAAAACTACTTCCTGTGTGAAGAGCAAAGTTTAGCAGCTGCTAGTGGTGACAGCTTATCTACATCATCACTGTGAAATGATGTGAATACAGATGTTAAGAGGAACCAAGATCCCTGTTTTAAGAAAATTACAAATGTCTTTGTTTTCTGGTTTATGAAATCATGTACCAACATATAAAAAATCCAACCCACTTCCATAGAACTCCTGCCCCTGAACTGGAAAGAACTTGTTCCTGCACATGAATCACTATCATTACATCCTTAAACCTTTCCAAAGTTATTTTAATAAATGTCACACATCAAGCATTCAGAGAGGTGGAAGGGCTTCAACAGTTCTGCCATTAGTCATACATTTACATTTTGATATCCTTCACAAGAAAAGGAGAAAAGGCTAAGGACCTTCTAGTCTTTCTCCTGGCCTCCAAGTGTAGATGACTTAAGTGTGATTTTTTCTTTTTTCAGCCTTAAGGGCATAGCAAGTAATAATAGGGAATATTTAATGAACTCCAAGATGCTTTGATTTGAGAAGAAAAGATACTTTTGCAGGCATCTAACAAGGGTAGTACAAGGATGATGATGATGATGATGATGATGATGATGATGATGATGATGATGATGATGATGATGATGATGATGATGATGAGACAAAACCCAAGCATTTTTCCTCTGTTGTTCTACATAGAATCACATGATGGTTTTCGTTGGAATAGACCTTAGAGATCATCTAGTTCCAACCCAAACATGCACAGACTTCCTTAGAGCCAGCAGGAGCACGTTGGAAGAAAGCAAGTATGTTCTGCTGGAACAGGTACAATGATGACATTAGTGCTTACTAGAAAGAGTAAAGAGGTATGTTTGTGGCCTATTGAGGGGAAGAACAGCAGTTTAGTTTTGATAAAAGAATCATAATTCTGAAATCTCGATAGACACTCAGACCTTCTGAACCATGGAAGCTGAGTACTAGCTTTTACAATCTTTATGATTTTGTCAGAATTAAGCTAAACATAATTTGAAGCCTATTTGCATTTTTCAGTGATCAAAATAGTGTCTACTGCTCTTCCATAGTGAACCGTGTGCTTCTGTTACCTCTCATGAAAATGTATTACCCTTTTCTTTCACTCTTCTGCAGTCCATTATTCTACCTATGTATTTAATATAAAGGATATAATGTAAATTATACTTATATGGATTTAAAGTCCCATCCTGTTGTGTTTTCTGCAGTAACTACCACTTACTGGGTGGTGAGCAGTGACATGAGTATATACAGTGCACTAACACGTGTCACATGTTGTCCTGAATTCAAGTACTGTGCTTGCTCACTCAAGTGAAGAATTGCATTCATTCATAGGAAGATGAAAAGCAGATACTTTTTGTATTGCCATTCCCCTTTTCTGACTTTTCTTGTCATTAAAAAAGATGTAGAAATTTTGAAGCAGACTTATGTTTCTCTGATAGAAATTAATTTTAATGAGGAAGAGGAAAGAACAGGATATTTTGTTTGCTGTTTACAGTGAGGGTGGTGAGGCACTGGAACAGGTTGCCCAGGGAGGTTGTGGCTGCTCCCTCGCTTGAGGTGTTCAAGGCCAGGTTGGATGAGGCCTTGAGTGAGCTGTGCTAGTGGGAGGTGTCCCTGCCTATGGCAGGGGGTTGGAACTAGATGATCCTTGAGGTCCCTTCCAACCTTACCATTCTGTGATTATACAGATACTCCTCCCAAGGCTGATAAGGATTTCCTTCCTGTGATTAATACCTGTATTAGATGAAAAGCTGAGCTAATGTTGTTTGAACCAAAATCAGTCAATATACATTATTTTGTATTTTTCCTGTCCATTATTTCACAGATCCCACATATTTCTTGCAAAAGGCTGCTCATCATGTACGCAAATGACATAGTTAAAGCTAGAGCTTCACAAAATAAAGTTGTCACACTTCTTGTCGTAATCATAGAATCATAGAATCATAGAATGGTAAGGTTAGAAGGGACCTCAAGGATCATCTAGTTC
>VWZE01016320.1:334140-365817 GCA_013396675.1 Eubucco bourcierii | reverse complement strand
TCATACACTTTATTTACTTAATTTATTTTAAAATATTTATTTAATTCATTTACATATGTAATTTTATGTTTATTTCATACCCTTTATATTTGTTTAATTCATTTATTTAAAAAATATTTATTTAATTCATTCAATATGTAATTTTATGTTTATTTCATATACTTAATATTTATTTAATTCATTAATTCAATTTATGTAATTCATTTAATAGGTAATTTTATGTTTATTTAATATACTTTATATCTATTTACTTAATTTATTTTGTAATATTTATTTAATTCATTTAATATGTACTTTTATGTTTATTTAATATACTTTATATCTATTTACTTAATTTATTTTGTAATATTTATTTAATTCATTTAAATATGTAATTGTATGTTTATTCCATATACTTTATATTAATTTTATTTATTTAATTAATATTTAATTCACTCACTATGTAATTTTATGTTTATTTAATATACTTTAGATTTATTTAATTCATTTATTTTAAAAATATTTATTTCATTCATTCAATGTGTAATTTTATGTTTATTTAATATACTTTATATTTATTTAATTCATTTTAAAAATATTTATTTAATTCATTTAATTTATAATTTTATGTTTATTTAATATACTTTATTTAATTCATTTAATATGTAATATTAAGTGAAAAGTTTTAGACAGATTCTTAGAAAATTACATTTAGTGATACCTACTTGGCTATTCTGTGTAAAACAGATACATTCCTCAACCAAATTCAGGGATATCTGTAATTTCTCCATGAAATAGTTAAAAAACACTGAAAGAGTGAATTTTAGAAATGCCAAAAATCTCTTTGAACCCAGTAAACTAAATCAATATTAGGGGGTTTTATTTTTCCATTGATGTAAAGGACATGGAAAAAGGAGACAGACATTTCTTCTGAGTCTTTTCTCTAGTTTTTTGCCCTGGTTAGGAATTCTGCATAGGTTATGATGTCCAGGCATGACTCATTATTGCAACTCTCTTATTATCTCATATTATAGTTGTGCATCACTATATAAGTACGTGCTGACCTGTGCAAATAAGTAGCCCATCTCTAAAGAGCTTTGCGTACCTCTGAGGAGGCACAATAACTGTTCAGTACAGGAAATTATTTACAATGAGAAGGCAGGGTCACCTTCTTCAAGATACCATTGTAAGCTTAGACTTTCACAAGGGAACACTGGCAAATGAGTACAAAGAGGGCGTTACAGGAGCAGAGAACAAAAGCAAAAGCTGTCAGACCAAAAGCAGGGGACACAGACACACAACTAAAGCTGATTGAAAGTCATACAATTTTGCAGTGTAATTCCTAGCCCCTTAAACCAGAAGTCTTTTCTTAGCTAATTAAACCATCAGATTAAAGAGTCTAAAATTACTGTTGTCATTTTGGTTTTAATCCTTGAACAATCTTGATATTTTAACCGTTGGGCTCTTTACACCTGAGGCAGATTTATCTGTTCAGTTATGCAGCTGTAGCCAGGTCTGCAGTTAAGGTACCTTTGACGTGAGCATTCACCACTGTGTTTACAGTCAGTATTGACAGCAGCTCTCTGGGGCCAGCTCTGGTGGCTGCCACCAAGTGTCTGTCAGTGATGTGTTCTGGAGGACATCTGAGCAATATCTGACTAGTGATCAAAACTCTTCCAGTGCAGGGTGCAGCTCTTATGAGGTTCTCCTCCTCCCTTCTATCATTTTTTGGCTGCTAAGGATGAAATTCGAAAAAGCTTGGTTTGGACCATCTTTCAGTTTTCTATTTTGTGATCTCCTGATGATATTCCCTTTCTACTACTGTCTGAGATTTTGACATAACAATGCTTGTTTTGTAAATGCTAAATTGCATTGACAATGAACCATTAATTCACCCACATGAACTTTTTGTTTTGTTTTGTTTTGTTTTTTGGCTAGCAGTAGTAGGACTGTTCATGTAGTCACTGAAACATTTTCTCCTCCCTACATTCCACCTAGATGCCCCACATCTATTTCAACTGTATGTAAGCTTGAGTATTTCCCCCTGGTTCCTCTTAAATCTTTATATTATGAAACTTCCCATACATTTTACAAGGTGGCCTTCTCAAAGTACTCAGCAGTGCTTTTTTTCCCCTGTCAGCAGTGCTGGGTGGACCCATGTGGGGCTGTTTCCCCACAAGCATCATTCACAAAGGGCATGTGTGCTTCCAAGGTGGTGCAGAAAGCCAGAGGCAAGTTCTGCATGTTGCTTGTCCTCTGCTTCTGTTGCTAAAAACAGTTCCAAAAGCAATGGACAAGGTTGCACACAAGCTCAGCATGTGCAGGACACTGTCAGCCTGTGCTGGCATTTGGAGAAGTTATGCTGTGAACTTGAATTCTTAATGTCATTGCTTGGCCTTGCATTTGTACTAACCTAAGTCTAGAGGCACCGTGCATGATGCGTTTTGAGTAAAACATCATGCTAAAATGGTGGGATGACAGCCTTTGGCCAGCCAGAAACCATTGGCAGTGAGTATCCTTTCCACTTAGTACACTTGCTGTTTTACTGCCTATACACATTGCAACTGAGAAAGCTATCCAAAAAGGCATTGCAAAAACAAGAGGCTCTGGCAGTCAGATAGATTTCTGTGAGGTTTAGCCTGTAAGCAGGTGGACAAAAAAACCTACATATCAATTTAATACACAAAACGCACATGGCGTCTATAAGAAGGCTAAATCAGTTGGGTGGTAACCATGGCTCAGAACTGTGTCCATCACAATGCTTCATATACAGAAAAGAACAAATGTTACTTGTAGTAAAGCAGATACGTTGGTGGTGGTATTGCTTTCACCAGCCTCTAGTAGCAGAGACAGATGCCAAAGCTGAAACAGATGTTAGTTTTGTGGATTTTATTTACAGCTAGCAGGTGCGGTTTCCACAGGGAGCTTCCTCTTCTCTTGAGAATGACAGGCCAGTACTACTTCCATACTCACTCAGAGCTAAAAGCCAAATTAAGTTTGGTCCAAAACTGTATCAAAAGCATTCATTTTCTCATGTAAACAGAAAAGGCTTTGTCACTTTCCATCTGACCCACCCACCAGTCTATCCATCTTTGCTGTAGGGAGCTCACTTCAAGTCACTTTTTTTTTTTTTTTTTTTTTTAAAATGGACTGGAGCACTTTCACTGTCAGCTCTTACTGGGCAAGATGTAATTTTCCAATAAACACCACCTCTTCCAGAAAAGCAACACTTGCTGAACTTCTNGGCCCCCTTCAGATACTGGAAGGCTACTATCAGGTCCCCTCGAAGCCTTCTCTTCTCCAGGCTGCAGAGCCCCAACTCTCTCAACCTGTCCTCATACCAGAGCTGCTCCAGCCCTCTGATCATCTTTGTGGCCCTCCTCTGGACCCACTCCAACACTTCCATGTCCTTCCTGTGCTGAGGGTTCCAGAACTGCACACAGTACTCCAGGTGAGGTCTGACAAGGGCAGAATAAAGGGGCAGAATCCCCTCCCTTGCCCTGCTGCCCACGCTGCTCTTGATGCAGCCCAGCACTCGGTTGCTGTCTGGGCTGCATGTGCACACTGCAGGCTCATGTTGAGCTTTTCATCAACCCAGACTCCAAGGTCCTTTTCCTCAGGGCTGCTCTCAGCCATTCACCACCCAGCCTGGAGTTGTGCTTGGGATTGTGCCTACCAGGTGCAGGACCTTACACTTGGCCTTGTTGAATCTCATTCTTTCTCACTGTTGTCTCTGAATTCCTGGTCTTTACACATTCTGACTTTTTCTTTTGTCTTCAAATAGATAAGTGAAAACACCTTTCACCTTTCCTTGCACAACTGATGGTATGTCTCTGCTTTTGTTCCAGTTTCTGGGACTGTAGTTCATACACCATCTGGTTGCAGGTACACATGCACACCTCAGCATGACTCACCTTATTCACACTTTAATGACTAGAAACAGACTTTGCTTTGTGCATTCGCACTGACTTCTGTGATTTGCAAGTATTCAAAACACAAACAGCCACGAGCTAACATCTTATTTTGTTGTCATGTATTTTTCACTAGTACTATTTGAATGTAAGGTAAGGTCATAAAGCATGGAAATAATACCCTCCTCTGCAGTATAGAAATTCCTTTAGCTACTTTGAGGGCTTCTGAATGTGCAAATATTTGTGTTTCCAGAGTCAGGTGTATTTGCCTCCTGCCCTTCAAAGGCAGGAAGTCTGTGTCACTGCAGACTCCCAATGGTGCATTCTTAATGGAGATCCCAACCCAAATTGACAGATCTTGGGTGTATTTTTTTTTTTTAACCTGTCAAGAACCATCATAATTTTCTTTTACATTTTAATTTTATTACCAAAATACAAGGAACAAAGGACACTCAGAAGGAGGTGTAGAAAGCAGTAACAGTCACAGCCACTCCACAGAAAAATGTTGCAGAATAGCAAAGATTCAGTGAGGTTTTTTAATTGTGAATGCCACTCTCTGCTGAAGGCAGAGTTTTGGGGAGAAAACTGTTTTTTGGTGAAAGATGTACATTTAATTCAGAGTGGCACCACTGAAACACCTTCACATGAAATTAAGTTCAATAGGAAAGCATCTGTGTCTGTTTGTGCTAGACAAGCAACCTGAATTCTGCCTTCCTGTGGTGGCTGCACTTCCATGAGGATATGAGAGAGTCACTGTCCTGCTCTCTGCCTCATTTCTCTCATTGTAAAACACGATTTACTTCAGTTATTCTGACAGGCTTTGTGGCTGTTAATGGAGAGTGTAAATCACAGTTTTAGTGTTGCTCTGGATGGGAAATCAGTCCCATCTTTCTCACTGTGTGTTCTCTGTTCATTACATGCAGGCAGAACTGAACCCTACAGAAAGTGGAAGAGTCCAGCTACTGGGTGGAGGCTTCACTGTGGCTCCCAAATACCCTCTTGCCGCACTAGTTGGCTTAGGCTGTGTTTGTAAACACTCACAGGCCCTTTAGTTTGGATTGTTCCTCAGAGCCAGATTTTCTTTTGATGTTAAACAGGATGTGTGTGTGTTAATTAATTTATTTTACTCAGGGTAGGAAATTGCTGCCAATATTCTTTGAAGAGTCCTGTGAGCCATCTCTCCCCTCACATAAACATTCAGGCAATTTTGGTTAAAGTGTTTATTTCTTAACTATGCATAAATGTTAATCTGGCTCTTCTACAGCAGAGAGATTTTACAGGCTCCTTAAAAAATGTCAAGGTCATGTTTAAACAGTTACTGTTTAAACTGAAAAGATGAAACACTGGACTAAAAGGATTCAGAGATGAAAAAAAAAAAAATCAGTACTTTCTACTAACAGGTGGTATCTGAGAGTTCAGTGCTAGTGAAAGTGGTAGTGACATACTTTGGAGACTGATTTCTTGTGCATCTCCTTCGTACTTGTACTGTAAACATGGTTAGCAAAAATACACCCTTCCTGCCTTAGTGCTAAATTGAAAGGACTTCTGCCTGGTGATGACAGGAAAGCGTAGGGTCTGTAAATGTTGACTTCCTGAGACAGCCAGGAGGGGCCAGTTCATGGCTGCAGCAATGACATTTGTGATGTGCAGGTATACAATTTCATGGTTTAGAACGGTCTAGGAGGCTGTGAGGACTCCCTGTGTTGTATGATTCTGTCATTTTGCATACCGTAACACTGTGCCAATGGTTGGGTAAGGAGCACAGGGTGCTTCTTTTCAAACCCCAAAACTTTCTGACTTCAAATTAGACAAAAATAATGAAGCTTTATGGAAAGTTATTAAATTTCATTTAAGTTGGAAGAAAACAAACACGTGATTTTTTTTAAAATAACTTTGTCTGACAACATTAAATAATTTGGTCTTGGTTTGCTATTTAATTGGTAGGGTGTTATGATGACAGGTGATGCAGTTTAAACTGATCAGTCTGTCACATGCTACCAGACATGTACAGTATTTTAGCAAACAAGGCCAGACAGATGCCTTGTTCTATGGAAATTGCAGTTTGGGATTGATCTTTTAAGATACAGTATGATGGCAGATTCCCCAAGGAAATTATTTGGTCTCTTTGCAATCTCACGTGTCTGCATACACTCTGTTGTAGGATTGGCATCTAGCACCCTTATTCTAGGACAATAATCCACAGCCATTTAAATCAAGATTTAACTGAGAGCTTAATGGGAAAAGCTGACTATCTTCCCAAGGACTGTGCCATAAATTCATGGCAAGATGACAATTCTGAGATGACAAGAAGCTGGAACTGAAAGATGGATATTGTGAGATACATGAAGTTTATCTTTGAGTCGAATTCAAACAGAGCTAGTTACGGCCAAATTTGTGATGACTTTGGTGATGAGAGTTAAATTGGAGGTTCTCCCAGTGATCTATGTTCCATTTTAAAAAAGCAAAGAAACAAAATTTGTTGTAGCTGGCAGTAAACAGAAGGTTTTGTTTTGTTTTGTTTTGTTTTGTTTTGTTTTTTAGCAGTAGCAATACATGGCAATGACTGACCCACAGAAACCAAACTGCTCATTTCTCATTCCTTTTGGTTTTGAGTGACTTGCAGCAATGAGGGAGTTGCTTGTTCTGACTCTCCTTAACACTGTGAAAGACAGCATTCAGCTCATGAGGACTGTCCATCTGTCACCTTTTTTTTTTTTTTTTTTTTTGCTGTATCACTCTTCCTCTTGACAGAACCATTTTTTAAAATAATGAGAGTGACCCCACTCCAGGATATGGCATTAGTTTTCCATATTAATTACTTAATGAATCAACACCATTCAGTATGGTGTATGTATACTATATACCAGTCAATATAGCGTATATAGAATATATAATGTAGATACTTATAATCCTAACTTGGTGGAGATATTTGGGGTATAAGGAGAAATCTGTGTTCATCCTTTACGTAACAGTCATTGAGCCACGCAATCTTGTTTAAACAAACACTGTGACTCTTAAAATAGCCCCTGGACATTCCATTGTGATGGGCATATTCAAATGAATGTTCAAGATGTTTCCCCACTATCGTATACCCACAAGAGTAACCCTTCACTGACCACAGAGCTGTCTAGACACATTATTAAGCTATACCTGACACTGGACATGCAGATCTGCTCACTCGCTCAAGTGAAGCAAGGAAATCTTCTCTCTTGTCCACCCTTCAAGGGAGACAATTGACATGAAAAAAAAGTTGTGAGAGTCATTTTAATGTATCATTTACTGTTACTAGATAACTATTGGATAAATTCAGGGAACACGAGCTTGCTGACATATACATGGTGGGAAATCCTGTCTCTAGCAAAGCAAAATTGAAAGAAGAGGATGTAAAGCCCTGGATCTCCTCTGGAGCTCACCTAGTTTCTAACTTAGAGCTCAGGTTTTTATTGAAGGTACTTGGATACCCATGAGATGAGAAACAAAATTTAGCTGCTGCAGTCCCAGCAGGTCTGCAGGTGAAATACTCAGCTCTTTAAGACTGTCCATGTGTTATCTTATACCAGGCTTTGCCTATGTCATGTGTACTTTTTCAGGAGTCCAGAACAGGCTCTGAAATTAGTCAATGAACTGGCATTGATCCCTCAGTAAAGATAAGGCTCCAGAACAAGACTGTGTGAGTGAACTTACGGCAACTAAATGAGCTGTATGTGTGCCACAGTCTTCCCTTTTTAAGCTGGGGACCTAACATGTGCTTCTGAGAACCAGTCACAAGTACTCCAAGGTGAGAGGAAAATACCTCATGTCTAGGTGGTTTACAAAAAGTCCTACTGAAAGGCTTGTCCCCATGAGTCACTGGGGAAGTTCAAGAACCAGGCAGGCTGCCAGTGGGTACACAGGACCTGTCCAGGGGCATCCAGGCACGGAGACCCTTGCTAGACCACTGCTGTGTCCTCTTTGTCTGAACTCCTCCAGGGGTGGTGACCTGCAGCAGTAAAGATGTATAGAACAGGGCCATTTGGACATAATTACTGACCCTGCCTCATAACAGGAGAAGCACTCACTGCCATTAAAATAGAACAAATTTGAAATGATATCAGGTTATATGTTTTATGAGCCATATAATTAACATGCGACTCTCAGTACCATGGGGTATTATTGACTTAAATAGCTTAGTAAGTATCAAAAAGGATTAGGCATTGACATGAAACAGAACAGCATATGCACTGACACAAACTAGGATCAAAATTACAAGAGCCACCAATCCTTGTGCTTCAGGGCATATTTTGATCATCAGCCTGGGGTCAGGAGGAAAGCCATTCTCTAATCGAGTAGTATGCAGTATGCACACAGGTTATAGTTATACAGATCTCTTTATCTGTCTGTTTCAATTCCCTTCCCTTCTCTTTCTCTGTCTTGCTTTCATCTCCTTGTGTTCTTTCTCCCTCACATTTTTCATCTGCAATAGGTCATTGCTGAAGACAAGACACTAAACTAGATGGATGGCTGAATAGTCTGTACTAATAGGGTGATTTAATGTTTGCTTCTCTCCAGAACTCTAATGTTTATTTCAAATATAAATTTCATATTCACTTGCTAAAAGTTCCTCTCTTTCCAACCCTCCTTTTATTCACACTACTTTTTCTCTTTATCAGCTATACCTACAAATTCACTTGGGCTCTTTTGAACCATGATTTTTTCAGAGATAACAGAAGAACCTCAGTTTGGGAGAAGAGAACAAGTCACATTAAAGGAGACTGATTTTTTTTTTCTGGTAGATAATAATTGCTGAAGTTAAAAAACTGTGTGCAGTTCTGGAGCCCTCAGCACAGGAAGGACATGGAAGTGTTGGAGCAGGTCCAGAGGAGGGCCACAAAGATGATCAGAGGGCTGCAGCAGCTCTGCTATGAGGACAGGCTGAGAGAGTTGGGGCTCTGCAGCCTGGAGAAGAGGCTTCAAGGGGACCTGATAGTAGCCTTCCAGTATCTGAAGGGGGCCTACAGGAAGGCTGGGGAAGGATTATTTACAAGGTCCTGCAACGACAGGACAAGGGGCAATGGGTTTAAACTGGCAGAGGGGAGATTTAGACTGGATGTTAGGAGGAAGTTCTTTCCAGTGAGGGTGGTGAGGCACTGGCACAGGTTGCCCAGGGAGGTTGTGGATGCTTCCTCCCTGGAGGTGTTCAAGGCCAGACTGGATGAGGCCTTGAGTGAGCTTTACTAGTGGGAGGTGACCCTGCCTATGGCAGGGGTTGGAACTAGATGATCCTTGAGGTCCCTTCCAACCTTACCATTCTATGATTCTATGATTCTATGAAAACAAACCAAACCAGGGATTATTTTAAAAATTGTATATATAGCAACATGAATAATCACCTAGGAAAATAAGTTGTGGTGGTTTTTTTCTTATGTATATGACAAGGAGTCTGGCGACAGTCACGATAAAATGATGCTTGACTGGGGTAACTATTTGTGGTTTATCTGTAGAGTCTAAAGCTAAAGAATTGTTAAGAATTTTAGCAACTTTCCTCACTTTCAACTGGAAAATATTCCTCAGAGTTCTTGAGGTCTGAGCATTTTGTTTTACCATTTTATTTGTTCTACGCTGAAGTAGTGCCAGGAAGTCTCGCATAAGAGCAGTACAGGTTGAATTTTATGTTCTTAAATGCCGAGTGAGCAGTTAAAACCTACTCAGCCTAAACAGACAAACTGGACAGCAGAGGTGTGGAGAAGAAAACTACTTGATTCTTTGTGGGATCTCAAGTTAATGAGAGAAAATTAGAGAACGTCTACTTAAAAAAATGCACCTATTCATTTATATAATTGCTTCTTTCTTTTTTACTTCTTGCCTTCATCCCAGACTGATTTCCAGCTCCACCCTTTCTCACCTTTTCCAGGTCCTTTATTTTTGCTAATGCCCTGTCTTCGTATCTGTTTTGCTCACTACACTAATACCTGCTGCACTTTAGCTTCTTCAGCCTTGCTAGGAATACACTATCATGCAGCTTCTCCAACACTCATCTCATTTGACCCTCTTGTCAGACCCCACCTGGAGTACTGTGTGCAGTTCTGGAGCCCTCAGCACAGGAAGGACATGGAAGTGTTGGAGCGGGTCCAGAGGAGGGCCATGAGGATGATCAGAGGGCTGCAGCAGCTCTGCAATGAGGACAGGCTGAGAGAGTTGGGGCTCTGCAGCCTGGAGAAGAGAAGGCTTCCAGAAGACCGGGTAGTAGCCTTCGAGTATCTGAAGGGGGCCTACAGGAAGGCTGGGGAGGGATTACTGACAAGGTCTTGCAATGACAGGACAAGGGGCAATGGGTTTAAACTGTCAGAGGGGAGATTTAGACTGGATGTTAGGAGGAAGTTCTTTCCAGTGAGGGTGGTGAGGCACTGGCACAGGTTGCCCAGGGAGGTTGTGGATGCTTCCTCCCTGGAGGTGTTCAAGGCCAGATTGGATGAGGCCTTGAGTGAGCTTTACTAGTGGGAGGTGACCCTGCCTATGGCAGGGGTTGGAACTAGATGATCCTTGAGGTCCCTTCCAACCTTACCATTCTATGATTCTATGATTTTCCCCAGTGGGTTGAATTCCACTTAGTTTCTATGAACTCATTTTGTAGTCCTTCACTCTTCTTCCCTAAAGACCAGTGTTTTTGTGTTATTGCTTTCCCACAGGCACTTTTCAACATGCCAAGGCTAACCTTAGGCTCCACAGACAGATGTAGTCTGATTCAAAGTCCACTAACATCAGAGGAAATCCCCATTTACACCCATGGGCTTTGCCTTAAAACCTTTGCAAATACTTACTTTCTTTAGTACTTCTTACTCAGCTTCAGTTATTAAAATCAGATTAATCCCTGACAGTTCCATGTATTGTATAAGCCAACCTGTGCTACTTTGAAAGACAGAGTCCAAAACTGCTGCTCTAATAATGTGAAATCTGCAGCTGACTAATACCGAAAGCAAGACATTGCTTCCAGATCTCAATCCTGCATAACTGAGGTGAGAATCTCACTGTTGATTAACTGTGTTTCTCATTACAAGCACAAAGGCTCTCTCTTGCTGTTCAGATATTCTCTGGCCCCTACAACATTATTCTGACCATTCAAGATTGTCCTCCATTTTCAGTTTTACTCTCAATACGACTGCTATGTCAGCCAGAACATCAATATTTCTTTCTGTTGACACAATACTCTCTTATCCATGTTGCCACCCCTCTTTCCGCTTCATTTTGCCTACACCCCTTTTGAAAACTCTACTCTCATAGTTTAGACTCCCACTCAGTACTTGGTTTAAGCAAGTCTGTCACTCAATTTATATCCCACTTCTTAACACAAGTTTCTCAGTTAGCAATCTGTTTCTGTAGCACTTGCTATGCAGAACACATGGTTAGCTTTTCTTTCCACAGTTGCTTCTGTTTCCTTTCTGATTTCCACACCTCACTTTTCCTTGTAACACTTGAAGGCAAGAAACTTCCTCTTCTGTCTCCCTTTTTATGTTCCTTGTGTATTTTCATGAGACCACTGAAATCAGGGCTTCTTAAATATCATGAGGTGCTTTGTATAGGGCACAGAACAGTCCAGTTAAAAGTTTTCAACTGCAGCTGCAACTCACTGAATTTAGTATGTAGCTTTAGTAAACCTCTTCTGATGCTGTATCTGTCATGGCTTGTACCCCTTTTCACCTTCATCATCTTTCTTCAATTTGTAAGAATACAGGATAAATGCACAAAAGTTAGGTTCTCTCTCTCTGGATGCTCACTCAACACCATGTGTTCAATCCACACTCAGTTTTTATGTTGAGGAACAAAGAGTGGAACAGTCCGTCCCAGTTGCTCCATGTATTTTAACACAGTAGAGTAAGTTGCACATACCTCGACTACATCACTTAGTGCAACCACAGCACAAAATTAACAGCTCGCCTTTCCTGCACAAAGGACATCTAATGTCATTTTGGATGGTGGAAGTGCACTGCAGGTGATGTATCAGCAACATTGCCCACCACATCTAGAAATCTCCCACTCAAGTTTCATGTTATCAGCCAATTCCCCTGGTAAGGACTGTGGCTTGTCAGATAGCTCTCCCCCTTGTCTGCAGTTCTAACTGTTCGAGGAAACTGGTGGACCACTAAATGACGCTGCTTGAGCAGTTTTAGCTAAGCAGGAAGCAGATTCAGTGACTGGCACCTGTTGGATAGGTGATTTGTTACTTCTGTGAATTATTTTGCTGGCTCATCAAGTTTCCAGGTTTAAATGCTGGCATGATTTAAGATGCAGAATGTTGTTTTGTAATCACCTTCTAGAGGCATTACTTTGTTGTAATGCTAGTGTTATGTTGTCCTACTTTTGCTGTCTACTTTCTGCATAGGCTGGGGGAATTTTTGCTCACTGCATCATTTAGGTTTAGACTCTGCAGCACCGGGCTGGCTGCATTTAACCTGGGAGTGGGGGGAGGAAATGCTGGTGGCTGCTGTCATTGGTTTTCATGCCACTGAGTAACAATGATTTTGCAGTCCAGTCACAGAGTAATAATGCACAGTCTTTATACAGAATTTTTCATTTTCAGATCAGTTTAATATTTCTCCTCGTTTATGATATGCTAATCTGCTTCTCTGTATGTTCTTAACACAGCTGGCATTTCCAGCCGTGCAGGAGAGACCAGAGCAGTCCTTCCCTCTCCGGCTACATCAGTGAATGCCCTATATAATTCTGCATATTAACCAGATTTGGCAATTGTTCAGAGTGAGACAGGCTCAGTTAAGTAAGAAGTGAAAACAAAATTGCTTATAAAGGCACTGCAGACAGCACTTTCAGGTGGCACGCTATTAGCGACAGAACAACTGGTTTGCTTTCTACTGCAGCCGGAGGACGATGATTTCTGTTTGTCTTCTGCGTTCAAGTCCCATCCCCACAAACCATAGGTGTGCGCGAATGCCGGGTCCCGTTCTTTAGCAGCCTCAAGCCATTTCGCACATTACCACTCAACCTCTGCGCTATATGGTTCATTTCTTCGGGGACTCCCACACGCACCCACCAAGGTCTCGGACAACCTAACGGCGCTGCCCGCCCGGGAGCACGCCGGGCCCAACTTTGAGACAGATGAGGAGTACTTGGGGCTCCGCTTCCCTCTCCCACCGACGTCAACGCAGCTCTCCCAGTTCGCTGCGCTGGGCGGTGGCCTCAGACTGTGGCCAGGGCAGCAGCGGCCGGGAGCTGTCTCTTCTTCCTCTCCGCGCCTCCTTCTTCGTCGGCCGGAGCACGCATAGGCGAGAAGAGCAGAGCGGCTGCTGCTACAGATAGAAGTGGGGCAGCTAGCGGGCCGGGTCACGCAAGCGCCGGCTCGCCAAGCGCCACCAGCCTGGCGGTAGCCCAGCCGACGTGCGTCTGGGGCAGGGCGGTGGCCCCCCCTTCCTCCCTTTCCCTCCCTCGTCCTCTTCTCCCGTTGTATGCAGGAAGTTTATCCGGCCGCAGCTCTCCCCAGCCCGGGCACTGCAGCCTCAGCATGGTACCCTCGCCGAGGGAAGTAAGAAAAACCCCTCCCCGTTGCGCTCGGCCGGGGGGTCTCTCTCCCGGCCCTGCAGTCTCCTAGCCGTTCACGAGCGGGTGGGGAGGGTGAGCCCGTTGCAGTCTGCCCGCCCTCCGTGCGCGGGGGCGGAGGCGCGGGCGCTGACTGCAGTGTCCGCTCCGGCGTCCGCGGGCGGGAGAAGACAGCCGCGCCCCGACTGCAGCCCCCCGCGCTGGCGGCAGCGGCGGTGGCGCTGGCGTTAGCGCTGCGGGCGCCCCGGGAGCGCCCCCGNGGGGCGGAGGGAGGGGGCCGGCGCGGGGTGTCTCCGAGCCAGTTCTCGCGGTGCTGGCCAGGCTCAGCCTTCTTTCCTCTCCCCGGCGAGCGGTGACTGTGCACAGCGGAGCGGGGAGCGCCGAGCTGGGAGCGGGGGGCGCCCGCGCCGCCCCGCCGAGCAAGGAGGAAAGCCGCCGAGCAGCGTGCAACCTCCGGCCCGTCCCGACCCGTTGTGGCCGCCTTGCCCCATGCCTCAGCGGCGCTGAGTCTCTCTCAGCCTGAACATGGCCACCACGGCAACGTGCACCCGCTTCACCGACGAGTACCAGCTCTACGAGGAGCTTGGCAAGTACGGAGCCCGCTGTGCGCCCCGCGCCGCGCCCCATCGCCCGCGTCGGCCCCGGGACCCGCCGGCTCTGTCAAGAGCCGTGTGCGGGTGCCCCGGTTCTCCCTGGAGCCGCAGGAGGATTAGCTGCTGCGCCTGTAATCCTGCTCTCCAGCCCCTCGTCCACCACAGCGGCATCGCCGCTGAAGGGAAAGGTGCTTCTGGGTCGTCCCCGCCGCGGGATGGGGTGTTCCTGCAGCCCGCCTCTGACTTTGGGCTCCTGTTGCACCCCAGAATTTCCTTTCTTTCCCCCTTGCCCTCCTCAGGACCAGGCTGCTGCCTCCTCCTCCCCGTACTGTCTCCATGCTACACGCTGTCGTTCCCTTCAACTGTTTCTGCGCTGGGACATGGCACTGTTACTGCCACTCTGCGATGCTTCAGTTCTCACTTCCTTGTCCCTGTGAAAGGACCAGGTGCTGCTGCACCGTCCTGCTCCCTCCCTCTTTCCGCACTTGTCTCTGCATTGGCAGACCTGCTGCTGCACCCTAGGACAGGGCTTTGCAGGGGAACCTTGTGGGACAGGAAAGCTGCATAACAGCGGCCAGGGTAGGATTATGGGGACAGTGCTTTCTTGGGTACTGCTGTTCTCCCCTTTTCTCCCTTTCTTCCTCCCTCCCTTCCTGCACCAACTGCTGGCCTCTGCTGCATCTCTTCTCTCGAGCTCTACGTCCCTGTCCCTCCCCACTGTGCTGCAGCTGTGTGTCACCAAGCCCGGGCCCTGGTGCTAGTGCTCACCTTGCTGCTTATTGGTTTGTATGTAGGGGCTGAGGAAGGGGAGAAAAAGGCAGAATTCTGCGATATTGGGAGTATTGAAGATATTTTAGGTTCTCTGTAGGTCTGTCTTCTGGGGCCTTTCTGCAGCTTCTGCTCCCCTTTCTTATACTTATGAAATATGTATGCTTGTCCATAGACATGGGTTTGTGTTCCTGGTCTGAAGGACTGGGAATTTTCTGCCAGTTTCCTCTTGTGTATCCTTTTCCCCTTTTCAGATCTTTCCTGTAAAGCTGCCAGCTGATATTCTTTTCTCACCCCGAGTTGTTGTTGTTGTTGTTGTATTTAAAAAACAGAAGGGGCTGCTTTCAAGCGCTCATCTGTTTAGTCCTTTAGATTTTGAGTCCCTATCTTTTCACCTTGGTTTCTGTTGTATTATCTCTTTTTTCCTCACAGAAATCCTTCTTCCCTCTCTCTCAGACTTCTTCTCCAAGTGGCTCTCTGGAATAGTTGTAATAATATCAGTAGTTCCAGCTTGAGAAAATGTACAAAGCCTCGTAGCTTCCTACTCACTTCATTAATAGGTACATGCTTATCCCCATTTTGCAGGTGGGTAGAGAGATGTAAGAGAGCTAGTAACTTCTGCAAAGTGTTGCAGCAATTTCGTGACCAAGGTGGCACTTGAATGTGGGAGAAATGAGTCCTGGTTGTCTGATGTGACTGCTGGGGATACTGTCTTTGGGAGATGGACTTAACGGCTGGTGTTGGCAGCATTGTTGTGGGCTGCTTGTCTCCCATTCATCAATCCCTTCCTGTCCTGTTTCTGTGGCCGTATGGTCTCTCTCTTGCGCTGCACAGCGTGCTATTCATGCTCCGCTGTCTGTGAGGGGGCTTGAACACTATGTAGACTAGGTTTTATTTGATGGTCAGACAGCATGCACTGTTCATCAGATCCTCATCTGTCGTTTCCCTCTGTATGTCTTCTGCCCTGTCCTTAATCTAGTCTGTTCTGGGGACAGGAACTGCTGTTATTGTATTCTCCTTTTCAGTTTCATAGCTCCTACCCTCTTTACTTTTTTTTTCTAGGGGAGCCTTCTCTGTCGTCCGCAGGTGTGTAAAGAAAAATTCGTCACAGGAATATGCTGCAAAAATCATCAACACCAAAAAACTGTCAGCCAGAGGTTAGTGTCTCAATCTATCCTTCTTCCTGTTATTAAAGAAAATACTTCATTGGATTTGAAGGTGTGATAAGTTTAAGGGATCTGAAGTTGCTTATCTTGGTCATTATTTCAGAGTTACAAAATAATTGAGTTGTGTGGCAGAGAGGAGATTGAGAGGAACTTGTGTAGGATGATAGAAAATTTACTGTATCTGGAAATACATACTCTGTGATGTTGTCTTTTTCCTTTTTGAGATCTTCTGTAAGCTGAGCTAGAGGTGTGTTTATACAAGATTTATATACACATGTGTATACTTATCGCTTATAATAAAGAGGAGTGCTGCAAACTGATTTTGTTGAATGTCATTTCTACCTAGGAGATGTCTCTTACCAGAATAGATGTGATTATTTTTCCTGAAGGATAGATGCTATGTGCCTTGGTTCTTCCATGCTGTCATGATATATACGTGGTATGTTGGGAAACCAACAAGTTTGACTTCAAAGGCAGAAGTAGGCTGAGTGGAGAAATCTCGTGAATTGGACTTGTCAATGAATAAGAACAAGTACTTCTGCAAGTCCTGGAGACTTCTAAAACTGAAAACAGACTGTAGTCTCAGGAGAAAAAAAATTTTAACTCTTCCCCCAAGCTGTTGGTCCTCTGTTTTCCAGCGATGTACGTATGCACAGAGGGTAGTGCACCTTGTAGCATGCAGGGAATGTGTATCTTCTAGTGCCTAGGGAATCTCTTACAAGGATTTAAGTTGCTCTGCAGGTGGATGGGTGAGGGGGAGAATGAGAGCAACTGAACTTGGTTAAAAGATGCTGAAAGCAGAGTGCAGCAAGTTGAAATGCCAGGGGTGACTGTTTTTAAAAGAGGTGAATAAAACAAGATCCAAGTCCTTAGAGGCCTTTCAGATTTAATGTATTTGGCCCTTGGCTGTCATTCTAGTTGATTAGATGGCTTAGTAGGGGGATTGACTGAGAAATGAAAAAAAAAAAACAAAACCAAAAAAAAAGCAGGGGGCAAATGATCTTGGTAAATTATTTAGATGTGAATAATGTTTTGTCTAGTCCCTGCAAACCAGAATAATAGAAGAGATATTTTCCTTTTTGCTGGAATACAAAATGTGATGATAAAAGTGGAAGATGGCTTGAAGAATGGTGAAAAAATTCCGTTTACTGTAGCTTGCGTGTAGAAGTAGTGTCAGAAGTATCTGAAGTAGATAGAACCATGCCAGCTGATTTTAATTTTTCTAACTTGTGAAAGTAAGTGTAAGTGATTGTGTGTTGTTTCGGTATCTAGCCACAGTGAGATGATATTTGGGACTGACCAGGGGAGTCTTAAGTTTAGGAGGTGGTTGTAGATCCTATGAGAATTGGTGTCCACTCCACAGTCAGATGACAGTGCCCGCTGATATAGGTGGGATATCCAATCTCTTGAGTTCAAAATTAGTTCAGCTTAAAGCAGGAGAGGTTTGAAGGGTGGCTTTGCTTTACTAAAGGCCATTAATGCCATGTTTACTTACTCTGCAGGGTTCACCCATCCTCTGGTGAGGACAAAAGCTCAGGGGAGCGATCTTCTCAGATACTAGTGGGCACAAGCCTGCTTAGAGAAGGGAAAGGGCAGCTTGATAAACCGATCACTAATGGGAAACTGCTTTCTTACAAAGGAAGTGGAGTTGAAGTTGACTCTGGAGATAAGAAAAATGGGGGAAAACTGCAGGATTAGTATAGCTGAAACAATATTCAGAAACATATTAACAGATATCCAAGAGTAGCAGAATTGATTGAGTCAGTTCTTAAATGTTTGGGCACCTAATGAGTTACAGAGGGAGCAATATGCAGATCCTCATTGTTGTTCGTATTGGTATGATGTTTTATGGCCCATCAAATAGGAAAACTAAATATGGGTGAATACAGGGCATGTTTTGATCTACTGCTTACTTTCTAGATTTCTTACTTTCCTATGAGTAAAATACATTGAGGATATTAGCCTGATTTATTTAGAAAGGTACTGGTTAGGTAAAGAACAAGTTAAAGAGGTTAACAAGGTAAAGAAACATCCATTTCCAGGAAAGGAAATGGATGTTTCTGTTAGAATAGAAGAATATCAGAGACTGCTCAGGTTTTGTTCAAGTCTTACTTAAGGAGTAAAGAATCTGCATTTATAGGGCAAAGTGGATGGCGACTTTACCTGATTATGTAGGTTCCTCAGTTATTCTCGCTGTTTGCTGGTAAATCAAGTGGTTGGTACAAAAAATTACCAAATATTTTTTTAGTAGGATCTTAGCAAATTCACTTTGGAATAGGTCTTTAAAACACTGAAGGAAAAATGCATGCTCTTGAGACATTGCAGCTGTGAATCGATGATTAAGGAGATTTGATTCAGCAACCTGAAAATGACAGTCTCAGGCAAAGGCATTTTAGAAAGCTGTCTCCCATGGAAGGAGAATTATGGCAATAATTCTGTGGTATCCTGGTTATGTGTTGGTTGATGCTTCCCTTCCCTAAGCTGGCACTTCTCCCTAGGGAGGCTGTGTCTCTACCCGACAGTACACACTCATGGGGCTCTCCTCTGCACCCAGCTGAGTGTCTGTGGTGCAGGTTAACTCATTCTCCTGACCTTCCTCTCTTGTCCAGACTTGGTCACAGCACCAGAATATTCTGTCATATGGGGCACCCTGCCCCTCTCCAACTTAAGCATAGATATGTTTGACATTTTGTACCTTCTGTAGCAGAATTTGAACCTATATAGACACCTGATGTAGAAAATGCTACTTCAAGAGCCTCTGTGGTTGATAGTTTTTGTGAAGGGTGGTCCCAACAACTTCTGTCTAGTAAGCCTTACCCTGTGTAAAATAAGAAGTCAGATGTAGAGAGTAGAGTCTCTGTCATCTATGATTTTTGGGTTGCCCGTTCTTTCTCTTTTTTTTTTTAACAAACCATGTCAGTAAGAGCTGGCTTAGATTTAAAATCTGGATTTCAGCTTTAATGAAGTGTTTGCTATTACTCATATTGTGTTGATGCTCAAGACTGCCCAGTGAAGAGTATGCCAAGAACTGTAATGTTAAATAGGGGCCAAATGCTTCTGGAAAGGGAGAGGAAACAGATTTCACCTTAGTCAGCATTTTGCTGATACGTAAGAGCAGTGGTTGTTACACATGGGGGAAATACAATGCTTCGGTCATCTGAAATTCCTATGGGATTGAACACACAGGCTTTTACCAGAGCTGTGGGTAGAGGGAAGTAATAACTAATTTTTTGGAAGTTGTTTTGTGGATCTTGTCAGAATACTTTTTGAACGTGAAAAATCATAGCAAGTAGTGCTTCAGTTCCTGGGCAGCAGCGAAGTTTAAATAAAGTAAAACTGCTTGAGGTGATGAAAAGCCAGCATTTGACTCTCCAGTGTCTGCTTGAAGAGATAATCCTGCATTACAAAGAGGTAGAGCTCTATGCTGTGATAATTTTTAGGTTGTTCTTTATTGCAGATAGTATATAGTGATCATACCACTATGTGTAGTTATTTTTTGCCCTTGTTTTTTAGCGGGTCTCAATTACATCTATTGTTAAATTTAATTTGCTACCGAAAGTCTGTATCTTTCAACTCTTGCAAATTATGTCTGTTGGTGGAAAAAATGAAAAGAAGCTGTCTTGCAAGTTAGACATCTTCACTGTTTTCTCCTTACTGTGGCTTTTTCTTGCCAATGGAAGAAAATTCTCCCTTCTCTCCCCTTTCTGAATCTGTAAACTAGATTAAAAAAAACTGCAGTCCACCCAGTTATCATCTTGTGAATTGTGGGAGGAGCAGGGAATTACTTCTGTGTAGTAAATCCCAACGGGAAAAAAAACTCTCCCATTATATTTCCAGCTTTTTTTTTTTCTTTTTGGTGGGTTGTTTTTTTGTCTGTTTGTTTGTTTTTAATATATATAGGCCTCTCTTGTCCTTGCTTTCAGTTCTGTAGCGGCTGCTGATTTTGACTTTAGAGTATATTTTGTTGGAGATGTTAGTGATAGTTTCCCTGGACATTGAAATGCTGAGCTTGGATGCTGCAAAGGAAGCTGAGCAGCATCAGTCCCTAACCTCTGTCTTGATGTGCTCTGTCAGTGTTCCTAGGTGGTGTTTGAGTTAGGGTTCTCTTAGACTGCGCTTACGGCTGCTAGGTTTGAAGTCCCCTGTGGACTACAGCAGACCCGCTTGAATTAGACGCACGCAGCGGTGGTGCACTGCAGCCTGGCAAATCGGCTCTGCGTGTGAAGCGAGGAAGCTCAGCGCACCGGGCACAGATGGCTGATTCGCAAATCCGAACTCCTGTGGAAATGTCGTTTAATGGGTGTCCTCTGCGTGTGCCTGTATTAGTAGGATGGGGACAAATGTCCTTTCTTGCAGAGGACAGCAAATCAACTCAGTCGTACTTGCTGAGCACCCAAATCGGGTCCAATCATTTGGTGTGGGAGAGGAGCTGCCCTTCCTGCAGGGTGGGCCTGAGGCCGAGTGTCAAGAGTTCCGTGCCCAGCTCCTCCTCCCCGCCGCCGCCGCCGCCTTCGAGGAGGCTGAGAGATGCTATGATTAAGGAGCATATCTAAGAGATCAGCTGCAGTGATAGCTGGGGCTTTTTTTGGAGGTCTTTGCGCACGTGGAGGGATGTAGGGAGCATAGAGTGCTGCACCCGCTCAGCCCGCTGTGTGCTGCTGGGGGCTGCCTGGCAGGGTGACCATAAGTGGCTGTGTGCTGCGGGAGCGGGGCTCCAGGGGAGGAATGGGTTGGTGGGGTGGGTGCATGGATAGTGAGTGGCTGGACTCGCCGCTCCGCACCGCAGTACACATGCGTGCAGCAGAGGGTGAGCTGCTCTGCTGATGTCACAAACTGCAGCCCTCTACCTCCCACCACCAGCCTGCTTCCCTCTCCTCCACTTCTCCACCTGCAGCCCCCAGCTCAGGGGTAGTGAGTTTCAAGTAGTATATGTCACTAGTGGAAACTCGACGAGAAAAAGTGTTTGGAGAAGAGGAGGAATGTGTGTAAAAGAAAAGATCCTAGCCTTGGAGGAGAGGCTGGTGCTGGGAGCTTGGTGGGAGCTGCTGAGAGTCAGCCTGGCTTTTTGCCTACCCCAAGGCATTGATGCAGCCCTAGTATGAGAGCCGGCAGAGATTGGTGGGGTGGCAAGTGGTGGAAGCCCAGCTTTTGCTTTGCTCACTACGTCCAGAAACTGTCTTCCTCCTGTTGTGGATGTCAGTGGTGGTTGGGGTTACCCCAGGTTGCCTCTCAGTTTACGCTGTATATTTTATAAAGGAGCTGGAACAGAGCAGACAGGATTTCAGCTTGTGTCTGCCTTCTCAGTGGTCACATTGAGTATTAAATTTCCAGCATTAACAATGAGAGAGGAGGGGCTAGTGGGCACACAGATTGGGAGGAATTCCTGCTGCCTCCGCGTAAGGTTGGAGAAAGGGGCTTGGGGAGAAAGTTGGATTTCTCATTTTCTCAATGTAAACTGGATTTGCATAAAGCAGACGTGGGTAGACTAACCACTGCATGTGTCCCAAAACTATTGGCTCTAGAGCATTTACTCTGATCAGTGAGCTATGATTGAAATATTTCCAAGTGTCCCTCCAGTGAAGAGAGGGATATTGAGTACGTTGTAGATATTTGGGGCAAGGAGAGCTACCTGAGTTTCTTGGTAAGAGGGATCAAGTGCAAAAGCTGTGGGTTGATGGGGTTTTTTTTGTTTGGTTGGTTGTTTTAGTTTTTTCTTGTTGTTGGGGTGTAGCATGGAAATGTTATTGCCTCCACATTTGATTCTCTCTGTAGTACTAGAACCTTCACTGCCACAGGAAGATTCATTTATGGCTCTTAAAAAAATTCTGAAGAATTCTTCTCCCCCCAAAAATCGGTGAGTTAGCACAACTGTTTTAAGAGAGGACTGTGACAATTTCATTGTTCTCTTCCACATCCTGGAATTGTTTCAGTTTTTCTGGCCATGCAAATTGGGTGAAGACATTTTTTCAGAAGGGAAGCATGATAATATAAAAATCTCTCTCCACTGTGTCACCTATGAGCACCAACTGTTTGCTTCACAACCTTGACAAGCAGAGCATTACCCCCTTTTCATTAATTCTGGCCTATTACCTGTTTTGGTGTTTCAGGTGTTTGGTGTTGTGTGTTTCTGGTTTTGGTGGTTTTTTTCTGTTCTTGAAACCTCATTTTCACCAAAAGAACAGACTTTACAAAAAATGTTAATTTACAAATGTTTTTGCTATAGGGTGGCTATTGGCTTGGCTGAGGAAATAAATATCAGCTGGCACTAGGATCACCAGTGTGGGAAAGAAACCTTGAATGTCATAAAAACAAATGTGGAGTATCTCACCTTATTGGGTGTTTACCTGCAAAGGATGTGATGTCAATGCGCATAGTAATCATAGAATGGTAAGGTTGGAAGGGACCTCAAGGATCATCTAGTTCCAACCCCCTGCCATAGGCAGGGACACCTCCCACTAGTACAACTCACTCAAGACCTCAATCATCATCAAAGTATCATCTTGGAAAAGCAGAGGTTCAGTGGTTTCTGATGATCAAATGCCTACTTAAAATGTGGAAATGTTTGCTAGATTGCTTTTATTATTATTTTTAAAGGTGTGTTTTGTTTTGTTTCAGTTTGTTTTTTTGGCAGGTGGAGAAAGTGTCAAACTGTAACTTAAACAGCTGTAGTTCCTGCTGGTGCTTATGATGATAACCTTAATGCTTGAAAATGTGGGGTCCTATGAGTATGCTGACCTCAGGTTCCTTTTTGTACCTTGTTAAATTTGCTGTCTATTTAAATATCACTGTATACTTCTGTTACAGCTCCCCAAATGTTCTGGTGTTGCTGCCTACATGATTTTTGGAGAACAAAAGCATATTCTTCAGAATACTTCTGAAGAAATGGGCCAGCAGTATCTTAGAAAGCAGCTTTTTGAACACTGAGGGTAGCCAAAGATCAGTGGGGCATGGATTAGCTTTCTGGGGAAACAGTCTATAGCTGTTAGAATTTGATTTCTTTCAGCTTTTTCCACCTGTTACTCTTCAGCACTATTTCTTTCTGTTTTAATTTTTAGTTTCGTCTAAATGCTTCTCTGTCTCTTCTGGATCAGTTATTTTAATGAATTATTGTATTAATCTATAATTATTTTATTTAAAATATCTCTTTAGTAATGCTGCTTTATTCTCCTCCTTTCATGTCAGAGAATATTGCAGAATTTTTGACGCTCCCACTTGCTAAATGAACAAACTGGGGAAGATGATGACTGGTGCAAGTAGCTAATTATTGATAATTCTGAGAATAAATCAGAGATGTGAGGAAAGGTGGTTAACGTTGTATCTTGCTTTTTTGTGATGGGGGGAGGAAAAGAGGGCATAACTGTGGCTTTACTCCTGGAGTTTGGATCTGTTTCACTCTGTTACTGGAGTTTGGATCTGTTTCACTCTGTTACTGGCAGAGTCAGAAGGAGAATTCCCTGTCTCTGAGATGTGAGTTGAGTAAATGTGATGACCTTTCAGAGAATGTGTGTGTGTGTGTGTGTGTGCATGTAGATGTGATACTGTACTCTCAACACTTTCGTGTTATGTTCTTCAGAGCATGAATTGCATATCTCTCCAAAGTGGTGACCTGCTGTCCTTCTTCAATCCTAAGTTCCCATCTTGAGTTAGCTGTTGTCCAAGCACCCGCAGCTCTGATCTGATTTGGTCTCTTCTGTGGTTGCAGGCTGCTTAGCAGTGGCACTGGAATGAGTCCTGGTTAGTGTCCTGTTTCTGTGAAGGGTGTTACCTAATCTCATCCCTTTGCTAAAAGGCCCAGGTGATTTGGCTATGAAAAACAAGACCCTTTTTCTCAAGAGCAGCAAAGGCAGACTCCTGTCAAGAGTCCCAAAAACTGAGCTGAGAGCTGTCTCAGAGAAAAAGAGTAAGAAATGTGGGAATGAAGACACAAAGAAAAGCAAACCCCATGCAAATGTGCCTTTAGAGAAGGAAGGTGTCCGCAAAGAAGAGCTTGGGAGTGGACATCGCATTTTGTAGGCCTGGCTACCCAAAGGCTAAGTGGCAGAGAAAGGAGGCAGCGGCAGCCTGCTGCCTGTGGTAGAGCTGCCAGGTTATCTCTGGGTGGCTGTTGCCTTGATGACAGTGGCAAACAGGGACTGAAAAATTTACCAGATGCGTGCAAGCCAAAGGATTAAACTTTCTCATAGGAGGGAAGGGGGGGGATGGGGGCGGAGAGAGGAGGGCAGTTGATGATGTATTAAGTAAGGACAGCATCCTAATGAGGAATACAAGGCTTGCTGTCCAGCATCCTGTTGTTGCCATTGGGATGGTGGTGCAGGAATGTGCACTGGCATTCCTCCTCTGGTCTAAACTTTGGGCAATACTGCTCTGACAAATCCTGACTTTTATGGGGAAGTGAATGAACCCTGCTTTCACTGGATTAGTCATTAGCAGGATTTGCATTGTTTTGGAATTAAATGTAAGTGGGAAAAGATGGTGGTGGTGTCTTTTTGGGCCTTTTTCGTGTTCTCTATACCCACAAATAACTCTGTTTCTCTACATTGTGCTTAAAGCTTTTCTGCATCAGACTTGGTGCAAATAATTACGTTTCAGCATTGCCTGAAGGTTTCAGACTAATGAACACAAAGCAAACCAGCCTGCACTGGCATTATGGATAACACAAGGGTGTTATCATTGAAATTGTGTGATGAAAAAACATGTCAAGCACTATTAGGGCTAGTACTGGTCTTGACCCTGCATACTACTTTTGTCCCTCGTGATTTCCCTTCCTGGAGCTGAAGTTGTGTCCCTGTGTATCAGAGCTAATAGCATGGTGGGGAAAGCCTGGGTGGTGAGCAGGTAGTGTATGAGAGAGGCTAGGCTTTGGCATTTTTCACTCCACTGGAGTTTGAAGGAAGTCCTGTCACTACCCTGTGTTGCAACCTCCTATCTGGAGGCTGACCATTATAAGGAGCTGTCCTGGAAGAATTAGTAATTTGCGTCTGGCTGGGGAGTGAGGAACTGGTGAGAGTAGCCTCTGCCTTTAATGCCAAACCCCTCAGTGCCCTGTAGCTCAAAAACTGGTACTGCTTTGTTGTTTGCAGTGCTACAAGTTAGCAAGGTACGTTTTGGTGAGCTGCTTCAGGAAAGACCTCACTGTGCTGAGCAAACCTTAGTGCAGCAATACACATCCTAGCATATGGCACTGGCAGATACTGTTTGTCTGTAGAATTGATAAAGGTAAAATTGTAGTAATTTAATTTATTTCTAGAAGGACTTTTTCAACTTAAGATGTTTATTTATTAAATGATACATTAATATATAACAAAAGTAACGGCATGGGTCTTTCTCACTAGCCCAAATCCCAGCGAGCTTTTTAAGCTCATGTGAATACAGGCTGAGTGAGAACAACAATGTTAAAGCTCCAGTTCCTGAAAGCTTCTGGAAAGGATTCTTTCCATTACTTCACCTCTACTCTCTTCTAAGCACCTGAGTTAACTGATGTAGCCTGCATTTTGTCGAGTGGAGTAATTCAGTACTTGGATGTGCTTGATCTTCTGCTGTTATTGTGCCATCACTAGTAACTCGCTTAGTCTAGACTGGTAAGTGATAGCCATGAAGAGAGAGATGTTATTTTTTGATGTTGAAGACAGCTTTCCTTTGAAGGAGGAGGCTTTCTCAGCCCTAGAGGGGCAGTGAGAAAAGGAGAAATGGTCTGACAGCCTGAAGTCTGAGGTGGAAGTAGGAGGGGAAAGAACTAGAAAGCTTAAATTGTAAGTGTACCATTCTGGGATTGTTTCAGGGTTCTGTTTTGTTTTGGTAGGGTTTTGGTTTGGTTGTTTTGGTGTTGTTTGTTTGTTTGTTTGTTTGTTTTTTTGGGGGGGCTGTTGTTTGTTTGTGTTTATGTTGTTGGTAGTGGGTTGGGGTTTTTGGTGGGTTTTGGGGTTTTTTGGGTTGTTCTTTTTTTCCTTCCTCTGCTTTTTGGTTTGTTTTTTTTTACTGGTAGTACTGAGCATGAAGTACCTCAAGAAGGTGAGTTTTACTCCAGCTTTGTTCTGGAAGATGATTTCCTGACCCTGTTGCTTTGTTCTAAATCTGCTGTACATTCCCACAGGGGTATGCAGTTGATGGTCGTGCTTCTGAGTGCAGTCTCCTTGTCTGTGCAGCAGAACATAGTGTGTAAACTTCTCTGCAGTTCTGGATATGTGTGAGAAGTCTGTCTTGATCCTGCTCTTGTGCTTGCTGCTGGAGACCTGATGTCGTACACCTGGCTTGAAATATGACTTCACAGGGGATAGTCCAGTGCTTTCTCTGGGACACACTTACTAAATGGACATTTCAAATAGCATGAGTGCCCTGGAAGCTTTCGCAGGCAAAACAGTTTGTTAAACCTCTTCATGCATTGGTCTGCAGTGCTTGCCAAATACACTTAGCATTTCTTCTGTAGTGGAGCAGCTGCCACTCTGAATAATTCTGTGTAAATCTTGAGGATTTTTCTTTTTCTTCCCCCCCCTTGTTTCTTTTCCCCTTCTCTGTATCAAAGCATATTACATTGCATGGTTGATGGGCCAGGAAAAAAAAAATGGATGTGGAAGAAGAGGATTGCCCTTGAAGCACCTTGTAAACCAAAGGGAAGGTTGTTTTTGGAGGCTAACAGAGAGTGTAACTTGGTGATGCCATCAGGACTTTCTCTGTCTAAAGAGTTGGGATACTGTTAAGTTTAATTTTGCCTGCATCAAGGCCTGTCCATGTGAGCTTTGAGTGTCAGATGACCTCTGTTGAGATTGCCTGAGAGATTAGGGGAGTTGAAGTTGCACAGCTTTGTTTTATAACTAGTGCCAGTGCAGAGACAAAGCTCAATAGCAGCGGCTTCAGTGCAAGTGAAAGTAGTGATTCATAGCTTGTGTGCTACTTTAAATATTTCTGATTTTTTGGACTGCAGGATTGGAAAGTGACTTTCAGCTCTGCTGGTTTTTGATTTGTATGTCATCTGGGCTAGGATCTGCCAGGTCTGCAGATTGGAATATTGTGTTGCTACAAAGTTGCCCAGATTAATGTTGTTAGTGTTGCCTGATCAGTGCAGAGCAACGATCCACAGCCTTCTCTGAATTGCTCTTGCAGTTAGTAAAGGTGATACAGAGAGGTGAACTGCTGGTCAGTTCATCCTTTGTGTGGAAGTACTTCTACAGCAGCAGTGGGAGTTAAGCTCTCATATTGCACTTCTCCAAACAGCAAAGTTCAGCATCAGAGATGTGAAAAAAGAGCTTTTTTGATAACCATTATCAAATATTGTTGACAAGTCCAAGTGACTGGCTGCTAGCAGTTTATTTTATTGTGGAACTGGTTACATAGCTTTAAGGAAGCACATTATGCCTTGTTAACTCTTTGTGGCTGCATGTGCTTATTGCTTCAGTAGTTCCTCAGGTGGATTTAAAAAGCTTTGCATCCCACCACCTCCTAAATGGTTAAGAAGTTTTTTGCTTTTCTAGACTTTCAGACTGCTCATGTCCCTGAAATATGTAATAGTAATTGAAGTTTTTTTCTCATCTAAAAAATGCAGTTGAAATTCATTCCCCATCTTGCAAACAAAGTTCAGGTCTCACCAATGTAGTTAGCTTGTCTGAAGGGGAGGTGAGGGGCCAGTTTGGGAACAAGGAAAAATGCAACTTGACTGATCCAGAGAAATTTATATTCCTCTTTCTGGATGTCTGAAATTTTGAATCATGGATTGCAGTTACTTGGCATTACTGAAACCTGCCTTCCTGCCACACTGTTACTGTGTCTGCTAACCAGCTATGGCCTGATATTTGGAAGTGTTGGAGCGGGTCCAGAGGAGGGACACAAAGATGATCAGAGGGCTGGAGCAGCTCTCCTATGAGGACAGGCTGAGAGAGTTGGGGCTCTGCAGCCTGGAGAAGAGGAGACTTCGAGGGGACCTGATAGTAACCTTCCAGTATCTGAAGGGGGCCTACAGGAAGGCTGGGGAAGGATTATTTACAAGGTCTTGCAATGACAGGACAAGGGGCAATGGGTTTGAACTGGCAGAGGGGAGATTTAGACTGGATGTTAGGAGGAAGTTCTTTACAGTAAGGGTGGTGAGGCACTGGCACAGGTTGCCCAGGGAGGTTGTGGCTGCTCCCTCCCTGGAGGTGTTTAAGGCCAGGCTGAATGAGGCCTTGAGTGAGCTGTCCTAGTGGGAGGTGTCCCTGCCTATGGCAGGGGATTGGAACTAGCTGATCCTTGAGGTCCCTTCCGACCTTACCATTCTATGATTCTATTTATTTACCTGCGTCGTCCAAATCCACTGACACCTGATGTGATCAGCTAATGTGGAGAAGAAAGGAGTTTGTGTCCAGAAATGAAGTTGCTTGTTAGGATTTCTCTTTAAGATATGTACTTGAAGGCCTTCTGTGCCTAGTGAAATCAAGACAGACTTGCTGGAGTTCTTGTGCAGGTTGCAGTCACTGTGTGTGCGGCGGAGAGGTTGTCAGTATGACTGCACAATGTCTTGGGAGCAGCTCCTTGTCTTACTGTCTTGCTTATTGCATGTCCACTTTAAGAGGGTTCATCTGCAATGCAGCTGTTAGCTGGGAAGTTCTGTAAATCGAGAGGGAGTGAGTGCAAGGGAACCTGATGTCTGCAGTTGTATCTGGGTCCTCCTCACGGCACAGGGAAACTTGTTCAGGAAGACTTCTGCAGCAGGAGGAGGAGAAAGGGATGGTGGAACAGTGCTGATGCTAGGAGCTCCTTTCTGTGCCTGTGTTTGCACCAGCTGCTCAGAAGCTGGAAAATGCATCAAAAGGCATAATGGACCACTACTCTGGGACTGGAAAATCCTGTCATACTTTTCTCCTCTTCACTCCACCACAGAGTCTACCCAGGTGTTTGCTTAGGACTGATCCTGTCAGGATGTCTTTACTGTACACTCTTTTCTCACACAGGATATCCTGTTACAATTTGGAGCTTGTAGGCTTCTGCACGTGGCTTAGAAGCACACACAAATCTCCTGAGTTGTGGGGTTTTTATCATGCATTGCATGGACGACTGTCAGAGCAACCACTTGCTGGTGCAAAGGGATGATGCTGGTGGCCTGTGAGGATGCTGTGATGCCAGGCAGGAAGCCCACAGGTAGAGTCAGCTGGAGTGCCGTGGCTCTGCAGTTGTTGTACCTGGCAGGCTGAGGGCTCCTGCCGAGTAACTTGGTCTGAGAATAAGGAGGGGAGAGGCCATGTGCTGCCAGTAGCCCTACTGCAAGTGAGGCAGGTGCTTTTTCTGAGGGAAGCTCTGTAAGGGTTGCAGCTCCTGAAATGCATGTCAGGGAGGCTGACTGGAGAGTGTGTGGCTTTAAGCATATGGCCAGGGAGTGGGTGGCTTGTAATTCTGCTTCTCCAGTGTGCAGAAGCACTTTGAAAGACTGCTCAGATATCAGCCATGCCTGGGGGCACGTGTGGTTGGGGGACCAGCATGCAATCTTACAAGTTTCTTATGATACTCTGATGGCAGAAGTCCTCTATTGTTTCTACATTTAAGTAGCTAGGAAGTGTGATGCCTTCCCACAGGGAAACCTGTAGTTCCATGGGCCAAAGCTGGAGAGGGGCCCCACAGGACCTTCCTTAGGTGACTGTGGCTGGTGAGAGTGCATGGTCTTTTTGACTCTGATGCCTAGCAGACAGGACTCCCTACTTGATTGCATTTGGAAGTATTCTGGGGAGACCTATTTCTAAGTTTCTTCATTTCTATTTGGGAAAGCATCTTCAGTTGACGGTCAGAGATGATGCAGGAGAAACTGGTGTATGATTCATCACCTGCTTGTCTTCCTCTCATTTCTTTCTACCTCTCCTCTTTCTGTCCCTCTCATAATAATGAACTCTGCTAACCATGTATAAGCAACATTGCCTTCCCTTTTGCCAGGGGACTGGCTGACTTGTAATAAGTTATTTTTAGGGTTTGCTTCCTGAGATATTCTACCCGTGGCCAGTTATGGTGATGAAAATGTCACTGAGATGCAGAAAGGACTCCCCACTCATTGCTAGCATGCCTGATCTTTCTCTTGTAAGGGTGTTTCATGGGGGACAGGAGTCCCTTACCACTATATCAGCTGTGATTAGGGAGACATCCACAATGATTGTGCAGCATAATTCCTTATGAAAAACAGACCAGAATTCCAGGGTGATAAATTATGTGGCAACTGAATTGGCTCAGGGGTGGGGAGAAGAGGAAAGAAAGAAAGAAAAACAATGACCTTTTCTTTGGTTGCACTGAGATTTGTTTCTACCCTTTCTCTTTTTTGTACGTAGGGATGTCAGAACTGCAGAACTGTGTGTTGGTGTTCAGGACTGTCCCTATAACAGGCAATTTACTCCTTGTACTGGATGTATTAGGTTGCACTGGGTTGCTGCCAAGTGCTTGGTCTAGACTAGAGGAGAAGGTGTATGCTTATTCTTCTTAAGCACCTTTCCCACCCCAGATCTGCATCTCACAACACCTGAAAAAAAAATGAATTCAACTTTTTCAAGGCAGCTATAGCTAACAAAACATAAATGTAATGTGGGTAAATGACAGAGCCCAGCTGAATGAGACTGTGGGTTGACAATATGTAGTCTCTGGTGCCAGTGTTGACTTATGGAGCATCTTCTTCTTTGTCAGAAGATGCCAGTTTGTTTCTGTGTAGTGCAGCAGGTCTCTTTCCCTTTCTGTCTCATCTGTTGGATCAGGAAACCTCAGCTCAGAAGAACCCTTTAGTGAGAAACTGCTGAGTATGTTTCTCAGAGCAACCATAGAAGTGCTTACTTGGGTGTAGCTCCAGGAACCACTATCTGTGGCAGCTGGGACTGAGAAAAGCACATGTGGAATGGTGTGTTAGTGCACCCAGATCAGTGGTATGGAGATGGATCTTGTGTGCATGTATTGTACTCCTAGAAGAGGGCATGAGGAGCAGAGACCCATGAGTGGCTTTGAATTGAGGTGGTGGGGCATATTACTTGGTTTTGAGTCTTCATGCTGTTGGGAGCATGAAACCAGATGGTTGCAGTACAGGGATGGTGGCAGCAGTCTCAATGGAGTGAGTGCTGTGTCCATGAAGAGCAGAGCACTGCCAGCTGCCCAGAGGGGAGCCTGTTTACACAGACTGGGGTATAAACCTGCCTCAGAGTGAAGTCACCAATGCTTAGAAGAATTCTGTCTATATTTTTTGAGAAATCCTCAGATTGAAATTTGCTTCAATGAGTGGTCACTTTTTAAAAAATATCTTCATTCTATACAATACCTAGAAGTACCTGAAAACTGGTGTACATAGGATAGAGTTTAAGGCATTTGACTCTGTCCCACGTGACATCCTGGTCACCAAACTGGAAAAACATGGACTTGATGGGTGGAGCACTGCTGGATAAGGAATTGACTGGATGGTGGCACACAGAGAGTGGTGATCAAGGGCACAATGTCCACCTGGAGACCAGTGACAAGTGGTGTCCCTCAGGGGTCAGTGCTGGCACCAGTGCTGTTTGACATCTTTGTCAGTGCCATGGACAGAGGAATGGAGTGCACCCTCAGCAAATTTGCAGATGGCACCAAGCTGTGTGGCACAGTCGACTTGCTAGAGGGCAGGGATGGCATCCAGAGGGACCTGGACAGGCTGCAGAGGTGGGCCCAGGCCAATCTCATGAGATTCAACAAGGCCAAGTGTAAGGTCCTGCACCTGGGTAGTCACAATCCCAAGCACAAGTCCAGGCTGGGTGGTGAATGGCTGAGAGCAGCCCTGAG
>VWZE01016320.1:276431-333281 GCA_013396675.1 Eubucco bourcierii | reverse complement strand
TTTTAATTAATTATTCTGATCCTCTGGAGTCTTGGTGTTTCTTCTTGTCAGAGGGGAGTATTTTGACAGAGGTATTACCTCTTTTGGAGAGGAATCATTCAGCGCTTAGGTGCAGAACTCTCTGCCCTCAAGACAGTTTTTTTGTTTATTCCTCTTGTTCGTGCCCTTCAAATACCAAATCAAGGCAGTAATACCAGCATCCTTCCCTCTCTCAGTTGGTTGAAATAGCTTAAAAATAAGTGGTGAATATAGGCTTACTGTTGTGTGCCCCACCTGTGTTGCACAGTAAAGAATAGTGTTCTGCTGAATACTGATATTTGAAGCCTGCAGGAATGTGGTGGGTTTGTTTTCCTCCTAGGGTTCCATCATTTGGGTTCAAACACAGATTTCTGTGGTTCATTCCAAAGACAAGAAAATTCCAACAGTTAATGACCAGTGGTTGCATTATCACAGAGCATTATTTTCAAGAACCACATTGAGTGGATGTGGTTTTGGAAAACTGGAGGCTGGATGCAGTAGGTCTGCAGGTTTGGACAGGCCTGACAGTGATGACTGAATTGAAGCCTGTTGAAAGTCCACGAGAAGGAGCCTGCATAACACCTCCTGCACAGGACAGCCTTATAGTTTCTATATTGATGAAGGTGGAGTCAGTGCCAGGAATTTCCTCTTACAAGGTCTGTCCTGTAAAAAGGGATGGGTGTTTTGTCTTGATACCCAGGAGTTTGATTCCTCCAACACTTTTGTCCTCCCAAAATTTGTTTTCTTTTACTAGAGAGAAAGTCCTTCCACTTCGCTGTGCTCCTGTGTGCCACCAGAGAAGTGTTCCTGGAGCTTTTTTTTCAGTCTTGCTTTGTTGTTTCCCCCCCCCCCATCAACTACATAATTAATCAGCAGCTTTCGTTAAGCATCTTTTATCCTCCCAGTACAGCTACTGGGCAGGGACGTATTAGTCTTGTTTTTTAACATTTGGAAATACAGAAAGAGAGGCAAATTTTTCAAGTGCTTTCCAGAACATTTGGCAATAAGCCATAACAAATTAGGAAAAGAGTCCAAGTCACATTCTTTGCTATAACAGCGACAAGAAGAGTGTAGGTAGAAAAAAAGACTGTGGGCTATTTGGCAGGAACATAACATGGGCTAAATCATGTAGTGTTAAAGAGGAGTTGTTGTCTAGTTTTCTGGTCATAAGACTAAGATTTTTATGTGTCCCTTGTACTGTTTTCTCCTCTCATTTGCTTATTGTCCATAGAATACACACCTGAAGCACTGTCAGGCATGTGTTCAGACTCTACATTTTTTTAACTTTTTTGAGTGATAAGACACAACTCAAAAACTAGAGGTAATTGCTGTTGATACAGAAGGCTTTTACATGCATGGCAATAAATGGCACATGGGAATTTTTTTGTGTATCTTATGAATACTAATGAGAAAAAGTAAAGGAGGTGATTTAGATGTAAAATTGTTTCCTTGTATCAGTTATAACTACGGGAACTGGGACAATGAGATCTGCAAGGGATTGCTTTCTGAAATGGGTGAAAATATGGTGGTAAAAACAAAAACTTTGATTTCTGGGATCAGCAACTGTACCTAAGAGTGAAAATGGAAGGACATGGAAGTGTTGGAGCGGGTCCAGAGGAGGACCAAGAGGGTGACCAGAGGGCTGGAGCAGCTCTGCTATGAGGACAGGCTGAGAGAGTTGGGGCTCTGCAGCCTGGAGAAGAGAAGGCTTCGAGGGGACCTGATAGTAGCCTTCCAGTGTCTGAAGGGGGCCTACAGGAAGGCTGGGGAGGGACTATTGACAAGGTCTTGCAATGACAGGACAAGGGGCAATGGGTTTGAACTGGCAGAGGGGAGATTTAGACTGGATGTTAGGAGGAAGCTCTTTCCAGTGAGGGTGGTGAGACACTGGCACAGGTTGCCCAGGGAGGTTGTGGCTGCTCCCTCCATGGAGGTGTGCAAGACCAGGTTGGATGAGGCCTTGAGTGAACTGTACTAGTGGGAGGTGTCCCTGCCTGTGGCAGGGGGTTGGAACTAGATGATCCTTGAGGTCCCTTCCAACCTTACCGTTCTATGATTCTATGATAAGAGCAATCTCATGACAGCAATTTAGGTAGAATCCGAAGTTGGCTGCATGTTAGGATCTAATTGATTGAGTCAGATGTGAAAATTTAGATTATGGGATACTGTCAAGAAAGCATTCCTGCTCCTGACTTGCTGTATCTCTTTGGCTGACTAATAAGTCTGTTTGTGTGAAGGTTTCCTACCTTCTGGAGAATCTGTAAACATTCAGATTAATATGTGGTTAAGGCATTTGAAGTCTTCCCGAATGAAACAGCTGTAGATACACAAGGTATACTGCTGCAAGCCATCCTGATCATATGATAATGTCAAACTAGTATGAAGTCTTCAAGAGCAGAACATCCTTGGCCACCCAGGGAGGAATAAAATCTTGGATGAGTTTAAGGAGATTACTGTTAGCTCATCACAAGGAATAATGAGAAGTTATGGGACAGAGCTAAAGACCTGTCATTAACTGAAAGCTGGTTTAAAGGAGTGAGTAGAAAACGAAAGGCAAGGGAGGGGATTGTGCCCCTTTACTCTGCTCTTGTCAGGCCCACCTGGAGTACTGTGTGCAGTTCTGGAGCCCTCAGCACAGGAAGGACATGGAAGTGTTGGAGCGGGTCCAGAGGAGGACCACGAGGATGTTCAGAGGGCTGGAGCAGCTCTGCTATGAGGACAGGCTGAGAGAGTTGGGGCTCTGCAGCCTGGAGAAGAGAAGGCTTCGAGGGGACCTGATAGTAGCCTTTGAGTATCTGAAGGGGGCCTACAGGAAGGCTGGGGAAGGATTATTTACAAGGTCCTGCAACAAGAGGACAAGGGGCAATGGGTTTGAACTGGCAGAGGGGAGATTAAGACTGGATGTTAGGAGGAAGTTCTTTCCAGTGAGGGTGGTGAGACACTGGCACAGGTTGCCCAGGGAGGTTGTGGCTACTCCCTCCCTGGAGGTGTTCAAGGCCAGATTGGATGAGGCCTTGAATGAGCTGTGCTAGTGGGAGGTGTCCCTGCCTATGGCAGGGGGTTGGAACTAGATGATCCTTGAGGTCCCTTCCAACCTTACCATTCTATGATTGTATGACCAGAAAACTGTTCCACACTTAGCATTGTGTATGCTGGAGGTGCTGCTCTCACTTCAAATAGTGTGATTTTGTTTAGAAGGCAGTCAGAAACTGTGCACACAGAGGTATTGCAAGGAGAGGGGAGCAGAGGGAAAAGGAAAGTACAAGGAGAGGTGGAATGTGATTAAGGTTAATTAAAATGTACTGTGGAAACTGTTTATATGTTCTTGTGTGCCCTTACTGTAGTAAGAAACAAATGTGGCTATGCAATGAATTGAAAATTTATCTTTCCAATGATTCATTTCAAACTTGCTGCCTTGGAGACAAATATCATAGATTGGAAAAAAAGAATGAGAAACTTGTGCATAATTGAAGTCAGCATATTTGGAGAGGAATTCTTTTTTAGAAGTAAAGGGCTTACAAACTTATTTCTTCAGGTTATTTGTGTCTGGGACTGGGAGATTAATTCCTTCTCCTGTTTGTACATTGTGATGACTGGGACAGTCCTGAAACAGATTTGTTTTGGTTTTTGGTTTTTTTTTCCCAATGGGCTGTTATTTTCTCCATAACTTCAGAGAAGAATACAAGCTTCTTTTTGATAATATACTCTTTCCTAGCACCAAACCACAAGAAACAAACAACCAAAAAAAACCCCGACACCCCAAATCAAACAACATTGAATAACAAACACAAAATCCCCCCTGCAAAAAACCAGACCAAAAAAAAACCTGCAAACCACAAAGGAAGCCCATCACCACCCCCAGTCCAAAGGACATCCAGGCCCTCTCCTTTTGCAGTCTTTCTACCATCTAACTCTACTAATGTGCCAGCATATTGTGAGTTGAATTATTGTGATTCTACCTGATTTTCAGGTTTCAGCCACCATTGGTTATGGAATGTGAGGCAAAATGAATTAGTGGTGTATTAAATTTAGAAGCTGACTGTACTGCCCATCATAGCTTAACTTTCTTTGCTTTTAGAAATTGCATTTGTTGTTGAGCTTGAGCTTTGTTCTCCTAATCCTTAGCATGCTAGAATAATGTGTAATTCTGCTGAGGACTACTTTTGATGCATGAACCTGTTTTAGCTCTAGTGCATGTAACTTTTTGTCATCCAGGTTGCAAAGAATTTTCCTGCTTATTTTTTTTGGTGGAGGGCAGGGGAGAGGACAGCAAAAGAAAACCCTCCACCAAAAGGGTGGATACTACTGGTATCCAGTAATGTAGCATCCCATTATACTAGCATTAGAAGTTCTGTGTGGTGCAGATCATACATAAAAAACACTTGGGAAACTACTTTTTCCCCCAGTTTTTGCCTTCTGTGAAAAGGAATGGTAAGAATGTGAAGGAGGATGTGAAGCACAGTCCTCCCAGCTCAGTCCTGTGAGCTACCTGGATGTGGCACGAGGGTGGGAATAAGCTTTTACATTGAAGCTGTAAACATTGTTCTGCCTCTCCATGTGGATGATAAGCTAGTTGCCACCAAACAGTGTCTGTTTATGACTAAAAATGCAGGTAAATTTAATTAATACTTTGAACTGAAAGCATGAAGAGTAGAATGTCAAGCCTTCTCCATGGAAAATTATAAGTTGTTATGCACAAACCATAGGGATAGCAACTGTCTTGCTCTAACTGTGAAAGCCCTGGTGATGCTGCAGGTTTTGTGGAGCAGTGAAACACTGCAACAAACTGGGGAGGTACTTCTCTGACTTTCAAGAGTGGGTTTTACCTAGTGTCTGTGTTGACTTCTGGTGAAAAGGGTGCCAGCTTCCTCTGTGCTCGTGACTTTGTAGCTTTGTAGAAGTGAAATTCTTGTACAGCTGCCTTGTTCTGATTCCAAGAACACATATTGTTTCAGACTTCAATTTGAAGTGAGTTCAATATCCAGAGTCTTGGCAGTTTGATGGTGGAGTGGGATAAAAAAAAGAATTATTCTCTGAGTCACTTATGTGCATGAAATTTAAAGATATGGTTACATATTGTTATAAATAGGTGAGAAGCCTTGAGCACAAGCCCTATGGAGAGAGGCTGAGGGAACTGGGGTTGTTTAGCCTGGAGAAGAGGAGGCTCAGGGGGGACCTTCTTGCTGTCTGTAACTACCTGAGGGGTGGTTGTAGCCAGGGGGAGGTTACCTTCTTCTCTCAGGCAAGCAGCACCAGAACAAGAGGACACAGTCTCAAGCTACACCAGGGAAAGTTTGGGCTGGAGGTGAGGAGAAAGTTTTTGACTGAGAGAGTCATTGACTGCTGGAATGGGCTGCCCAGGGAGGTGGAGTCGGCATCCCTGGAGGTGTTCAAGGCAGCTTTGGACGTGGTACTTGGTGCCATGGTCTGGTCTTGAGGTCTGTGGTGATGGGTTGGACTTGATGATCTCTGAGGTCTCTTCCAACCCTGGTGATACTGTGATGTGATCACTGCTTGATCACTGAAGATTGTGAAAGGTGGTGTTTTCATTTGGTTTGATTTTGATGTGGGTTTTGTTTTGTTCATTTGGTTTGTTTTTTTTTTAAAGGAAAAAAGAAACATTGGATTTTTTGTGCCAATTGCTGTGTTCAAAATGAAGTGACATTTGTTTTTAAGGCATGAGGTATACCTTTGTTGCAGACTGGAGATCTTTAAAACCATCTTTCTTTTAACTGTCAATTCATTTGGAACAGCTGTGAACCCGAATAAAGGACAGCTCCTGTTTGGTTTGGAATTATTGGCATTTACAGGAAGGCAAACTGTTTTCTTCCCTCTTGCTTTTGCATTGTTTTTCGTGCAATGTAAACTGCATTTTAAAATGGTCTTGTGCTTAAGGGCTTCTAATTAATGAGACCTATTAAGAATAAAGAAAAATAGCATCCTTAAAGTGCAGACCTAGTCAGAAAAATGGTTCCCCAAGAATGACTTGATGACTGCATACTCTTTCTTAGCTTATTTAATTTACAGGATGAGGGAGGAGCACAATCTTGGCTCTGAAACTAATTATTCTCCTACAAACGTGCCCGTGGTCTGTAGTTCACACTGGAGATTAGCACCGCTGGGGCTTCTAGTGCTAAAGAGCTTCCCAGGCTGAGCTTAGCTGGGACTGAAGTGGGCTTGACTTTATTTTCTCAAACCTCAGCATGAGTAGAAGTAATAAAACTCTTTTTGTCTGGTGGAGTGAGCCAATCTGAGTCAGCAGCACAGAGCGTGGAGTAGGAGAGCAATGTTTTCACATAATTATTCATCTGGCTATGTTTGTGGTTTAGTGTGTTGCCACCTCTGCATCATATGCTGTTTTACTTGGGAAGGATATGCATTGCTTTTCAGTATGTGTGTAATTCTGCTGAAGGAAAGGGGAGGATTTGCTATCACTATAATGGATTTGAAATCTAAGTAGCTGACACAAGACAACTGCATGGATGATGTCTATTCATGTGAATAAATGGTAAGGCATTAGAGGACAAGTCTAGAGAAGTGCTGCTCTGGTGAGAGCTCACCTGGAGTACTGCATCCAGTTCTGGAGCCCTCATTACAGGAAGGACATGGACCTGACGGAGTGGGTACAAAGGAGAGCCACGAAAATGGTCAAAGGGTTGGAGCACCTCTGCTATGAGGACTGACTGAGGGAGCTGGGGTTGTTCAGTCCAGAGAGGAGGACTGACCCTTTCAGTACCTGAAGGGGGCCTACAGGAAGGATGGAGAGAAGCTATTTACAGAGGCCTGCAGTGACAGGACAAGGGGCGATGCTTGAGAACAGCAGACTTAGATTGAATGTTAGGAACAAGCTCTTTACTATGAGAGTGATGGAGCACCAGAAAAGGTTGCCTAGAGAGGTGGTTGAGGACCCTTCCCTGGAGACATTCATGGTGAGGCTTGATGGGGCCCTGGGTGACCTGATCTAGTGGGGATGTTCCTGCTGAGTGCAGGAGGGCTGGACTAGATGACTTCTAGAGGTCCCTTCCAACCCAGACCAGTCTGTGATTCTAAGTGCAAACTCCCTTTATCTTTGCCTTATGGTCCTACATGGTGCTGTACATACACACCCATTCAAATAATTTCCTTTTGAAATAGGACAACCTGTTATGACACTTTGGAAGGCTTGGAATGACTTCCACACTTTTCCATCCTCACTGAAAAGTGTTTCTCTGGTTGTTATCTTACTCCTTTCTCTGTGCTAAGTTGTTCTTAAGAATTATATCTTCGTGTGATTACAGGTGTTCTGTAAATCAAGAGAACTTCCATCCTGTGGGACAAAGTGAGCAGGGTTTTAGAACACAGGGGAGATTTTCACATAATGGGTAGCATTGATTGCTGTAAAACAGACCTGATGTTTTTGTTTCTGCATACTGACTGCCGACTTGAGCCAATGGTACCAGATCCTTTAAGGCTTTAACTGGACTTCATCTTCTAATAAGGCACTTTTCTATTGACTGCCATCTGTGGTAGGAGCGTGTGCTTGAAGCTTAGTGATTCCAGATGCACGGTGAAGGGCTAACTCAGTGACAATTCCTCTGTCTTGTCTTGTGGTGCATTTCAAACCACCTTCTCTTTGTCTCTAGCAATTGCATCTTCCACGTGGAGTCAGAGCGGCATTGAGGTGTTCATGAGATGTGGGCTGCATTATGTACTCACATCTGTGCTTCACAGAAGAGGGTGATAGGAGTGTTTCCCACTGAACACTCAGACCTTACCCTAGACACTGTTGAGCCATCTGTGGGAGAGACTTCACTGCTTGAAAACAGGCTTTTGAAGCTGCTTGCATACATGGAAACTAGTGGCTGCCTAGCATGTGCAGGAGCTTTGGCTAGCAACTTCCTTTAAAATGGAGTTGAGGAAAGTGCTGTGTGGCAAGCTCTTGCATCCTTGGTGGAGTGAAGAGCTTGGTGAACAGGAAGCGGGCCAGTATGTGGAGAAGAACCTCGCTGACAGTGCAATGGGGAGCAGACCACTAATGGGTACAGAGTACTATGTAAAGTGGGTGAGAGGAGGGCTTGCCTCTCCTGGGTAGGCATAGTCCCAGGCACAAATCCAGGCTGAGTGGTGAATGACTGGAGAGCAGCCCTGAGGAAAAGGACCTTGGAGTCTGGGTTGATGAAAAGCTCAACATGAGCCTGCAGTGTGCACATGCAGCCCAGACAGCAACCGAGTGCTGGGCTGCAGCAAGAGCAGTGGCCAGCAGGGCAAGGGAGGGGATTGTGCCCCTTTACTCTGCTCTTGTCAGACCCCACCTGGAGAACTGTGTGCAGTTCTGGAACCCTCAGCACAGGAAGGACATGGAAGTGTTGGAGCGGGTCCAGAGGAGGCCACAAGGATGATCAGAGGGCTGGAGCAGCTCTGCTATGAGGACAGGCTGAGAGAGTTGGGGCTCTGCAGCCTGGAGAAGAGAAGGCTTCGAGGGGACCTGATAGTAGCCTTCCAGTATCTGAAGGGGGCCTACAGGAAGGCTGGGGAGGGATTATTTACAAGGTCTTGCAACAACAGGACAAGGGGCAATGGGTTTAAACTGTCAGAGGGGAGATTTAGACTGGATGTTAGGAGGAAGTTCTTTCCAGTGCGGGTCATGAGGCACTGGTACAGGTTGCCCAGGGAGGTACCAGGTTGGATGAGGCCTTGAGTGAGCTGTACTAGTGGGAGGTGTCCCTGCCTCTGGCAGGGGGTTGGAACTAGATGATTTTTGAGGTCCCTTCCAACTTTACCATTCAGTGATTCTATGATTCTCTCGAAGCAAAACATTTTGTGATCCAATGGCCAAAAAACATTCAACAGTGCCACATTTGCATGTATGCAGTGTGACCAAATTTTATTTTCCAGGTCTTGCTTCCCTGCTGTATGTTGCTGTAAGGCCAAAATTTGTCAGTTTGACCCTGAACTGGTAGTCCTGTGATCTATTTTCTTAAAACTGTCTTTGAAAAGATGGACATTTCTTTACTGAAAAATCAAAGCTGAGAATATTTCCCTAGGCTTTCATGTCTTCTAGTATGATATTGACTAAGGGGAGGAAAAAGCAATTGCAAAGCGGAACACTGTGATGTGAACTTGTGCTAAAACTTGGGCCTTATAACTGACACTTGCTCTCTTCAGTTTGTCCATTTTAGAGGTCTTTCCTGGCTGTAATTTATCCTAGTAAACTCACTATTGCAGAAAATAAAATTTTTGGGTATTCCTTGGAGTATATTCTCCCCCTGTACTCTGCACTGGTTAGGCCACACCAGTTATGGGCCCCTCAATTTAAGAAGGACATTGAGGTACTTGAATGTGTCCAGAGAGGGGCAACGAGGCTGGGGAGAGGCCTCAAGCACAGGCCCTATGAAGAGAGGCTGAGGGAGCTGGGATTGTTTAGCCTGGAGAAGAGGAGGCTCAGGGGAGACCTTCTTGCTGTCTACAACTACCTGAGGGGTGGTTGTGGCCAGGGGGGAGGTTACCTTCTTCTCTCAGGCAAGCAGCACCAGAACAAGAGGACACAGTCTGAAGCTGTGCCAGGGGAAGTTTAGGCTGGAGGTGAGGAGAAAGTTCTTGCCTGAGAGAGTCATTGACTGCTGGAATGGGCTGCCCAGGGAGGTGGTGGAGTCGGCATCCCTGGAGGTGTTCAAGGCAGCTTTGGATGTGGCACTTGGTGCCATGGTCTAGTCTTGAGGTCTGTGGTAACAGGTTGGATTTGATGATCTTTGAGGTCTCTTCCAACCTTGGTGATACTGTGGTAATGTGATGTCACTACCAGTTTGCATAGACAATATTAATTATGGTATTTTTTTAAACTTTCAAGCTTTTTCTAAACTTTTGTTTTATTTTAGTTTAGTTTAGTTTTTATTTTTTTACCTAGACAGACTTTTTTTTGCTATGTTGTGTCTTCTGGGTCTGGATAAATGTTTTTCCTTTGTCCTTTTATTAGCTTGGTCATTCAGTGTTGAGGCCTAGTGTTTTATTAGTTGTGATACTGGGTTAACTGTTGACTGGTAGAGAACAAAACTTCTACATCAGTGAATCCTTCACTAAGAGTTACAATGTCTTTTGCAGTAACTATCACTTTGTCTCCTCCTCTCTTCCTATGGCTTTTAAGAAGAGTACAGAAGTGCACAAGGAAGAAAAGATATAGTTTGTCATAACCTAAGTCTTTCAAGATTACTCAAATTTCTTTTGACCAGTGTGGATCAGTAAAATAACTGTTTGCCACTTTAAAATGTATTATTTCAAGTTGAATACTGGAGCTTGGTTTTTAAGGAGCTGGTGTTGAAGAGGAAGTGTCATTTATAGAACAAGAAGTACCTTTTAGTACAAACACCTGTATAGCAAATGGATATCTCTGTAGTAAAAGATGGTGTGCTATCTGTTGTCTGATCTTGTTTTCTAGCTCATGTGATAAGCAAGTTACTGCATTCAGGTGTAAATTCAGACAGAAACCCAATACTCCTTCATTTTCCCCTTCCTATTGTCTGTTTCAGTTCTTTCAGGAGTAGTTAAAGCAAATAGAATTTGGGGGTGGGGGGGGAGTGTGCAACATCTGTGGAAGAGAGTCATATTGAACCTCAACCCTTTAAAGTGTGGACTATTTTGAGTCTCAGATTGTGTTTCTGCAAAATTGTGTTTCTTTTGTAGCTGGTGCCATTAGGGTAGGTTAATTGTTGTTGAAAGCACCTGAAAATTCGCTGCTATAAGGTGTCAAAGGAAATAGTGGGTGTTCTTTTTTGCAGCCACTATGAACAATCTGGACCTATATGTTATTTGAAAGAAATTTTACATTGTTTTTCTTGCCACGTAGTTGTGACCTGTCTGTACGTTAATGTATATTTCCTACATGATAAATGGAGATTTAAACAATTCATGTGCAAGATTTCATATGCTGAAGTATCTCAAAGTACATCCCAAGCCAACTCTGCTAGGGAATCACAGAGTAGTGCTGTATCCCACACTGCATCTGAACCCAAATGATCCTCCTAAGTAACTGGAACATAATGGAGACAGTTAACTATGTTGGGGATATGGTGCTTCAGCGTAAAAGCAGAAAAAAATAATAAAGCTGTCTTTTTGGGGAGAGGTTGATTATGGCTCTTCTGAAAGTGTGAGGAACAAAGGGAAGCAACCAGGTTAAAATTGTGCTGATGAACACAAGAAGATGTAAAATATCTTTGGTCTATACTGCATTTGTGCCCAAGTAGGACTCATTATTTCTGTTGTCTGAATTATGTTCCTAGAAGCATCTGATTACTACTGAGCTACAAATTGATTTTGCCCAGTGGTTAAGACTCAGGGATGCATCTTAGTGTCATGAAGGCAACCAGAAATCTGTAAGGACAGAATAACTGTCTTGTACAGGGCAAAATACGGTTAAGCTTAGCAGGAGGCAGAGAAGACAGGAAAAGTACCTTAGAGCTGCGGACTTGGTTTGCTGAGATCTTCCTTTTTCTTCCTCTGACTTGGAGAACAAGTTGGCCCAGGTTGTCCTGTGTGGGGAACCTGCTTGTTTGATAAATGGAACAAACTCGTGAAAATCCCCTCTTTTCCTGGTAATCTGGGTGTTTTCCTTCTCCAGCCTGAATGCTTATCTTGTCTTCTATGTGCTGCTTATCGAGAGAAGCTAAGATGGGGTTTATCTTAGCCCACAGCAGCGCAGACTGCCACCAGCGTGAGGCTGACAGAGCACTTCATGCTGGCCCTATTCTTGGTGACGTCGCCTGACTTTCTTCTAAAACTTCTCCCCCCATGTCTGCTATGGCAGTTTGATAACTGCTTTCCCCAGATCTGTCTTTACTTTCTTTGTTCCTCTCATGCTATCTTTGTAACGTTTCTCTTAGGATGCACATAGTTTTGTATAGGCTGTAATAAATAGGAGTTTCTCCTGTAAGCAGTCAGTGAGATTCTTTTCTAGATATATTGTTCTCTAAGTTATGTTTGCTGTAAAACTACCATTTCTTTTAGTAACCAAGTTAAGTGTCCCATCATTCTAATACTTGAATAATTCTTGATGTGTGGTCTCCATTTTGTCCTTGTAGGGGAAAATGGGAGCTTTAACAGTGTCCAGTTTTAACTTCAGATCATGTCAATGCTTCAGTGCTCTGGCCTGCCCTTCTGGTTTACTGACCAGCTAGAGCTAGGAAGTGAATTGCTTTGTATGCTCGTAGACACAGAATGAGATGCTGTTCATTGCAAGTTTTCTGCTCTGTTGAATAGATGTGAGCTAAGTGTAGACTGGTAGTCAGTACACTCTGATTTTTGGCTGCACTTGTTAAAGAGCAGCAGACAACCTGATGGATATCAGACGCTGTCGTTCTTAGCGGTGAGGTCCTTAACTGTGACTGTAAGCACCCAACCGCATAATTGTGTCTTGGAAAATCAGTGTGTTTCACTTACTGCTGAGCAGTCTGTCTCTAAAGCAGTGCAGTGTCATATTTGTCTTGCTATAATCCGGATCTCACGTGATATTGTGGTGTTACCTGTCTGGGTGTTTTCTTCTTGTGTTGAGGCATGGGACCTAGGACTCTGCAAAGCCTGAGTGTACTGCAGACTCCTTGTGATTGTCACATAAGTTGCTTTATTCTCACTTTACTTTTTTTGTTATGTGGAACTGGACATTTCTTCAATGTGTGATGAGGGAATGGGTAAAAATTTATGTGCCTTTTTGCTTATAATAAGGATGACCTCGTAGATGAATGCCAGGAGTTACAAAGGAGCGATGTTGGGGGAGCTCTGATGAATGATTGTCTGTGGTCATGGATCAGGAATTAAGGTTAGACTAATTTAGTTGGAAGACTGGAACGTCATACAGTGTGACGCTACTTCAGAGACTAATTCTTGGAGCATCTTAACGTATCATAGGATAGTGAGTTTGTACCACATAACTTCATGGGCAGTCACAGATAGGGTGAGCTGTGTGCTGCTGATGAAAGAGGCAGCCTTTTTTATGTTTGTTCCTTCCTTGCACTAGCATAATTTCTTTATATAGTTACATGGTGGACCAGGGTAATGGTTCAGCCATTTAGTTCAGTGCACTGCTGTACAAATGCACATGGCAGCATCAGAGGCAAAGAATATGCAAGGCTATTAGGAAACAGAGAAAGAATGGGACTGCGGTGACTGTCAGCATTACAAGAAAGGGACCTCCTATATCTACTGTTGGACAATTCTACACCAGAGGCAGTGCAAGAAGAGCATTATCGCTCTTTCTTCCTGGAAATACTGAAAAATAAAAATATAAAAACCTATCTCTGTCTTACCTGTGACCTTTCGGGGAAGGTGGTGAAAGGAAGCGTTGTTATGGTGGGACCTTTAGCTCATACAGTTGTACAACTGGAATCTTCAATTCCAGTATCTAGGGAATTGGACATGTCACTACATCTCTGCAAAGTGAATTACTAATACACCATCTGAAGGGTAGGTGGGCTTTTTTTGGAGAGAACAGGAGATTCTTCAGTCTAAACAGTGTCTTGCTGTGGTGCTAGGTTTGCTTATATGCACTTGGCTGTGTTGTAGGAACTCTTGTAATACAACGTGAAAGAATTGCTGTGCCAGCAAAATGTAGACATGACTGGTAGACATGATCCAGACAGAGATGAGGACCAGCAGTGGCTTATATTACCTCTAGCAGGGAATGTTAGCGCTCTGATGGCGTGGACTTGATTCGATGATGTTGCTTGCTCTCTCTCATAAGCCTAGGTGCAAATACTGAACCCAAATTTCATGTCTGAGACTGCTATGATTGTCTATTTAAAACCATTATGTGGTTGAAGAGAATGTCAACACACTCTTAAGGTTGCTTGAATGAAGAGGTCTCTGTTTTGTCTCCCTAATGACTTTAGGAAGTGATTTCTTATCATTTGAGAGGCAGGCTTCAGGAGTGAGAGCAGGTTTCTCTGTGATCCCTCACAGCGTCATTACCCACATGGTGAGTCACTCCTAATGCCCGAGTTCTTATTTTTAGTCCTGTTGCTGCCATCAGACTGAAACCGTTGGCCGTTAAGAGACTTAAGTGAGGAGATAAACACATTAATCTCCCTAGTCCTTCCCTCTCAGCTGCTGCCTCTGTGTCTTTGTGCATCTCAAGATGTAGTTTTTCCTGGACCATCCGGCAGAATCATCTCCCCTCCATGTTCTGGTGGAATGTCATTCAAGCATTTCACTGTATAGGGCTGGAGATGGGAGTAATGCCCTCTGTGCACATGGGTTAGCATGTTCAGGCAGAGCAGTGTGCCTTGTCTGCAATGAAGGCAAGCTGGACAGGCTGTTGCTGTCCTGCCCACTACTTGTGCCATCAGGGCATTTCAGGGAACATTCATTCTTTTCTTGGGTCCTATCACCATACCACCTTTCTTTCCATTCCCTCAGGAAGAATCTTCAGACAAACAAACAGGATTATTTTGTGTAAGCTTTATGTAGCAATTGAGGAATGTCCATCTACTTTGAGCTTTTGAAGCATTCTCTTGAAGTCTTGGACAAGGTTGCTGGTCTCTCAGTTACATTGCAAGACTCTAAAGTTTGTGCATTCAATTTCAGACTTCCTTTTTCATCTACTTTCCTGACATGGGACTACTGGTAAGCACCTGTTTGCCTGGTGGCGGGCTAGTGATGGTGCAGACTGAGTAGGATGTCTTCATCTGACCTTTTCTTCTCATGCCCTCTTTTCCAGTTACCTCTGATCCTGCAAAATAAAGTTGTTAGCAGATGCCAGGGTTCTAACTCTGTTTTCTGTGTTTTTTCCATTAACCTGTGCCTCTCCAGCTTCAGGGAGTCATTTGCACAGATTTACACCATGTAATATTAAGGAAAAAAAGGATTGTGTTCGATTGTTCTTTACCTTTGTTAACAAGATAGATGATTTTTTACACTTTGCATTTGGAGCGTTTTGCTTGTGGAAGAAGGAGAAAGGAGAGAAAATCAATGTATGGACACTTGCTTCTCTTTCAGCAACGCTACACCTGAACCCTTGTGGACCTCACTGTTCCATAAGTCACAAAACGTATCCATGGCATGTAGTGTACTGTGTGATTATAGCTGATCTGCTACTCAGTTTCTTTGGCTTAAAAGCCTCAGGTAGCCAGCAGTAGCCTGTGACTTGGGTAAGGCTCACACTCACGAGCTCCTGGTAGCCTGATGGTGGTACAAGAAGCACATACGTAACTGGAATTTCTGTCCTGTTTATTATCACTCAGTGTCATTCTGACCTTCCTGTTACAAAGCCTTTTTCAATTTTGTGCCCTCATGTTTATTCCCACACATGTCTCTGAGGGTGGCCCAGTCTACAAAATTCAAACCCAGATATTTTATAACCTCTTTACTCTCTGATACCTGCCATTTGGAGATGAAAGGGTAACGTTCTGGGTGTTTGAGGCTTCCCGTTTTTCTTGGAAATCTCTTCTGTTGTACAATTTGAAAGCACTTCTGACTCCCAAATCTGGGAGAATGTTAACTCAATCAAAGGGTTGAGCATGCTCAGGTGGAGAGTTGAGGCATAAGTTTGACAAACTACCTACCAGTGTTGACCTGTCTACTGAGTGATGTAATGTAAAAACAGCAACTGAAGGAGGTGACCACAGTTTTGAGCATGGAGGTGCTGCTACCAGCATACTAAGATGGGAAACTAGCCCTGTGGGAGTAAGTTAGCCCTGTGTATGACTGAATTTACCAGGAGGCTTATGCGAACATAGCTCCTGTTTGTGTACTACCCTGTAATGCCAGTTTTGAAATGCAGAGCTAGAATAGGGGAGCAGGGAACCTATGACTGCCAGCAGCTTGTGCTCAGAAGCTACCATCATGAAGCTACTGCATGCATATTTGTGAATCTCTGCAATCACTGAGATGGAGATTGACACTACCTACTCATTGCACTGGAAATAATTTACTGGTCAGTGGATATATGAAATGTAATCACTTCACCCACATGTGCTGTGAGTTCTAGGAGTCCTTCCCTTTCTATATGTCTTTTTTATTAGTGCTGTAGAAGTAGAACTTGTCCCTCTGTGTTCAGTGCCGGAGTAGAAAAATGTGAAGGACAGTTCTTATCTCACTCTATCTTAGTGTCTATACAAGTACTAAGTATGTACTGCTGAAGAGAGATCTTGATCTCTCTGCTGGCGTTATAGCAGAAGGTGTGATTGCAGCATGAAGCATGTACTTCAATAAAATTGTTCTCAGTAGTGTAGAGATAATAGCATTGAAGTCACAGTGATGTGGGTTTCAGTGTGGACTAGCAACTTAGGCACATATATCCCCATGAGGCCTGTACAATTTATGTTAAAGTCCATGAATCCTGATATTACTGCTCCTGCTAGTGAGTGTAGTGATAACCTGGATAGGTCTACTGATGGTGCAGTTAAACCTTTGATTGCAGTTCAGACATCTCCATAAAGGTTTGAGACCCTTTCGCAAAGACTGAAGGTGCCCAACAGGAACAGTACATAAGCTGGGTGTCTTATCTCTTGCTTTTCTCTAGTTTCAGAGGAAATTGTTATGCAGTTTGCTTATCACTTCAGTTTTACTCCAGTTCTCACTCTGCTACTGCACTTTTAAAGCAAAGGTCTTGGCTTCTGAAAGAACAGCTGCTTCTGGTATCCTCTTGCACGGGGTCTTGTTCATTAAAGACCAACCTCGTGGAACTTTTCCAGCCCCTAACCCTCTGGAGAAAAACCTGTGCCCGCATGAGTGCTTATAATCAACCGTTTGTCCACAGTGCTGGATTGTGTCTTCATCAGACCCTAGGGAAGGGTGGTTTCTGTCCATTTAGGGCAGGGCAGTGGGAAGCTTGGGGTTTCGATAGCCTACGTATGTGCTAACTGTGGTATGTTGGGGATGCTCGTGTTTTTAATGCACTGGAGGTCGAGAAAGTTAATCCTGAGGCTATGGTGTGCCTAGGTGTGATGGTTTGGGAGTTCCCTGCCCCCCCCCCACTTTGTAAAATGACCCAGACTAGAACTCAACCGTCTGGAAGTTAAGGACTGAAGCTCTATTTACAGCTCAGCACAATGTACAGCAGAGATATATACTATAGACAGGATATTTACAGAAATATACAAGTTAAAGGTAATACAGCAACACAACTCCCCTCCCAGAAATCAGAGACCCCAGGAGGGGCTCCCAACCACCCTTCCACCTTCTCCCCACCCCTGTACCTTACCCCAAGGTTTGCCTTACGTGCAAGGTAAATTAGGAGGATCAACCAGGGGGGTTAGAAGAAAAGTGGTTAGTGAGGATTAATAAGCAGAGGAGCCAGAGCCTAGAAGCTGCTAGATCACCCCAGCAGCTGCTGTCCCAGCAAGCGACAGAGAGAGACTGACTTATCTAATGTTTTGGTTATTGTTCCCAAACAATTTCTTAGCAAGCCTATGAGTGAAGCAGACATCATGATGTTTTCCTTTCACAGCCTATAGTGTAATTTTCTCTATTAAAATATTCTAATTAGCCTCAAACCAGCACACTAGGGAATTACCATGACTTCCATAGCTTCTGTAATCTGAAAAAGTTGCCTAAAAACTAGCCAAGTGCCCTAAAAACCTAGTAACCCATGCCTTCTGCAGCATCCTTTACTTTGCTTCTTCATGCACCTTTCCTGCCAAATGAATGGAAATATATCTGTAGCAGATACATCCTAAGCACAGTTAGACACTCTGGAAAATTAGGAGCTGTGAACTGCGTGGGTTTCTAAGTTCCAGCAATTAAGTTGTGGATTGTGTGAGGGATTTTGTTTTGGTTTGGTTTAATTAAAAAAAAAAAAAAAATCCCTTCAAAGCACCAGAGAAGATTGTTTTGGAGAAGGGGATTTTGTTATGCCCTGTGGATGTCAGTCCTATAGCTCTCCAGGGCAGATCCCTAGAGCGCTACAGAAGATAGAGAACTGTGAAGACATCAGGGCTGAGCCCAAGGCCAACTTTGATCTGATTTTTTGAGTCAAAACAACAGATACTTGCTGCTTTCCTGTGTGTTTTGGGTGAGGACAACTGTGTTTTACAGGTGCTAGGATTTTGACACAACAGTGATCACTGCAGTGGTGGCTGGCCATTCTTGACCCTGTCACAGACCTTCCCCTGCCACCTGAACCTGTCTGCTCTGTGCTTCCTGCAGTTTGCTGAGTAAGTTTGAGTCTTTCTTCTTGTTCAACTGGAATCTCCCTGGCTGTAGACTGAGATGTTGTTCTGAATCTTAAGGGTGTTTTGTCTCTTGCTCTGGACATGACTGTGGGTTTTTTCTAGGTTGCCCTTAGCATCTCTTCTCAGACTCTCTGAAGCTGGATGTTGAACAGTGAAGGTAGCTTATCTGGACGGAATGCAACTTTTCTGTGTTCGTGGCGTGGTCAAGTGATTACTGTGAAAATCCTTGCTGACCTATTCTGCAGGATTTGTGCAGCCTCCCTTTCTGGATTAAAAAGAACTTCCACCCAGGGCTAGAAAACAGCTTATACGCAAATGGATGGCCAAGCTACCTCTGTGATTCCCTTGTACTGCTGGAAGCTAGAATGAAATCACCTCTCTCCGTTCCCTCTCCCTGTTTCTTTTCACTAGGCACACATCCACAGATGCTCTATACTATTCCTGCTGTGGATTTCCTGTTCAGGCATTCAGGTTTTGAGAGTTCTTGCTGCCTCTCAGTCAGAACTCTGGATAAGATGCCTCTGTTGTCTTTCTTTTCAGTTGTAGTTTACAGCTAGTGTGTTTTTTGGAGTGTGGTAGTTCCTGTCTCTGCACCTGTGAACCTGTGAAACAGGAGGTGAGAATTACTACCCAGCTTCTGAATGAGGCTGCAGCCAGAAGGGAGTTAGCCTCTGATGTATGGATGATAGGACAGTGAATGCACAACGTTGCTGATGGCACATGGGCATAGGTTAAGAAGGTCAGGATAGCAAAGCAACATCTGCATAATCCCTTTGCTATTTTGTGTGAAGATGAATGAGTGGCTGGGCAAGGGGAGGAGGCAGGAAAATCACTGTTAGCAGGCATGAGTGTGATTGCAGGTTTGATTTTTTTTTTTTTTTTTTTTTTAAATTTACTTTTTAACTGGAATGAATGGATTTGTAGAACAGCAGCAGCAAAGTGTGCATTAAATGGGCAGTTCTCTTCTCAGTGGTTCAAGAGCTTCCCATTTTTTTTCAGATTAACTAGAGGCAGATTTCCTGCAGCTCAGAAGCTCTTGAAGAGTCAATAACAGCTCAGCATTTGAAGGGACTGAATACTTGTTCTGTGACCAGTCCCACATTCTCCAGTCTGCCTGACTCTCCAACTCCTTGCCATGTGGACTTCTCTGCAGGTGCTGGTGGAAGCACTGCCATTGCATTTCCTTGGCACTCTCTCCATAATGAGTGGCAGCTCCTGCTTGTCACAGCCTTTCCTGCTGGCTGTAGCCAGCACACAGGGAGGAGGTATGCAGGAAGGAAAAAATCCTGTCTGACTGCTGGGGATGAGGCATGCTGAGAGTGCTGGGGCATGCCAGACGCTATGCAGAAGTGTATTGTAGTCCAGACACTTAAAACTGCTTTGGGTAAGGTAGGGTCTCTTTGTATTTTAGGCTTTCTGCAGCATGCTGTGACTTTAGGAAGGAAAGGAGGAGTGACTGTCTTTGCAATACCTCCGAACTGCTTGCCTTGCACTCTTTTCTTCCTTTGTGGATGAGCTTTCATGTGAGTAGTGACAGCTACTAGGGAAGCTGCAGCCTCAGTATTTTCCAGCTTCCTTCTCCCACCAGAGCTGGTGCTGCTGTTTTGACGCACTTAATAGACAGAGCCTTGGGAGGTGGTGTAGGCCAATACTAATAGGAAGGATTTGCTTTCCACTTGCATCTTCCAGTTTCTGTCACAGAGCAGAAACCACTGTCTGAGTGGAAAGATGCAGGAACCTTGTGCTATCATGAGCTCTTTCTGGAGTAAAGTGTGCAGTGGCTGCATGTTAGGCATAGAGACCTTGTCTTGCATGGAATCCTGGAACATAGAGCCCTGCCCTGCTCCCCATGGAACAAAACCAGTGGAAGACTAATGCACTCTTTGTAAATACAACTTAGCCCATCAATGACTAATGAAGGCTTTATGCTTACTTTTTTTGAGGTGGTTTTTTTGGTGGTTTTTTTTCCTATACCTTCCTTTCCTTCTCTCCTGTCTCACTAAAATAAAAGCAGTTGCTCAGAGTAAGGCTGCTGATGGAATCTCTTTCCTCTTGTTTTATTTTCTTCGTATTAGTGGTGTAGCAGAGAGCGCAATGCAGGTTATTGCCCCTTTTCCTTATGTGAAACTTAATGCCAGATGGTAATTTGTGTATTCATTTTTGGTAGGATCAAGGCATGCTCCTTAAGTGATTTGCTGCTGGTTTTTGCTTATCTGCCTGCTGGGTCCTGTGTCATGTTCCCAATGCAGAAGGCTCAAACCTTGCTTTAACTTTTTTTTGGTGAAAACTTTCACTTTGCACCAGTAGTCCTGTTCATTTGGACTGTGCTCAGATGCTTGCTCCTGATTCAGTCTAGTCCCCGTGAAAGGGCATCCCATTTTTCTCTTGGCTCTCTACCAACAGACAACTTCCAGCCCACAGGTTAGAAAGCTTGTGGGTTTGCTAAAAGCTCTTGGAGAAAGCTTATTGTTTTAGTGCCATGCTGTCTGGCCCTCCCAGATATACACAATATCCTAGCAAGCTACCCCAAAGAACCAGGGAAACAATATTTAACAAGGCATGTACTACTCGTATAGAATCATAGAATGGTAAGGTTGGAAGGGACCTCAAGGATCAGCTAGTTCCAAACCCCTGCCATAGGCTGGGACACCTCCCACTAGTACAGCTCACTCAAGGCCTCATCCAGTCTGACCTTGAACACCTCCAGGGAGGGAGCATCCACGACCTCCCTGGGCAACCCATTCCAGTGTCTCACCACCCTCACCGCAAAGAACTTCCTCCTAACATCCAGTCTAAATCTCCCCTCTGCCAGTTTAAACCCATTGCCCCTTGTCCTGTCGTTGCAGGACCTTGTAAATAATCCTTCCCCAGCCTTCCTGTAGGCCCCCTTCAGATACTGGAAGGCTACTATCAGGTCTCCTGGAAGCCTTCTCTTCTCCAGACTGCAGAACCTCAACTCTCTGTTGGTGAGAGTTTGGTGAGTGCAGTGTTTAAAAGTAGGACTTGGAATTTAATAGGAAGATAAGTTTTTAATGGAAAATTTATATCAAATAAATTCTAACACGGAAGTGCTCTGAACCCTGCTCTTTGAGTTGCTTCTGTGGTCCCAAAGGTTAGTTGTCATCATCAGAGATAGACCTGTAAGGGTCTTCAAGAAGAGTGCTCTGGAGTGTTTGTCTGAGATTTGGCAAAAAGATTCCATAAAAAACTGAGCTTGTCAGGTTGGCCTTTTCTGAAAAGAAATCTAGAAAACTGCACATAAGCTTGGACAGTTTGTTTTGCACCTCAAATACATGGCTGTTTTCAAGGCAGCAAGGACAAGAGGACTGCTACTATTGTCCTTCCATCTCTGCCTTGTGAACTTCCTGAAGGAAGCAAAGGAGAGTAGTACTTGATGGGACCGTCTCCTCATTGGAAGATGACATCAAGTGCATCTTCCTGGTTCTGTCTCTGCAAGCCAGCCTCTGTCATGTTCATCTTGCATTTCTGTGCCTGCTGAAGTAGTTTATATGAGAATTTTCAAGGAATTGTCTTTTCCCCCTTATTTATTACCTTTTTTTTTCTTTTTTTTTTTTTTTCCCTTTGGATGACAAGAAGGAGCCTTATTTTCACTCTCCCTCTGCAGTTCCCATCCTACCCTTCCCCCATCCAGATAACCTGTTCTCTTAGATGACTCTCCCTGCTTGTCCTGGTATGACACCAGGTCTTCACTGCAGCCTTTCCCCACCCCCTCTCTACATCCAGCTTATAGCTGGCCTTAGTTGGTACTCTCATGGCAGGGTTGCTGCTTGGTTTTTTCCTACATCTGCACTTGCAGGTCTCCTTGATGCTTGCAGAACTGTGCTATATGTCTGCCTGAATTCCACGGGTCATCTGCAGTGACACTCAGCTGTCTTTCCTGTACCTTCTGAATTAAGATGTATGTAAAGTTTCCTGCTGACTTTACTCTTAAAGAGCAAAGTATGCCTTTTCAGTTAGTTGTTTATCTTTCAAAATGAAAAAAAAAAAAAAAAGTGTTGTTTTATTTAAAAAAACAAATCTGTGAAATAAGACTGCCCAAGGATGGTGAGTTGGAAGGAGTGCAAAAGGAAAACTTAGGCTTCAAAACCAAGAAATCTGTGCTTGAATTGGACATCAAATCAGACTTTGGGCACTGTAAGAAAACATTTGCTGTTTAAAGCCTGACAAAAATGCTGGTAACAGCAGAGCATCTAGCTGTTCATTTTGAACACGTGTATTTCTCTGAAGAAGATGGTCCCCTGTGTTCTGCACAGGCTCAACAATCCTAGTGACTTCCTCCTCCCAGAATTCTTTTATCTCAGTTCTTGGGCTCCTTTAGAGCTCAGATCCCAGAGTTTAACTAAAGAAATGCCACTTTCAAATATGACAAAGGATGATCAATTGCACAAGCAGGATCTGAACCAGTTGGTATAAATCTGCCTCTAGCACAGATACATAAACACTAGAGTATGTGACGTATGTTCTGTGCTCAGGAGCCAGATGCTCAGGGAAGTTAAGCAGAGATTACACTAGAACGGTACTGGATGGACCAGGTCGACCGATAAAAGGAAATAAAGAAGCCTCCCAGAACTCCAACTGCACTCATAGATTTGTCCATTGCTGTGTTTCTTCCAGTATCTGAAGGGGGCCTACAGGAAGGCTGGGGAAGGATTATTTACAAGGTCCTGCAACGACAGGACAAGGGGCAATGGGTTTGAACTGGCAGAGGGGAGATTTAGACTGGATGTTAGGAGGAAGTTCTTTCCAGTGAGGGTGGTGAGACACTGGAACAGGTTGCCCAGGGAGGTCGTGGCTGCTCCCTCCCTGGAGGTGTTCAAGGCCAGATTGGATGAGGCCTTGAGTGAGCTGTCCTAGTGTGAGGTGTCCCTGCCTATGGCAGGGGGTTGGAACTAGCTGATCCTTGAGGTCCCTTCCAACCTTACCATTCTATGATTCTATGATATTTTGGAGTGCAGTAGAATGTGAAACTACTTTTCTCTGTATCTCCATAATTGGTGTAGTCCCTGAACCCCTTCCATTTACAGCAGAGGTTTGCTTTGGTTTAGGATACTTTTGCCAGAGCTGAGTGGGAGACAGGCCTTTTTAAGGTGGGGCATCTTTGCATCTTCAGTAAATATTATACACGAATACCTGTGTTTTGGTCTGCCCTGGTATTGGCTAATGGGCATTGCTGGCCAAGTTTGTGCTTGGAAGGTGTAGCAGCACTGGCAGCTTCAGGAGAATCAGTAAACAGTGCATAACTGGAGACTGGACACACTACTCCAGTGACTAACACACTTGCACGTTTGCTTTGCCTGTTGTAGGATAGGGTTAGAGCAGCATTTCATGTCTGACCACTTTTCCATTCATTCTCTTGCTCTGTTTCTCGGTGTGAGCTGTGTGTTCTGAAGGCTGCAGAAATGATCATCTCTTTACTGTTCATGTGTTAGTATTGCAGTAAATGAGTTCAGATATACTTGTTTTGGCAACAGTTTCCTTAGGAAAATGTGACATAACAGCATTCAAACAATACTGCCTGCCTAGGCTGCTGTAGAAAGACTGCACAAGTGCTTTGAACTCTTGGCCTTTCCTTGATATTTAGTTTTATTAGTGACCATTTATGAAACTGTTGCAGGTGCACATACAGCATAGAATTTGCTGTTACCATACTGTTGTTTGAGACAGGTGCCCTATAAAGTATCTTACTCTCTTCCTTGTGCTGCTCAGTCTTGTACATATTCCTTGCCTTTCACCACGTGTGACAACACTGTAATCTTCCCATTTTGTGTCTTAAAAGTCACAGACAAGGAAGCTTTGAGGATACCTCTTAAATGATGGGAGGGTGGGGGGAAAGGTGTAGTAGGAAGTGGGAAGAACACTGTAAGCTACTTCATCAGGCCAGAGGAATAGATTGGCTAGGCAAAGGAGAAGCTGGTCTTCTGTTTCTTTGCATTCCCAGAACCATTCAGAATAATGGTTTGGAGCAGAAGGCAGTGGTATCTCATGCAATTTTAACTATGAGAACAACCATGATTTACCCATTTGTCATTCCACAACCAAGAGTCACAGGGGAAGTTTTCAGAGCTGTGTGAGTAGGAGAGGGAATTTACAAATTGTGAAATTGAACATCAGTAGCCTAATACTTAGCATTTGTGGCCTGACCCTTTCTTCTTGATATGAATGTTGGCTAACCAGCTTCTGTTGCTGATATCCTCAGCATCCAATGTGTACACCAGCATTGCAGATGCTAGAAATGGGGAATTCCTCCATTCATTCCTGGTTGATTTCCTTTTCTTTCCCAGTTCCCCCTGACATGTTTGTACACTTATGGAACTAGGAGAAAGCAATCTGTTGCATGCTCAGTGGGTGAGCAATACTTGAATACTCTCCCATAGGAACTGCATCACACACTACAGAACTTGCCTAAACCCCTCCATTCTTACAACATGGAGTGACTTTACCGGATGAGTTGCAGCTGTGGGGGTTCTGTGCCCACCAGGAGACGAAGAGCAGAGATACTGTGGGCTTAAGAGATGGTTTGCAGCACCCATCATCGACTGGCATCAGCATTTATCTAGGCCAACAGGGATGTGGAGTGTGACTCACTCAAGAATTCGTGCATGCTCACTCCCTCTCCTCGGCCTGTCGCAGCCGTAGCTTGGTCATCAGCCATTTGGGAACTAGCAGCTTTATTTGGTTGCTGTTTGCAGTGGGCAGTTTCATGGAATCACAGAACTTTAGAGGTTGGAAGGGACCTCCAGAGGTCATTGAGTCCAACCTCCCTGCCAAGGCAAGATCACCTAGGGTAGTTCACATAGGAATGCATCCAGGCAGGTTTTCAAAGTCTCCAGAGAAGGAGACTCCACAACCTCTCTGGGCAGCTTGTTTTAGTGCTCTGTCACCCTCACTGTAAAGAAACTTCTCCTCATGTTGAGGTGAAACCTTCTACATTCCAATTTGTAGCTACTGCTCCTTGTCCTACTGCTACTGACCAGCGAAAAGAGATTGACCCCATGCACTTGACACCTGCCCCTCAGATACTTGTATGCATTGATCAGGTCCCCTCTCAGTCTTGTCTTCTCTAGACTAAACAGCTCCAAGTTTTTCAGTCTCACTTCATAGGGCAGATGCTCAAGTTCCCCAGTCATCCTCATGGCTCTCCAAGGGACTCTTTCCAGCAGGTCCCTGTCTCACTTGAACTGGGGAGTGCAAAACTGGACACAGTATTCCAGGTGTAATCTCACCAGGGCAGAGTAGAGAGGGAGAAGAACCTCCCTAGACCTGCTGGCCACACTCTTCCTGATGCACTCCAGGATAGCATTTGGTCTCCTGGCTGCAAGGACAGATTGCTGTCCCATACAGAACTTGCTGTCCACCAGGACTCCAAGGTCTCTCTCCATGGAGCTACTTTCCATCAGGGCAACCCCCAAGCTATTCCTGTTATTCCTTCCAAGATGGAAGACCATGCAGTTATCCTTATTGAACTTAGTTTTTGTAAGGTTGTTAATTTTAACTCCCTTAGAAGCTCAAATGGCTTCAGGGAAGACTTGAAATTGCCTTTTCTGCCTCTCTTCTCCTTCCCTGCTCACAGGGCTGGCACCCAGATCTGGCACTGGACTTGGCTCATGAGGTGAGAACAATTAGATGGACTGGAGACAGACACGTCCTACCGTGGTCAACCAGTGGCATGGTTACTGTTTTGTATGGTGGTTGATGTTAGTCTGAATGCCCTCTCTGGGTACCCCCTCAGCTGTGGTGACTGGATGGCCTGGAACAGTGTTCTCCAGCAGAACAGAGAAATACATTTTATGATGTGGTAGAATAATGAATGTAGGAACAGTGTGAAATAAAGGAAATTCTTTAAAGAATTGTAAAATAGAGAACTGATTACTTGGTGATCACAGCTGTTGGTAAACTCAGAGTTTACCAGACATACTTATCATAGAATGGTAAGGTTGGAAGGGACCTCAAGGATCATCTAGTTCTAACCCCCTGCCATAGGCAGGGACACCTCTCACTAGTACAGCTTGCTCAAGGCCTCATCCAACCTGGCCTTGAACACCTCCAGGGAGGGAGCAGCCACAACCTCCTTGGGCAACCTGTTCCAGTGCCTCACCACCCTCACTGGAAAGAACTTCCTCCTAACATCCAGTCTAAATCTCCCCTCTGCCAGTTTAAACCTATTGCCCCTTGTCCTGTCATTACAGGACCTTGTAAACAGTCCCTCTCTAGACTTCCTGTAGCCCCCTTCAGATACTGGAAGGCTACTATCAGGTCTCCTCGAAACCTTCTCTTCTCCAGGCTGCAGAGCCCCAACTCTCTCAGCCTGTCCTCATAGCAGAGCTGCTCCAGCCCTCTGATCATCCTCGTGGCCTCCTCTGGACCCGCTCCAACACTTCCATGTCCTTCCTGTGCTGAGGGCTCCAGAACTGCACACAGGACTCCAGGTGGGGTCTGACAAGAGCAGAGTAAAGGGGCAGAATCCCCTCCCTTGCCCTGCTGGCCACACTGCTCTTGATGCAGCCCAGCACTCGGTTGCTGTCTGGGCTGCATGTGCACACTGCAGGCTCATGTTGAGCTTTTCATCAACCCAGACTCCAAGGTCCTTTTCCTCAGGGCTGCTCTCCAGCCATTCACCACCCAACCTGGAGTTGTGCTTGGGATTGTATCTACCCAGGTGCAGGACCTTACACTTGGCCTTGTTGAGTGTCATGAGGCTGTCCTGGGCCCACCTCTCCAGCCTGTCCAGGTCCCTCTGGATGCCATCCCTGCCCTCTGTCGACTGTGCCACACAGCTTGGTGCTATCTGCAGACTTGCTGAGGGTGCACTGATTCCTCTGTCCATGGCACTGACAAAGACGTTAAACAGCACTGGTGCCAGCACTGACCCCTGAGGGACACCACTTGGCACTGGTCTCCAGGTGGACACTGTGCCCTTGATCCCCACTCTCTGTGTGCCACCATCCAGCCAATTCCTTACCCAGCAGTGCTCCACCCAAGTACTTCCTGTTGAACTAATAGATGACATGGTCAGTAACGGTTCATACTGCTGATGAGAGTTAAGGCTTGTGAAGGAGATTCTTTTCTTTGCACTATTCTTTTTGGTGGGTGCTCTGTCTTTTCTGTGTTCTGTGCTGGTATTTTAGTCATTTTGTCTTCTTTCTGTGTTACTGCCTATAAGTGCTGTTAATGTTTTTTCTTTTAGAAACACATTTTATGCTTGCATTTACTAGGCCCTGGAGGACATGATTTTTAGGCCTTCCTGTCCACTGACTACTGTCACTTCAGATCCTGACTGTGTTAAATGAAAGCAACTTGGAAAACTCACTGTCCTTAAACTCTGAAGAGTGCTGCCTTTCCTGCCACTGCTCACCCCACCCCTGCTGGGTCAGGGGATCCAGGAACCTCTTTTTGCTGCAGTGATCTGTCCTACAGCACAATTTGTTATTTCCACACTACTCCCATTCCCCCCCTCACGCCATTTTTCTTTTTTTAAAGTAAAGACCTGTACTTCTGTTTTCCTGTCTGCTTCAGCTTTCCAGTGATCTGTGTGAACTCTGTATTTCTATGCTGGGTCTGCAGAAGTATCTTCACAATATACTGTATCGAGACAACTACGGAGTTGTCTTCTGCCTGCTTGCAAGGAACTAACTATTTTGCTTGCCATAAGAACTAAAGAGGAGGAGAGAGGCTGAGGAAAGGGCAGGGGGGTCACTTTTTATAGCATTCATCTTGGAATGTAGATAGCAGTGTAGAATGGGATGAGCAGAGTCCCAAGTTACATCTGGCTGGACCAGCTGTAAGGGTAGAGATGGCATAAAAGGAAGCAAAAGGAGACACTTTAACCATGCTGTCAGCAGGAAATGGTGGCTGTTGGGGCTCCTCTTTGTTAAAAGAGGGTGCTGCAGTCCGGGTTCCACTTCTGTGCTCCATGGAACTCGTGTGTGACTGTGGAGGCTGCTTCTGTGCTGGCCATAGCAAACTATGCTCCACTGTCATCTTTGGGTTTGAAATTCAGCTTGTGTGGGTCAAAGTGATGCTTGTAGGACAGAATTTCTCCTTTTAAGTCAGAACTGAAGCTGTCTAGTGGGTAGCCTGGAAGAAGCTTTCTCTGCCTGCCATTATTCCTCATTGCTGTGTTCTGTAGAACAAGGATTTATTCTTGAGACTTGCTGGTATGACTTCTTAACCACCGCCCTGTTAAAACCCAATCTCAACAGGCAAAATTCCTGTAATAACAGTTTCACTGCATTTTCTTTCTCTTGCTGACACACCTCCCTTTCCTCATTTTTTGCTTGGGATAGGCAACTGTTTGCACATCTGTGTGCTTTGAGATATCAAGAGCTACAGTTTCAACCCCTTGTCCTCAGTTTTTGTTTGTCGATCAGTCTGCAAAGTGGACTTAATCGGCGAGCACTGCTGTTCTGAATAGACTGTCAGTTGATCAGTGAATCTGCCCATCTCTTGAGATTCAGTGTCTGCTGTCTTCATGTGATGCAGTGAAATTCAGTGCCAAAATGCACCACATAATTTAGATCCAAACAGTAGCAAAAGACCTGGGGGGTGTGGGGTAGGTGGAGTGAAAAGCTGTAGATAGCCTTAAAATCAGTATTATGGTAACGTAGCAGCATTAAATGCCCCTACAGGCAAAGAATTATCTACACTGATTTAGCCAGGAGCATTAAACATTCACCAAAAACAGAAAAAAAGTGTAGCCAGATAATAAATCAAAACTGTGGAGCAGCAGCTGCTTCTTCTGAAAAGGTGGAAGTTAAGCACCTCTTTCTGTGGAAATTTGGAAGCAGGAATGGTGATCAGGCAGGACAACTACTCTCAAGCTCTGTGCTCACTGGACAGGCAAGATCTGGAGCTCTCATGTGAAGAAAAATGTTTTTGGGATGTGTTCTTGTCAAGCACAATGCAAGCTTTTTAGGTGGCAGTTCCACCCAAATAGGCTAAATGTTGTCTTAAAATTATTGTTTTATTTACTTCTGAGCTTTTTTTTATTTACTTCTTTATTTACTTCTGTGGCCTAACCAGTGCAGAGTACAGAGAGAGGTCATTCTCCCCCTGTACTCTGCACTGCTTAGACCACACCTTGAGTGCTGTGTGCAGTTCTGGGCACCTCAATTTAAGAAGGACATTGAGGTGCTTGAGTGTGTCCAGAGAAGGGCAACGAGGCTGGGGAGAGGCCTCAAGCACAAGCCCTATGAAGAGAGGCTGAGGGAGTTGAGATTTTTTAGCCTGGAGAAGAAGAGGCTCAGGGGGTACCTTATTGCAGCCTACAACTACTTGAAGGGTGGTTGTAGCCAGGGGGAGGTTACCTTCTTCTCTCAGGCAAGCAGCACCAGAACAAGAGGACACAGTCTCAAGCTACATCAGGGGAAGTTTAGGCTGGAGGTGAGGAGAAAGTTGTTACCTGAGAGAGTCATTGACTGCTGGAATGGGCTGCCCAGGGAGGTGGTGGAGTCAGCATCCCTGGAGGTGTTCAGGGTGGGTTTGGACGTGGCACTTGGTGCCATGGTCTGGTCTTGAGGTCTGTGGTAATGGGTTGGACTTGATGATCTTTGAGGTCTCTTCTAACCTTGGTGATACTGTGGTACTGTGAACACCAGCCCTAATAAAAATCCGTTAGTGTTAGTATGGCAATGAGGTAGGATTTCATGCTTCCCAGAGTGAAGTTTGATGAGGGATCACAGCAGTGCTAATGCTCCCCCTATCAATTTTTGCTTTCAGACACTACTCAAAATCCATTATATTTGAACTGTGTTTTTCTATCTTCATTTCTCTTTCTGCAGTGGGATGAAAAAAAAAAAACAACAAAACATGTGGTAACAAGAAGATCAAATTCCAAAGATCTGAGCTTGTTTACAGACTTTTCCTTGACATGGTCCCTGGTTTCAGTACCTCTGCTTTTCTCCCGCATTTCTTTAAGGATGGAAAAAAATCTGGTGCGTCAGGGGTTTTCAGGCTGCATAGGAGAGTTTGTTACACACCTACGGATTATCTAACAAAAGATGCTGTGGAAGTGAGGAGTGAACTGCAAAGGGCACACACACCAAAAAAAAAAAAAAACCCAACAACAAAACCCAAAAAACAAAACAAACCCCAAAACCCCAACGCGGCATTGCACAGCTCTGCATGAGCTAACAGACCACCATGCGTATTGTCCTGTCCTATTGCAGAACGTGTGTGGAGCTCCTCTAAAGTTTAGACTGTGTTTTGGTTTAAAAAATCACTTGTTCCTTCTTAATCTCTGTGACAGCATGTTGGGATACTGTTTATTTAAACACACAATCGACACCCAGCCCCCTTATCTGAAACACTCACCCATCAGCTTTCTAACACAGCAAACCAGTTACTCGTGTTACATTGTAGCCACAACCTCCTGCCTCTCAGTTCCCTAATCCACAACTTCTACTTTTCTTTATGTGCTAGACCATAGCATGTTCTCTGTAAGGCTCCTCCTGACCTTGCACTCAGAGATGTGAGGGAACTCTCTGGTTGCCAAGTCAGAACATCAGATGTCGTTTGCAGCTTACACTGCACCATTTCTTGGCTGTTATGCTTCCAGCATGCTCCTCCCCTCTGCCCTACCTTTTAATACCGCATTTTAAAAATTTCCCCCACCCCTATTTTTCCACAACCCATCACTATCTTATAGGAAATGTCAACTCCTTGCACAGAAGCCTTCAAACAATCAGCTGGGGTGCAAGGCTCACCTCTTCTCTGACTTCAAAGTTGGCTGTAGTCACCATGAGATGCCACACTTTCCAGTCCTGCATTCGCTCCACATCTCTGCTGTGACAGTGTCTACAGGAAGAGATTGGTGGTAGCAGAGAGGTATGGGGGAGATTCTGCTCCTATTCTTAGTGAAGTTGCTGGTAAAGTGGTCACATGGAACAAAAAATACATCGGCTCCCCTCCCCCATGCACTGGAGTGTTCCTTGGCTCTGCAAAGCAGCCTCAGAGCATGTGATTTACTAGTGAAATGCAGCTTGAAAAAGTGGAGCCATTGCAGATGGGAAACCAGTGATGGGAGGGCTGAACTGGGGCTACTCCGTGGGCTGCTAGGGAAGGGAAGGGGTACAGCTCCCTGCTGAGCTGTAGGAAGCTGGGGAGATGTGGTTTCATGGAACATGAACTTGGGGGACTGTAAGCTACAGAATGTGGGGCCCTAGAGGGAAGTGCAAGCTGCAGGGGGCAAAACAGAGAAGAATGTGCAGAACCACAGCCTTGCCAGGGGAAGAAGGTAAAGGCACAGCATGTGGGGCATGGGGAGAAAAGAGAGGAGGGCTCTGGTGCAGGGGTTGGGTGTAGATGGTATGGAGAGGGAGTAGGTTTTGAGAATTAGGCTAGACAGGTACTCTGAACTGAAAGTCATCTTAGAGGATACAAGGTTTGAAGTAACCATGACAGAGGGTTGTACTAACTTTTGCTCCGTTTTGGTGAAAGGACAAGTTGTTTGCCAGTTCAAAGCTTTGAAACTCAGCTTCTTCTACTTTAAAAACTTTATTCTTTTTTCTAGTTGTGTTTGTATCCCACAGACCTTCTTTTCTCTGGGATGTAGATTTCCTTAAGTTTGGGAAATTACCCAAGCAGAGCTAAAATATGCTGTTATGCTCATCACAAACCTGGTGGGAGACTTCAAGCAAGGATCACACAGCAGTTGCACTGTTCTTGGGGTGGGGAGTGCAGTTAGGCTACGTTTTTTCCTGTGTCAGTCCTTTGGTGAGTGCAGTTAACGCCTGCTGGCCGCAGCAGATAAAATGATGTAACAGAGTTTCTCCTCTTTGCTGTGCATATATCTGCCTGTTAATGTTTGTGGTTGATGATCTCCATTGCTTCACATCAGGAGGAAGGTGACTGTTTTTGTTGTTGACAATTGGAGGATATATTGTTGCAGAGGGAAGCTATAACTGGCTGCAGCAGTATTGGTTCCCAGAGCCTACCACTGCTTTGCCAGCTTTCCTTGTGTTTCACCCCACCCTGAACACGGAATATGTCTCTTACTAGCCAATAAAGCAGGTGGAGTTGGTGAATTGGTGCATGGTTTTAATGGTGAGTTGGTAGAATTCTTGATTATTGCAGCAGACTGGTAATGCTGATTTTTGTGGCTGTAGATGTTAACCTAGCAGTTTGGAAGGTAATCTCAGTGGTGGAACATTTCCTTCCCACTTATTCACCAAACCTGGAAGGGATGTTCCCTCTATGACTTTCCTTCATCATAGTGCCTGATGACTAGCAGGAAAAAAAAGACAGGGAATGAAATCCAGTGTAAAGGCTCTTGAAAATTCTTTATTGGGTTTTAGTAACTAAAGTAACTAACTAGTTGGCAGAAAAAGGAAACACAGAATAAAGCAGAGTTGGCACAGGCCTGTATATGGGAAGGATGGGAAGGATGGCTAGGGAAATAGAGACATTTTTTTCCCGCCAGCAAGAGGAACTGGTATGTCTGGAGAGGAGATATGGACCAAAAACATGACATATGTGTCACATCAGAGTTTATTGAAGGCAGTGTCTGGAGCCTGAATGATGCTTTGGCCTGTGTTAGTTCTACAGAGAGATATCCTCCACCCTCCTAATACAGTCATGGTGCTGGCTCATTTTTCAGTGGCTGCACTGACACAGGCATCAGGCTGAATCCACTGGACTCTACTTGTCCCTCAGAATAAGACTGCCAAGAGCTTTTGAAATAATGTGAAGAGCAGGGTCTCTGTGGGCTTATAATTGGTGAGAAATGATGGGTCAGGTGGGGAGGGGGCAGTGGATCCTGTGGGGGGTTGTCTTTTCAAAGGGTTTATAAAACCTGCTCCAAGTGCTGTAGCAACCTCAGATGGAGGTCACTTGCTCAGATTCTGAGTTGATTTCAAATTTGAAGCCAAGGACTATATCTACAATGGCATTGGGGTTTTTGCTGCTTCTCTTTTTGTATACTGGTGCAGACACGTTCTGCAGTGCTGGCTTGCATCAAACCATAGAATCTACTGTAGTCAAGAACCTGAGCTGAATGGTGAGAGTTTTCTTGGTGAGAGGGAAAGCATTCAAACTGTCTTTATCTGTACTTTTTTAGACAAGGAATGGTATATCAAGCTTGAGCACTTCATTATGTTCACATTTGTTAATTGTGACTGGGATGACTCTCACCTATTGCATGGGTCTGTGCTGATTTTGCAATTTGACTTCTTTTTGATTCTCAAAGTTCCTGGAAAGTTGTTGGTATCTGTGAGGGTTCAAGTTCCTCGCATCCTCTTAATGTGCACATCAGATTGCTTTTTTGCTTTATGATGTGTACAACAAGCAGAGTATCCCTTCCTGCTGAAAGTCAGAGGACAAGAATTCTCCTTCCCTCACCGGGTTCACCTTTGGATTTCCTTTGGATAATCCAAAGGAAAATATCAAACAAGTCATTTGCTGATAGACTGAAAAACTGCGTATGAAAAGAAAGTAGAATGGCAAAGGTGCCTCTGACTTCTCTGGGGATCCATCTCTTTTAGGTGTTTTTAATACCTTCTTTCCTTTTGTTAGTGTTGTATGCCCAATCATAACGTATCACTGCAAAGTAAATAGAAGGTAATGAAATACAGGAAAAGAGAATAAATTTCCCTGACCCACAGTCATCAGGGCACTTACCAGAGACAGAAATATAATTACTTAAACCATCTTAACTTCTGCTCTGTGGGGTTAATAGTCTTGCTGCATTACTTGAACAAAAGAAAGTGGAAACTGTTCTAAGTTTGTGTAGTTTGTTTCCGTCGTTGGGTTTGTTTTTCAGTACGCTAATACCAAGTGGTTCACAGATGCTAGCTTGTGGTGAGACACATTACCCATTGCATGAGCTTTCTGGTGGTCCTTAAGATCCATGCATGTATGTAATTTTAGGGATAGTATTACATTTGTATCCATGGAGTTGTTTGTTTCTGGGAGGTGGGAAGAGTGTGAGAAAAAGCTGTTACGAGATAGCAGTTTACAATAGTAGGTATTAAAATAGTAGTGGTTTTGCTAGGGAAAAGGCTTTTTCAGTAAGTAGATCCACCAGCATTTCTTGAAAGAAGTCCTGGGGTTTTTGTACTCTTGGACACACTTCAGCCTTTGTCAGTAGCTGAAGGTGAGTGAAGAAAATTTCACCATTATCTTGTTTCTCTGGATTTCACTGGGTGAGAGAAGTGAAGCTTTGCTGTTTCACCTTCATGTGCTTACTGCAGCCTTGTCTTCCTCTTGGTGAATTTATGACTCTTGCACAGCTGTTGCAGCAGAGCTACTGCCCCTGCTGTTAAAGTGGGTACCTCTCTACCCCATATGCTCAGAACATCATGGGGTCATTCTGCATTGAAAGGCTTAAAAACAGACTTTTTTTTTTTTTTAGAAATGTGACCTTCATTGGGTGCTGTTACAGATTGATTAATTTTGGCTGGTCTTTGAAGTAACAGTGTAGAAACACTGAAAAGGAAATGTCAAAATCCTGAGATCCTGAGCTGCAAATAGCTGAAGAGAAGGAGATGTGTTGCGTTATGCTTTCTTTCCTTTTTTGCTGCTTTTTTTTTTTTTTTTTTTTTTTTTTTTTAAAGCATCTACTGTTGGTTCTTGTCAGAAAGCATCTACAGACTCTATCAGGGCCTCTGGTCATTCTTAGGGCCGAGGATGATGTTTGCTTGTGTCTACTAACTTCTGCAGAAGGGGAAGTGGTGGTGATCTGAGACTTGCTGGTATTCACGTTTAAAGCAGTGGGATGGTACGCTGTCCTGTGCCATACATTCTCCAAATGCTGAGACATCTCTGTTGTTCTGTAGCACAGTCTTTTTGGAAAGGTGAAAGAATACAGGGGAGGGTCTGTGGCTTGGAGTTTGTGGGACGAGTGAGCTAGCTTTCTTTTGCTGCAAATGTCTCAGAAAGGAAGCTTAAATTTAAATAAGAAGAGAAAAGCATGAAGGGACCTGAAGGCTCAGACTAGACTCCACTACAGAAGATATTTGATGCAAATTCGATTTCTGTCTTGAAGCAACTCTGATATCCTAGCAGCTGGCACCAATTGAGTATCTCCCGGAATTGGCATGATGACAGCAATCAAACTGAATTTATTGCTTTGGGTTTGATTCCTCTTCCGGACTCTCCCCATTCTCAGAAATGTAATCTAGAATGTATTCCCACAGGAACAATAGCTTCAAGCCCTCTTTAACAGCAACCATGGAGCACAGTCCTAGGGCAGGATGGAGGCATGTGGACTATAGTATTGAGCACCCAGTGCTATATTGCAGTTAAGACCAAGTAGATTGTGTTGGTTAAGGGAGGGTGAGCAAGATATTTTTTTTCTTTTTTTCTTCATGACACAGTTCACAGTCGAAGGTTAGTTTAGTTTCTGCTTCTTTCCACTGCATTTAGGAAAGAATCTGTATTCCCACTGGGGTGGCCAAACATTTGGGGTGGCTCTTGTCAGACCCCACCTGGAGTACTGTGTGCAGCTCTGGAGCCCTCAGCAAAGGAAGGACGTGGAAGTGTTGGAGCGGGTCCAGAGGAGGCCACAAAGATGATCAGAGGGCTGCAGCAGCTCTGCTATGAGGACAGGCTGAGAGAGTTGGGGCTCTGCAGCCTGGAGAAGAGAAGGCTTCGAGGGGACCTGATAGTAGCCTTCCAGTATCTGAAGGGGACCTACAGGAAGGCTGGGGAGGGACTATTGGCAAGGTCTTGCAATGCCAGGACAAGGGGCAATGGGTTTAAAGTGGCAGAAGGGAGATTTAGACTGGATATTAGGAGGAAACTCTTTGTNTGCTAAAAGTTGTCCCCCGTCTTTTCCCTGCTTCCTGCCCTCCTCCCGCCCTTCCTAAGGCAAATGTATTAAATAAATAAGGAACTTTAGCCGCAGGCCCTCAGTATAGCAGCAGTTTTGTAAAGCAAGCCAGTAAACACTGCAGTGAGTGTGCTTCTTTGCACATGGAACCATTTCAAAATGGTGCTGTTTCTAATGTTTATTGAAGAAAGTACAGCAGCATTAACTTTTCCCGCTTTATTTTCTGGTAGGTGTTTAAATTAATTACTTTCACTGATAAATCTTGGTTTGATTTGTTTCAACAAACATCTTGTCCAGTCTTTCAATTATTATTTAATCCTGTCTTCTACTTGCCAGGAGAAGGAACTATCTGAAATAGGCCTGCTCTTGCTGTTTGTTCCTAGAGCAATAAATGTTGGTGTTCTTTGGGTAGGTGGAGGGGTTGGGGCACAAAGGGCACGTCTCTTTTAACCTCCCTGGTCACTGGTCCTTTAAGCAGCTTGTGGCAAGAGTGACTGGAAAGCATGTTTGTATGGCAGCTGCTTGAAGCTGAAACAAACCTCTTCCCCACATCTCTCAGGAGTGGGAGTCAGTAGGGACATCGTAGCTTGCTTTGAAACTGGGAGGGTTTTGTTCTGTGCTTCCAGTGTATGGTGGCAGTGTCAGCACCTGGCATCTAACCATTTTGTCCTGCTTGCTGGTTCAAATTCAGACCTCACCTTACTTGCTTGGGACTGGTCTCTTTGTGGGGTTTGTTATAGGTGTCTTTCTTCTGACTTTGTCTACTGTAAGCATACCTCAGCTCCACAAAGTCTCCCGGTATTTTCCTGGCAGCCTTTCTTTCTTCAGCACAGCACCTTGACAGACTGATTAGGCACAGTGACCTTTCTCTTCATCTTTATTTTTTTTAATCTATGCCTTTTTTTTTTTTTTCTGATGTTATGTAAATGTTCAATGTTCTTACTTGACAGACTACTGAGATTTGTAGATATCTTATGTTCTGTCTGTGTGTCTGAAGATGTTTTCCTTCAGGCCTTGAGTAGCCTTTGGGGAGGAGAATTACCTGGTGAATAAACATCTACTGCAAAGTACCCATGCATGTAGTGGCTGTGGTAGGACACTAGAAACTGATACCTTGGAGAAAGTGCAAAGTCCAGAAATTGAGTCTTTTGTTATTTATCTGTCTCTGCCACTACATCTGTTTGGAGTAACTAATCTGTTTGGAGTAACAGATTGAAGTGGTCAGACAGTGGAAGGATTTTCTTACAAAAGAATAAGAAATGCACAACAATATAGAACTAGACACACTCTCCACCCTGCTGGAGGGTCATTAAGTAAAGCTGTCTGCATTTTGGTTTTTGTTTATTTTGGGTACACCTTCCTTTTACATCATGTTATCCTGTTTATCTGCTGATGTTCAATGCATTTAGACCAAGCCATCGTGGTTTTGGTCTTCTGTGCTCAAACATGATTTGTGTTGTTTTAACTTGCCCATTTAGAGATTCTTTTAGCTGTGACATCATTAATTGTGCATGACTGCTTCTGTCCATCCATCGTGTCTTAAAGCAGTCTTGTCCCAATGAATGGAACGTGTTTTGGTAGAAAATGAAGCAGTTTCATTCTTGCAGGGCCTTAACTCTCACACCCACCTGAACATGAGCCAGCAGTGTGCCCAGGTGGCCAAGAAGGCCAATGGCATCCTGGCCTGCATCAGCAATAGTGTGGCCAGCAGGAGCAGGGAGGTCATTCTCCCCCTGGACTCTGCACTGCTTAGGCCACACCTTGAGTCCTGTGTCCAGTTCTGGGCCCCTCAATTTAAGGAGGACATTGAGGTGCTTGAGTGTGTCCAGAGAAGGGCAACGAGGCTGGGGAGAGGCCTCGAGCACAGCTCTGTGAAGAGAGGCTGAGGGAGCTGGGATCGTTTAGCCTGGAGAAGAGGAGGCTCAGGGGTGACTTTATTGCTGTCTACAGCTACCTGAAGGGTGGTTGTGGCCAGGGAGAGGTTACCTTCTTCTCTCAGGCAACCAGCGACAGAACAAGAGGACACAGTCTCAAGCTGTGCCAGGGGAAGTTTAGGCTGGAGGTGAGGAGAAAGTTCTTGACTGAGAGAGTCATTGGCTACTGGAATGGGCTGCCCAGGGAGGTGGTGGAGTCAGCGTCCGTGGAGGTGTTCAAGGCAGGTTTGGACGTGGCACTTGGTGCCATGGTCTGGTCTTGAGGTCTGTGGTGATGGGTTGGACTTGATGATCTTTGAGGTCTCTTCCAACCCTGGTGATACTGTGTGTGATACTGTAAATTACACTAACCCTGTCATTCTTGTTTTCTGTTGAAGCACATGCCTAGACAAATCAAAACCCAACCCAAAGAAATCCCAGTTTCCCAAAGAAATCCCAGTTTTCTAAACAGGCAGTTTCTTATTGGATGTGTTCTGAAGAAATCCAGTGTTCATGTTGCTAGAATGACAGCAGGGTATTTGCAGAGCAATAACGTTAAAGGTACTTTGGTTAAATGTAGTCTCACAGGCTGAACCAAGATCCAGAAATCCTATTGTGTAAAGGTCTAATAAAGACAAACATATTGAAGTCTTAGTTCGCTTATCGAACACAGGAAGGTTTTGTCCTGTTTTTAAACACCCTCTCCTTAAGCATTTGCATTTTAAATTTTGCCACAAAAGAGCTATGTAGGCTGCACTTTCCTGTCTGTGTGGATACTCATTGCTGTAGACTGTAAATAGAAGATCTGTCCAAATAGCAGGATTCTCTTCTTTTGGCAGAGAACAGTAAATGAATATTAGATGAGTGCTTGTAATATCCTGTACTTAAGTATTAAGCATCAGCTATTGTTCAGGGCTAGACAGCTCTGTAACGTATCAGGAAAAGAGCTTGATGAAATCCAGTATTTGGAAACGGGAGATAGATGAATTCAGACTTGGAACGACAGTGCTAACTTTCAACAGGAAGGATAACTAACATTTGGAGTGACTTCTCTGTGTGTACAACTTCATTTATTACTTGAAGTCTTGAAAATGATGAACCCTTATGTTTTCTAAAGGATATGCTGTGTTTTAGGCGAGTCAGGGAAATTGCTGGTTGAGTTCTGTAGTTTGTAACATGTGAGAAACGGGCCTGCTCAGGCCTAGGACCTTGTAAGTAGGGCAGATGCATTGCTGTGTTTCTTAGCTACAAGATGTGCTTCCACCGTGCCCTAAGAATAAACACCTTTTAAGCTTTTGGGCAGAAATAGGAGAAATTATTTGCTTTACAAGCTGTTGTTAAGGCAGGGGTGTGAACCTATGTCATCTTCTCATTGTTATTCAGATGTAGTTAAGAATACTTTGCATTTTTAAGGTTCAGTGATAGAGATGTGTTAAAGCCTAGCCTTTGACTGCTATGCAGATACACTGAATTTTGGGTTTGGTTTGGTTTTGTTTTTGTTTTTCTCTTCTGTCTTCTACTGCCTGTTAGACTGCTTGTTTGTTCCTTATGCATTTAGATGCCAAGTACCTGCAAGTACCAAATCAACTCTGCCTACTGATCCCTGGAATGAGAGTCAAATATCTACACTGCACCAAATGCCACCAGGCAACGAAGAAAGGTTTTTGAAAAGGGCTCTCTTTGAGGATGGGTTTTTGTACCTTAGGCTGTGTTCTGGTGCCACCTGCAACAGGACAAGTGATCCTGCAGGAATTGGATCCATGATCTTCTAGGACCTGTGGCAGGAAACTTACTCAGCCTGACCTTTTGCTGCTTTCAGTTGTGGTGGCCGGCTGCTGCCAGCTGGTGCTCCTGGGGCTGAAGTGTGCTTTCTCTCTGCAAGTTGTGCTTGAGTTTGCCTGTTTTGTTGCCTTGGAGACAGAAGAGTGTGGTATGCTTTCCCTCAGACCAGAAATAGTTTCCTGTACCTTGTGACTGGAGTGCTGTACTCCTCCTCTGGTCTTTGGCCAGGCTCTGTGGTGCTGGAGGGATGGCGTATGGGGTGATGACCTCTTGTCACAAGCTCTGATGTGGCTGCTGCCCATGATCACTAGCTGCCCTGCCCGTTCCCCTCCCTCTGCATGATGGTGTAGGATTTCAGGGGAGCAATTGCTCTTGATTTACATCTCCCATGGCATTTTGATGGTTATGTCATTTTGTTTGAGCCTTGCTCCTGTCAGCTGTCTATCCTGGCTGTCAGGACTCAGTGCCTGAGTAGCACGTGGTGAGCTCTTACTTTTCCTTCCCGCTTTGCTCAGCTGTTTCTGCTGTCTGCTTCCCCATGTCCTTGTACTTGGGAACAGATTCTCAGCAAGTGTATCTGTGCACAAGGGCAATGTGATCTGGGTGGATGAAGGATCTACTTCTGTAGGAGTTCCAAGTAGAGCTGGGAGGGTAAGTGGGGAATTTGCAAGACCCAGACGTGCAAGAGGACTACAGATAGTTTATCTCAAACTCTTGTCCTGCTGTGAGAACCTGGGCTGAATGCAGAGCGTGCAGCACAGTCTGTTACCTTGTAACTGCGTTCTGCGAAACTTCATTTATGAAAAATGCTGCTAAAGGACAAGTCAAGGCACTCCCACTGCACACCAGCAATGCAGCTGGGGAAGGGCTTGCATTGCATCAAGCCCTCAGGAGCATGAAAGCTCTCCAGCCTTTCTTGCTGTCTGCCAACTTACTGGAGAGATGAAGGCAGGAGAGATGAAAGGAGTAATTTACTTTCCTCCATCTCTCTACAGTAGCAGATGAGGATATAAGAATATCTCAGACCTAAAAAGTATTATTTGGGACATTTTCTACACTTTAGTGGTGGCAAAGAAGACTGAAGTTCTCTAGTGCCCTGAGCTGCTGTTTCCAGCCTGGAAGAGAAAACTGTTCTGGCATCTTGCTTGGTCTTCATCTTCTGATCAAGAGGAAGAGAACAGTTGCCCAAAGCCTTCTTTTACAAAGGGTGAAAGCCATGCAGAGGCCATGTAGCTGCACAGGTTGTTCTCAGGCAGAGCAGCACAGTGTGGCGTTGTTGAAGTGAGCCTCTAGTGGGTTTGCTATAAACTGGAGGATGCTGCACTCCTGCCAGTGACCTGTGCATAGTCCAGTCAGCCTGCTTACTCCTATGGAGCGTGTTACAGGGGGTACAGCGCAGCTATGTTTTCAAGCCCATGTGCTAAATATCTGCTACAGATGAAGTGTCAAGAGCAGTTGGAGAATGGTGTTTTCCCTTGCTATGTTCTTTTGCTGATTAGACTGAGAAGGAAGGACAGTCCTTGTTTCATGCCTCCTTCTAGACATCTGCATCCTTAGAAGCGTAGAGTTTAGCAGTTGTCAGGGCTTCCTGAAACATTTGTCTCCCTCAGATGTTTTCAATGAATCTGTGCTTCTCCAATGTGAGTGTTTCATTTGAGAAGATGGGAGTTCCATTGTGAAAATTCAGGACTCAGTCATGGCTGTAGTGAAAAATTTTGTGTCTGAACCTTAGTGACTGAAAGGCTCCCTGTTTCTTGGCTGAGATGGGCAGAGTTCCTCTAGCTCCTTTTCCTTCACTCATGTGTGATACATTTCTAGGGAGAAGAAACCATTTTTTGCTGTCCTTGTTATTTTTGCCTTTAATCCAGATGACAGTTGTGCTCAAACTGATGTCGCCTTTGGGCTGGAATAAGCATGCTTAGCATTTAGGCAGAACTTCTTGCCTGGAGTACTCAAAGTGCTTTATCAGCGTTTCATGCGCACATCCATTCATGGGTGCTGAAGTATGGTTACCTTTACAGTTCACTGGAGCTGGCAGAGTTCCCTACTTCATATGATGGCTGTGCACTGGCAGGAGCTCTGTATTTCTCCTTACTCTGCCCTTTTCCCCCAGTGTTTCTTTGGAATGGAAGGAGGTGCTTTTTCCCATTTCATGTGGGTTATTCATGTGGGGAAGGATTATTTACAAGGTTTTGCAATGACAGGACAAGGGGCAATGGGTTTAAACTGGCAGAGGGGAGATTTAGACTGGATATTAGGAGGAAGCTCTTTCCAGTGAGGGTGGTGAGGCACTGGCACAGGTTGCCCAGGGAGGTTGTGGCTGCTCCCTCCCTGGAGGTGTTCAAGGCCAGATTGGATAAGGCCTTGAGTGCCCTGTCCTAGTGGGAGGTGTCCCTGCCTATGGCAGGGGGTTGGAACTAGATGATCCTTGAGGTCCCTTCCAACCTTACCATTCTGTGAGTCTGTGATTTCTTTAGAGGCTTTTCCTTCTTCTCTCTACCCATGGAGAAAGGGGTATGCCTCAAAAGGGATATTAGTGGGGAGGTGGCTTTGCATATTTATGAGGCTGACAGAATAGCAGTGGCTTTGACTCTGCTGCTACTTGGAATCCAAGGGGTGCGTGGCAATTTAGTGTCAGCTCTGTAGCAGAAACAGACATTCTTCTGTAGCCTCCACTGCATGGCCCTCAGCTGAAACAACTGTGAGGTTTTGGGAGACACTTCTGTTCCAACCTTCTGGATGTCTACTGGTTGCTGTAGACATTCTCCATTGAGAATGGAGGTCCCTTCCAACCTTACCATTCTATGATTCTATGATTGGATTTGAACAAGACCTTAGTTCGTAGTTGTGGTTCTTAACAGCTTGGTTTTTATTCTCTTTCAGATCACCAGAAACTGGAACGTGAAGCTCGAATCTGCCGACTTCTGAAGCATCCAAATATTGGTAAACCTCCTTGGGCTCATAGGGATGGGGGTGAGAGAGAACTAATGTGTCTCATCTAGTGCAGTGTAAGAGAGCAGATGTATTCTGAATGTTCACAAGTGGTAAAACTTGCTTTTTGAAGTCACTGCATTTTCTCCTCTTTGGCAAACTCTGCATATGACCCTGTCCCACTCATTAGCATCCTCGCCCAGATGTTCACCAGAGTGTGCTGCGTTCCTGTCCACTTGCCCAAGCAGAGCTGCCCCTGCTCCTTGGGTGATACACAATTCTTGTCTTCTCATCTATCATTCTGCAATAGGGCTGAGCTGTTGTGTTTGTTTCCCTATGTCTGTTTTCTGTTTGGTCCTCTTGGCACTTTTTGATCTGTCTGATCAAATGCTGTATTCAGCGTCACACCCAAAGTTTAAAGGAAGGTGGGCTAATATGTCAGCTCTTTCCATTACAGTGGTCACTTACTCTGAAGCCAAGAGACCAAAACCAAATTGCTCATTTTGGCAGCAGTCAGAAACCAATCAACCAAACAATAGAATAATGGACTAAAGGAAATTGTTTTGTCTGGAAGTACAGGAAGAGGCAAAATAAGGCACAACCTTAAACCAAAACTATATTATTTACTGAACTCTAGAGAGGGCGTGGATTTTTACCTAATTCCAAAGCATCATGAAAGCTTGCCTCAAGTTTTCTTTTAGAAAAATGCTGCATTGCTGGAATTTGCATAAAGCAAATTAGATGGACAATTAATTATCCTCTTTTTAGGACCTTTAAATAAATCACAGAATGGTAGGGGTTGGAAGAGACCTCCAGAGATCATCAGGTTCGATCTCTTTGTTAAAGGTGTTTGCCTAGATTAGGTTGCACAGGAATGTGTATCCAGTTGGGTTTCAAAAGTCTCCAGAGAAAGAGATACTACAAGCTCTCTGAACTACCTATTCCAGAAATTTTTCCTTGTGTTTAATTGAAACCTCTTGTGTTTTAGAATTTCTAGGATCCTGGCTAAGGTCTAATTTGAGACAATTTATTGGGGGGGGAAAAAAAAAGAAAAAAGGCTAAGAAATACCAAACTGCCACTGTCAACCAAACAACTGTTAAATGTTCCTGTCTGGGAAACCTGTGATGCATTCCATTTGTCTTTCTTTTTGCATAACCCTATCTGTCAGCATAGGTAACATTTTAAGGGCATCTGTCTGGTCTGACTTTCAGCTTCGTACTCATTTGCTCCTCTTCTCTGAAGACCTGAGAGAGGAAAGGTGTCTCACAGAATACCTCCTGGACTAGCATCTGTAGCCTATTCCTTACGTGTGATGAAGAAGCAATTTCCACAAGCTCAGGACCTCACAAAGTGCAAAGCACCTTAGTAACAGCTTTTCAACAGAAAGAGCTTTGTTGCACCTGAGTGTAGTTGTGGAGGTATGGCATGATGAGAAGATCAGTTGCCACCTTCTGCAGTAATTTGCACTGACAAATATATTGGCTGGTAAATTTATTGTTCGGCAATACTCAGAATGACTAAAACTCACATCTAGATAGTTAACAAGCTTAATTTGTCCCATAAGACTTGTTGCACTTAGTTTACTAGGTGATGTCACTTTTTATTTTGGCCCTAACTTCACTTTCATCATCTTTCCTTTCTATCATTTCTTACATCCTTTCTCGCCAGGCCTCTCACAGAGTAAATCTAACACATAGGGGGAAAAACCACTTTTCTAAGTAAAATGCACAGAAAGCAGAAAGATATCACATTCCTGCCTCACTTCTACAGCTTGTTCCTCATCTGTAACGAGTGCTAATGTTTGTTTCCTGTTGTATTGTGCTTTGGAAAAGACAGTTCAGGGGAATGTCGCTGGTTCTCGCACTGTCAGAGCATTTCTTGCCTTCCTAGGAAAAACGTTTTCTTATAAAGAGACTTCTTGTTCTCAACTCAACAGGTGGCCACAGATAGCAATAAAGGAATTAATTTTTTTTTGCCTACAAAAAGGTATCTGTCCAGTATCTGAAGGGGGCCTACAGGAAGGCTGGAGAGGGAGTATTTACAAGGTCTTGCAACAACAGGACAAGGGGCAATGGGTTTGAACTGACAGAGGGGAGATTTAGACTGGATGTTATGAGGAAGTTCTTTGCAGTGAGGGTGGTAAGGCACTGAAACAGGTTACCCAGGGAAGTTGTGGCTGCTCCCTTCTTGGAGGTGTTCAAGACCAGATTGGATGAGGCCTTGAGTGCCCTGTCCTAGTGGGAGGTGTCCCTGTCTATGGCAGGGGGTTGGAACTAGCTGATCCTTGAGGTCCCTTCCAACCTTACCATTCTATGATACAATACAGAATCAAAGTGCATTCAGTAAGACCTTGGGAAATCATATGGTCTCTTTGTCAGTCCTTTGTAAGCCTGGCTTGTTCCAGAGATGTTTGTTCTTAAAAATCTCTGATGCTCCCACAGCCCCTAGTGGCAATCCTTCAAATGTTTCATTTTTCTGGCAGACATGAGGAAAAAACATACTTTGCTGCTATCTTAGCTTCTTGTTTCTAGTTCTGTCTGCAGTGTATGTGGAAACTATTTTTTCTTTCTTCTAACAATCTTTTACATATTCAAAGACTATTATCATGCCTCTTCTTAGTCTTTGTTTCCCTCAGACTAAACAAACCAAGTTCTTTCAATCTTTCCTCATACACCAAGACCTCCAGGTTTTTTGGTTTTTTCCTCCCCTCTCCACTCCCCTTCCCTGGATTGTCTCCAGTGGCTTCATGTCTTTCTAGAAATGGGATGCTTGAAACTGGGCCAACCAACCAAGGACATGTCAGTGCTGAGTAGAGGGGGAAGAATTGCTTCATCTGTCCTACCAAACTTACTAATTTTGCATGTTAACCTTTGAAATGTGCCATTAAAATATTGTTGATGCTCATTGTTTTCTGATGCTATTGCTCCAGACTACTTTCTGCAGAACTCCTGGCAAATACTTCTGTCTTGTATAGATGAGGACTGCTATTGAGGCATACCTTACATACCTTACCATACATTACATACCTTAGGACATGGAAGTGTTGGAGCAGGTCCAGAGGAGGGTCACAAAGATAATCAGAGGGCTGGAGCAACTCTCCTATGAGCACAGACTGAGAGAGTTGGGGAGATTTAGACTGGATGTTAGGAGGAAGTTCTTTCCAGTGAGGGTGGTGAGGCACTGGAACAGGTTGCCCAAGGAGGTTGTGGCTGCTCCCTCCCTGGAGGTGTTCAAGGCCAGCTTGGAGGAGGCCTTGAGTGAGCTGTACTAGTGGGAGGTGTCCCTGCCTATGGCAGGGGGTTGGAACTAGCTGATCCTTGAGGTCCCTTCCAACCTTACCATTCTATGATTCTATGTTTTGTCTTTATTAAAACAAACAGGAAGAAATCCACTCTGTGGGATAATCCCCCAGTTTTTCCAAGACTACTTTGATGTATCTTCTGATAGTATAATAGGGTTGCAACTCCTCCCACAGTAACATGAACTTTAATAACAAAACCATATATTGTATCATGTAGATAATTAGTAACACAGTTGAATACTGTTGGCCTCTGGACAAGCTCTTGAAGGTATTGCTTAATAAGTTGGAGCATTTTGACAGTGTTCAACATGTTATTTCACTGAATTGTATATACCATTGTAAGCTAGTTCTGAATGCGCATGTCTTTTCTCTGAATTGCTTATAGAAACTAAACTTAAGATGCTAACTTAAGGCTTGCTGAAGTCCAGATGCTACATGCATTGCTGCTTCCATGTCCTTTGGACTTGGTATGTTGTCATGGGAGGGAAGTGTTCTGACATAGCGGTGGGTTTGTTCCTTGAAATGTGCATCAGCAGTTAGTATTCACTTAGTTACTGCTATTCAATGTCATAAACTCTTCTGGATGAATATTTGCTGTGTTGCCTCAGTGTGAGGCTAGGGTAGTAACACTGCATCAGTTCTGAATAGTTCTGCACATTCTGCCCTCGCTTTATTTTCTCCATTGAGTTTCATTGTTACTGCTTTTGTTACAAACTGTGTTGTGGCATGACCTGCTCTTCTGCAGTGACCTCAGCTTCTAGTGAGTTCAGGGCAAAGGATGTGGTCTACCTGGACTTCAGCAGGGCCTTTGGCACTGTCCCCCACAGCAAACTGCTGGCTGAGCTGTCAGCTCGCGGCTTGGATGCCAACACTCTGCACTGGGTTAGCAACTGGCTGGAGGGCCGAGCCCAGAGAGTGGTGGTGAATGGTGCCACATGCAGCTGGAGGCCGGGCACTAGCGGTGTGCCCCAGGGATCAGTGCTGGGCCCCATCCTCTGTAATATCTTCAGTGATGATCTGGACGAGGGCATCGAGTCAGTCACCAGCAAATTTGCAGCTGACACCAAGCTGGGGGCTGATGTTGCTGGGTTGGAGGGCGGAAGGGCTCTGCAGCAGGACCTTGACCACCTGCACAGATGGGCAGAGTCCAAGGGGATGGAGTTCAACAAATCCAAGTGCCAGGTGCTGCACTTTGGCCACAACAACCCCATGCAGAGCTACAGGCTGGGGTGGGAGTGGCTGGAGAGCAGCCAAACAGAAAGGGATCTGGGGGTGCTGATTGACACCCGCCTGAACATGAGCCAGCAGTGTGCCCAGGTGGCCAAGAAGGCCAATGGCATCCTGGCCTGCATCAGCAATAGTGTGGCCAGCAGGAGCAGGGAGCTCATTCTCCCCCTGGACTCTGCACTGCTTAGGCCACACCTTGAGTCCTGTGTCCAGTTCTGGGCCCCTCAATTGAAGAAGGACATTGAGGTGCTTGAGTGTGTCCAGAGAAGGGCAACGAGGCTGGGGAGAGGCCTCGAGCACAGCCCTATGGAGAGAGGCTGAGGGAGCTGGGATTGGTTAGCCTGGAGAAGAGGAGGCTCAGGGGAGACTTTCTTGCTGTCTACAACTACCTGAAGGGTGGTTGTAGCCAGGAGGAGGTTACCTTCTTCTCTCAGGCAACCAGTGACAGAACAAGAAGACACAGTCTCAAGCTATACCAGGGGAAGTTTAGGCTGGAGGTGAGGAGAAAGTTCTTGCCTGAGAGAGTCATTGACTGCTGGAATGGGCTGCCCAGGGAGGTGGTGAAGTCAGCGTCCCTGGAGGTGTTCAAGGCAGGTTTGGACGTGGCACTTGGTGCCATGGTCTGGTCTTGAGGTCTGTGGTAATGGGTTGGACTTGATGATCTTTGAGGTCTCTTCCAACCCTGGTGATACTGTGATACTGTGATTCAAAGTTAGAAGTCTGCAAGGTGGGCTACCTCTCTTGTCTGTCCATACACAGGATATAAAGCAAACTTATTGCTGAGTTTGTGGTATTTGCTGCAGGGCATTGATTCTGCTATGGAGATTGTGGACTGCTCTACTCTGACTCTAACATTGCTGCTCCAGTAGAATAAAGGTTGCCTTAGGTACAAAATAATGGTGATATTTCCATTTGCTGTTGCTCTTTGTGAAATGACCACGTTCTAAGTTATCCTAACATGCTTTCATTAAATCTCAGTCCTAATTATAGGCTACTGCTCCATAATTGAGTGTTTTGTTTCTCTTTAGGTCCACATTGTGGCTAAGGTAATCACAGTGAAGTAATCCTTCTAAGAACTGGACAGAAGAAAGTTGACCTAGGCAATTTTATGATTTCCATTTTATAGTATGTACCACATTCTCCTCATGAAGTGTCCGTCTGAATGTGCCATTAGACCTGATAACCTCAGACTTCAGTATAGGAATAACATATTTCACAGAATCATAGAATGGTAAGGTTGGAAGGGACCTCAAGGATCAGCTAGTTCCAACCCCCTGCCATAGGCAGGGACACCTCCCACTACTACAGGTTACTCAAGGCCTCATCCAATCTGGCCTTGAACACCTCCAGGGAGGGAGCAGCCACAACCTCCCTGGGCAACCTGTTCCAGTGTCTCACCACCCTCACTGCAAAGAACTCCTAACATCCAGTCTAATTCTCCCCTCTGCCAGTTTAAACCCATTGCCCCTTGTCCTGTCAATGCAAGACCTTGTCAATAATCCCTCCCCAGCCTTCCTGTAGGCCCCTTTCAGATACTGGAAGGCTACTATCAGGTCTCCTCAAAGCCTTCTCTTCTCCAGGCTGCAGAGCCCCAACTCTCTCATCCTGTCCTCATAGGAGAGCTGCTGCAGCCCTCTGATCATCTTTGTGGCCCTCCTCTGGACCCGCTCCAACACTTCCATGTCCTTCCTGTGCTGAGGGTTCCAGAACTGCACACAGTACTCCAGGTGGGGTCTGACGAGAGCAGAGTAAAGGGGCAGAATCCCCTCCCTTGCCCTGCTGGCCACGCTGCTCTTGATGCAGCACAGGACTCGGTTGCTGTCTGGGCTGCATGTGCACACTGCAGGCTCATGTTGAGCTTTTCATCAACCCAGACTCCAAGGTCCTTTTCCTCAGGGCTGCTCTCCAGCCATTCACCACCCAGCCTGTATTTGTGCTTGGGATTGTGCCTACCCAGGTGCAGGACCTTACACTTGACCTTGTTGAATCTCATGAGATTGGCCTGGGCCCACCTCTGCAGCCTGTCCAGGTCCTTCTGGATGGATCCCTGCCCTCTAGCAAGTCGACTGTGCCACACAGCTTGGTGTCATCTGCAAACTTGCTGAGGGTGCACTGATTCCTCTGTCCATGTCACTGACAAAGATGTTAAACAGCACTGGTGCCAGCACTGACCCCTGAGGGACACCACTTGGCACTGGTCTCCAGGTGGACATTGTGCCCTTGATCCCCACTCTCTGTGTGCCACCATCCAGCCAATTCCTTATCCAGCAGTGCTCCACCCATCCAGTCCATGTTTTTCCAGTTTGGTGACCAGGATGTCATGTGGGACAGAGTCAAATGCCTTACTCACGTCTAGGTAGATGCCATCAGTTGCCCTTCCCTTGTCCACTGTCACTATGACTTCATCATAAAAAACCACTAAATTTGTCGGGCAAAATTTCCCTAACTTTCAACTGTTAGTTGGTTTGTTTGGTGGGTTTTTTGGTTTTTTTTGTGTTGTTGTTTGTTTGTTTGTTTGTTTTAGTTTTTTTCTGGGGTTTTTTTGTTTTGTTTTTTTTTTTGTTTTTTTGTTTTTTTTAAACTTCTGGTGACAACTTAAAGCATTTTGCATTCTGATCCTGAGAAACCATTTGCCAACCATACTTACCAAATATAGTAGAATTACAGTATCACAGTATCACCAAGGTTGGAAGAGACCTCAAAGATCATCAAGTCCAACCCATTACCACAGACCTCAAGACTAGACCACGGCACCAAGTGCCACGTCCAAAATTCCTGGGATCAATCAGTGATCTGTTTACTCCACCCTAGTTTTTAAAGGCAGAATAAGATGCACCCATTTCTGAGGATGTGGGAGTGTAGGTGAATGGTGGATAGCAGCATCATTAAAGCCTTACAGTCTTTATGCTGATAAAATGCCTGTGAAAGTTGGCAAGAGTCACAGCTCTGTGGAGAATTCTACTTCTTGCTGTGATTCCCTTATCTATCAACCTGTCTATGGCCATTTGACACGGATGTATTTGAGAACACGTAGCAGAGCATGGTATGGCTCTCTTCTCCATTGGTCCCTACTTTGTAAGAAGGAAACTTTCTATAAGCATAACCCTACAAGAGTAGGGTTATGACTTGTTCAGTGTGCTATGAAGCCTGTTCCATGGATATATTGTGGTCACCATTCTGTTAGGTATTGTCCTTCCTCTAAATTTTCTTGTTACACTAGTCTAAGTATGTATCACCTCTTGTATCAGTCACCAGATGAGCAGTACTCTTTCTTAGATATTTTTAATTGTACAAATAGTAGTTCTTGAATATCTTTTGTTCATAGTTCCAGTTGGTTGGTGATTGTTTCCCAGTTCATGGCAGCTTTTGCTGTGAAGAACTGCACGCACTTAGGTCTATAATAATAAAAATACCTATTTTAAGAATGACTGGTAACAGCCCAAAAGCCAGAGCCAAATGCTGGCTTTGATTTTTTGCCTCCACATCATTTGCTGAACTGCTTCAGTTAATTTCTTTGAGGGAATTTATAGCAGTAGTGAAATGCTGTCCTCAGCATCTATCAGCATTATTGCTTTTTCAGGTTTTTTCCTACTTCTGACTTCTTCTCCAAAATATATTTGCACCTGAATTATTTTTTTTTTTTTAATTTCTATCTACTGGCTTCTCTCATCACAAACCACAATTTGGTCACATTCTTACTTAAAATGGTATAAATATCTTCCGTGATTTAGAATTATTTCTTTTGACTCGGTTCAGTTTTATTTTCTTTGACAAGTGGTCTGTCCTTGGGAATGGTTTTGATGGATATGCAGAAAAATGGCTTCCAGTTTGTGTCCCCTTAAATTATACTTATGATCTAGGTGTGAATTGCTGCAAGGACCAAGGATATTGTCCTGCTGCATGCAGCCTAGCTGGACAGTCTCACAGGTTTATTCTTGTGCTGGTTTGAGGCTAACTGGAATATTTTAATAGAGAAAATTACACTATAGGCTGTGAAAAGGAAACGATGGTGATGTCTGCTTCACTCATAGACTTGCTGAGATGTTTAAGAACTCAAAACATAGATAACACAGACAGTCTCTTGGGCACGGAGTCTCAGGTTGTCTAGCAGCTTCTGGCTTTTCTCCTCTCTGCTGAGTAACCTCACTAACCACCTTCCTTCTAACTCCCCTGGCCTATCCTCCAAATTAACCTTGGGCGTAAGGCAAACCTTGGGGTAAGGTACAGGGGTGGGGAGAAGGTGGAAGGGTGGTTGGGAGTCCCTCTTGGGGTCTCTGATTTCTGGGAGGGGAGTTGTGTTGCTGTATTCCCTTTAACTTGTCTATGTCTGTAACTATTCTTGTCTATAGTGTCTATCTCTGCTTGTACATTGTGCTGAGCTGTAAATAGAGCTTCATCATTTAACTTCCAGCTGACTGAGTTCTAGTCTGGGTCATTTTACAAAGTGTGGGGGGCAGGGAACTCCCAAACCATCACAATACTTAACCTAATAGGGAAACAGGGTGCAAACCTAATGCTCAATTTGTTTTCTTAGTGGCTTCAGGCATTTAGGAGGTGTCCCTGCCTATGGCAGGGGGTTGGAACTAGATGATCCTTGAGGTCCCTTCCAACCTTACCATTCTATGATTCTATGATCAGCCACAACTTAAGTTTCTCTCATTTTGAGGTACTACTCTTGACAAACAGGCCCTCACTTTTTTCCCCTTCACAGAATCACAGAAACATTCAGGTTGGAAAAGACTCTCAGGATCACCAAGTCCAACCAATAACCCTACTCTACAAGGTTCACCCTAAACCATGTCCCCAAGCACCACATCCAAACAACCTTCAAACACATCCAAGGTTGGTGACTCAACCACCTCCCAGGGCAGCCCATTCCAATGCCTGACCACTCTTACTGTGGAAAAAAAAATTTCTAATGTCCAGTCTAAACCTACTGAATTGCAGTAGGCTATTCCCTTGAGGGGAATTCCCTTGAGGCTATTCCCTCTTATTCTATCACTAATTATCTCTGAGAAGAGACTAGCAGCAACCTCACCTCGGTGCCCTGTCAGGTAGCTGTAGACAGCAATGAGGTCTCCCTACAGCCTCCTCTTCTTCAGACTAACCAGCCCCAGCTTCGTCAGTTGCTCTTCACAAGATTTATTTTCCAGGCCCTTCACCAGCTTCATTTCCCTCCTCTGCAATCACTCCAGCACCTCCACATCCTTCTTGTAATGAGGTGCCCAAAACTGAATGCACTACTTGAGGTGTGGCCTCATGAGAGCCGAGTGCAAGGGGACAATCACCTCCCTACTCCTGCTGGGCACAGCATTTCTTGTATAAGCCAGGATGCTATTGGCTTTCCTTGCCACCTGGGCACACTGCTTGCTCTCATTGAGTTGCTTGTCAATTAGAACCCCCTAGGTCCCTTTCTGCCAGACAGCTTTTCAGCCACACTTCCTCAGGCCTTTAGCGTTGCTTCTTGTCACTTGAAATGCTTTCCTATATCACCTCTTCCTTAAGAAGACATTTGAATTGTTTCCTCTGTGTACAAGAAAAAAAAATCAGGCTGTGTTTGGCTGTAAACAGCAGATCTTGCTGTTTTCATTTGGCTGCAGACATCCAGACTGCCTTTGCAATTGGGATAGAATGGATGTTATGTGCAACGAATAATTAAAATGATGGGAATTCACCTATGGAAACATGGGATTTTCCAAGTGGCGTTCTCCTGCACCTAGACTGCTGTTTGAAGCTGCTACCCTACCATTTCTGTTGCTGGGGGACTTTGATCAGGTGGATGGTGTGGGGAAGAGGTGGGATAGAAGAGAGTTTGTATGTTACAGCGTTTTTGGTTACTGAGTAGCTTTTTCTTGGAAGTGTCTTGGGACTGAGAGGACAGCAAGTGCTGTGCTTCCTAAGATGCCAAACAATAATAGTCTTGGCCTTATGCCTTTAACTTAAGAGAGGTGATTCTACCACTTTACTCTGCTCTCGTCAGACCCCACCTGGAGTACTGTGTGCAGTTCTGGAACCCTCAGCACAGGAAGGACATGGAAGTGTTGGAGCGGGTCCAGAGGAGGGCCACAAAGATGATCAGAGGGCTGGAGCAGCTCTGCTATGAGGACAGTCTGAGAGAGTTGGGGCTCTTCAGCCTGGAGAAGAGAAGGCTTCGAGGGGACCTGATANACAGGTTGCCCAGGGAGGTTGTGGCTGCTCCCTCCCTGGAGGTGTTCAAGGCCAGGTTGGACGAGGCCTTGAGTGAGCTGTAGTAGTGGGAGGTGTCCCTGCCTATGGCAGGGGGTTGGAACTAGATGCTCCTTGAGGTCCCTTCCAACCTTACCATTCTATGATTCTATGAACTTGCTCTCTTATTCCTTACCACACCAAAAAAAACCCCATCAGACACAACAAAAAACAACACCCACCACAAACCAACAAGACAAAACTAAAACCTCCACCACCACTACTGCCAACAGCAAAACCCCCACACCCTGAAGAAAAGAAAGAAAACAGGAGAGAAAACCACCAACCACCCTGAACCCCCCCAGACAGAATATTAGATAGAATGCATTCCTGCTGGGAAGTTTGAACCTTTGAGCTGCAAGTTGCTGTTTGTTATTTCCAGTCCCTGCACCGTTAGTGATTTAGGTGAGTTCCTTAAATCAAATGTGTTGATGCTTCTCAAAACCCAAGGCAGTCCAGCTTTTTGTTTCTCATTCTGATTCTCTCAGTTAAGTTCTTTTACTACCTATTGCATGTTTCCATCAGCTTGTTCTCTCTTCATGTAGTTTTTCATGCCATTTTAAGAAAAAACATTTCTCCATAGTCCCTCTTAATTTGGAAATGCAGTAACAATGGTGTTTGCTTCTTTGTCAGGGCATATATTTGTTCTTTATTTCTTTGTGGTCTGTACTAGAGAGGTATTCAGATTCCATTATTCATCTGTTCATCTGCAAGATTTCTCTGTATGTGAGCAATCCCTAAAAATGGGATGTCTCCAGTGGAATGATGGGCAAACTAAGTGCACTCTGCTCAAAGGTACTGCAGAAGTTGGAGGAGAATTGCTGAAATGTATTTCTTCCCTCCTCCATCCCTGTTAGAACAGTGTTGAGGAAATGGAAGGAGTCTCCTCTGCCTCAGCACTAAACAGAAGAGAGGGATGAGTACACTGGTGAGATGGTGCAAGCAACAACCTGCCATTGAACAGAGTTTACTGTGTGACAAGGTTTCATGACTGTACTGGGAAATCATAGAATCATAGAATGGTAAGGTTGGAAGGGACCTCAAGGAGCATCTAGTTCCAACCCCCTGCCATAGGCAGGGACACCTCCCACTACTACAGCTCACTCAAGGCCTCGTCCAACCTGGCCTTGAACACCTCCAAGGAGGGAGCAGCCACAACCTCCCTGGGCAACCTGTTGCAGTACCTCACCACCCTCACTGGAAAGAACTTCCTCCTAACATCCAGTCTAAATCTCCCCTCTGCCAGTTCAAGCCCATTGCCCCTTGGCCTGGCATTGCAAGACCTTGTAAATAATCCCTCCCCAGCCTTCCTGATCCTGGAAGGCTACTATCAGGTCTCCTCAAAGCCTTCTCTTTTCCAGGCTGCAGAGCCCCAACTCTCTCAGCCTGTCCTCACAGCAGAGCTGCTCCAGCCCTCTGATCATCTTTGTGGCCCTCCTCTGGACCCGCTCCAACACTTCCATGTCCTTCTGTGCTGAGGACTCCAGAACTGCACACAGTACTCCAGGTGGGGTCTGACAAGAGCAGAGTAAAGTGGCAGAATCCCCTCCCTTGTCCTGCTGGCCACACTGCTCTTGATGCAGCCTAGGACTCGGTTGCTGTCTGGGCTGCATGTGCACACTGCAAAATGTGAGAAAGAAGTTGTGAAAATCAGGTTAATGCAGCAAGACGGGGGGATGTCAGGCAGAACACCTGCCTGCACGGGCAGGAGCTCTGCTTTGCAACACTGCAGGCTGATTTGTCCATCGTGGCAGAAATGTGAAGCAAAAAGAATTTCATGATATTTATTCTGATAAAGTGGATGTTACCTGTGTTGTTTTTCTGGGGTGTGTGTGGTTGGTTAGTTTGTTTGGTTTTGAGGCACCTATAAAGTTGGCATGACTTGTAATTATTTTGAAACTATTTAGAAGAATAGGTAATGTATATACTACATATACATAACATAATGTAGATAGGTGTATATATTACATGCAGTATATAATACTAGTGGTTATCAAAAGTATCACAGTATCACCAGGGTTGGAAGAGACCTCAAAGATCATCAAGTTCAACCCATCACCACAGACCTCAAGACCAGACCATGGCACCAAGTGCCATGTCCAAAGGCGCCTTGAACACCTCCAGGGACGGTGACTCCACCACCTCCCTGGGCAGCCCATTCCAGCAGTCAATGACTCTCTCAGGCAAGAACTTTCTCCTCACCTCCAGCCTAAACTTCCCCTGGCACAGCTTGAGATTGTGTCCTCTTGTTCTGGTGCTGGTTGCCTGAGAGAAGAAGGTAACCTCCTCCTGGCTACAACCACCCTTCAGGTAGTTGTAGACAGCAAGAAGGTCTCCCCTGAGCCTCCTCTTCTCCAGGCTAATCAATCCCAGCTCCCTCAGCCTCTCTCCATAGGGCTGTGCTTGAGGCCTCTCCCCAGCCTCGTTGCCCTTCTCTGGACACGCTCAAGCACCTCAATGTCCTTCTTAAATTGAGGGGCCCAGAACTGGACACAGGACTCAAGGTGTGGCCTAAGCAGTGCAGAGTCCAGGGGGAGAATGAGCTCCCTGCTCCTGCTGGCCACACTATTGCTGATGCAGGCCAGGATGCCATTGGCCTTCTTGGCCACCTGGGCACACTGCTGGCTCATGTTCAGGCGGGTGTCAATCAGCACCCCCAGATCCCTTTCTGTTTGGCTGCTCTCCAGCCACTCCCACCCCAGCCTGTAGCTCTGCATGGGGTTGTTGTGGCCAAAGTGCAGCACCTGGCACTTGGATTTGTTGAGCTCCATCCCCTTGGACTCTGCCCATCTGTGCAGGTGGTTGAGGTCCTGCTGCAGAGCCCTTCTGCCCTCCAACCCAGCAACATCAGCCCCCAGCTTGGTGTCAGCTGCAAATTTGCTGGTGACTGACTCGATGCCCTCGTCCAGATCATCACTGAAGATGTTACAGAGGATGGGGCCCAGCACTGATCCCTGGGGCACACCGCTAGTGCCAGGCCTCCAGCTGCATGTGGCACCATTCACCACCACTCTCTGGGCTCGGCCCTCCAGCCAGTTCCTAACCCAGCACGGAGTGTTGGCATCCAAGCCACGAGCTGACAGCTTAGCCAGCAGTGTGCTGTGGGGGACAGTGTCAGAGGCCCTGCTGAATTCCAGGTAGACCACATCCACAGGCCTCCCCACATCCACCAGGTGGCTCACCTGATCCTAGAAGGAGATCAGGTTGGAGAGGCAGGATCTGCACTTCCTAAATCCATGTGGGCTGGACCTGAGCCCTTGGCCATCCCTCAGGTACCACTAGCTTATCTGGTATGTGGATGATCAGAAATTGTTAACAGCTGTTCTGGATGGTTGTGATTGCATTGTTATCAGGACAGTAGGATATATTTCTGCAAATGCAAGCTTCTGGCTTGTGTAATGTTTAAGTAGGGCATACTAAGTCTTATGTATCATGTACTGAACTTCAGCTTTTTCGGTACAGACCTTGCAAAGTCAAAGGGAGCTACTATTTAGTTGACACTGAAATGTTGGTATTTTGGGCTGCCTTTTTTT
>VWZE01016320.1:250127-276074 GCA_013396675.1 Eubucco bourcierii | reverse complement strand
TTTCTAAAGCTTTAAAACTGCAGTTGGTGTGAAATGCTGTGAGCTTGGGGATTTTACATCAAACTGTTATAGATCCATCATACTGTAACCTCTCTGTGTCAGCTTTGGAAGGAGGAACAGGAGAAGTGTCCATTTTTCCTAAGGGACCGGTTAACAGTAGCATGCTATGTCCTGTTAGCTAACTGTCCTGCTGCTCTTAGTTACTGCTCTAACAAAGCTGGTCATTAGCTGCTGGAACAGATGATTTCTAGAGGATTATTTGCATTACACAATTTAGTGCTTTTTAATAGCAAAATTTTAATTAAAAGGAGAGTCCTTTTGGAAGCAGCCTGAGCAGCTGGGGCTGAATTCTGCGTGTTTAATGTAATTACAAAAACAGCTGGGGTGGGAGCTGAGGACCCAGCTTACAGGCAGACACAGGTTCATGGTGGGTCCTCACGGGACAGGCATCCTGAGTGATGCAAACATTGCAGGAAGCATTCTGGCACACAGTCAAACTTGGAGGTGGTGGGACAATTCCCATCTTGGCTGTCCAGACTGGTGAGCAGCTGGGGAAGTGGAGAGTGGGTGGTAGCCATCTGTGTCAGTTCAGTTGTCACTTGTTCTGCCATGGGTGATAGTGCTCAGTTTGCAGTTTGTCAGGCTATGTGTGTGATGTGTATTTGTATCTGTAGTTTCAGCATCTCCTAGCACATAGGGACAATATCTTTGGAAGAGGGCATCAGACAGGTTTTAGCCTCTACTTTTTATTCTGCTTCTTCTGGACTGCACTCACTTGAAATACACCCTTTGTAGTATTGTTTATCTCCTCCCTTTCTCCATGATACAGGAAAAAATCTGCTATCTTTTTGGAAACTGCTGAGAAGTAAAGCTGTGACTGACCTTTAAATAGAATTGTTCAGTCCAGAAGATCCCTGAGCACTTTTGAGTTTGCACTACTAAGGCTATGTGAAACAGTTACTGCATTGCAATTACCAGGATCCAGGAGACAACAAGAAATCCCTGTTGCCTCTTATTGACTCTACTGCAGGTTCTGCAACACAAGCAACTTAATCCAAGAGCCCCAAATATTATATAATCACAGTAAGTGATGTGTGTTGGTGCACTGTTGATGAAGTGTCCTTTATGTTCCCATAGTATCCAAATACTTTACAATTAGGAATATCAAGATCTAGCATGCGAGGTTCCCATGCCCTGTAGCTTGAACACTGTCCCTAAAGGTATGCAAAGACCATTGATTGTGAAGGAGCAAGCATATTTCAGGTCCTATCACCTTTTCCTAAGCAGAGAGCAGCAATTGCTAAGTGAAGATACTGGGAACTGTCCTGTGAAATTCTTCTCCTGCTTGTGTATTTGTCTTTTGCTGTGATCTCAGTAACTACTTAACTTCCAGAGATATACTTGCAGCAGGCTGTCAGAAATCACCCTGTGTTACAAGGCAGTCTTGCACTACTGTTTGCTGTGGACATAGGATACAGGGGAATGTTCATCCTGGGGCTTATGTGGGAGGCATAAATGCTTCTGTCCTGTAATGGTTGACATAAGAGTAAAAAGATAATGATACCAGCATGCTCGGCAAGCTGAAGGGAAGATGTGGGTCACTCTACCCTAGGCATAATCCCTGTGACCCCATTATTATTTGCCCTTTTATATATGACCTTTTAAAAATGAGATACCTGTTGCTTTTCAGCATCATCTTATGTTCCTGTGGTTCAGGTGAAATTTGTAAAATAGTTCTTGTTTATTCATGATTTACTCCAAATTTTGCATTCACAGAGTTTGTCTTTGTGTGACTCAGCAGCAGTTTGCATTGGTTGTTAGCGTGGTACAGTTTGTTATGAAGGAAATTCTTAATGGTGGCCTGTACACCTTATTCATTGTTGTGCTGGTTTGAGGCTAATTAGAATATTTTTATAGAGAAAATTACACTATAGGCTGTGAAAGGAAAACATCATGATGTCTACTTCACTCATAGGCTTGCTGAAAATTGTTTTGGGAAAAATAACCAAAATATAGATAAGTTAGTCTCTGTCTCTGTCTGGGAGAACAGTGTCTGGGGCGGTCTAGCAGCTTCTGGCTCTGATTCCTCTGCCGATGAATTTTCACTAATCGCTTTCCTTCTAACCTCCCTGACCGATCCTCCAAGCTCACCTTGCGCATAAGGCAAACCTTAGGGTAAGGTACAGGGGTGGGGAGAAGGTGGAAGGGTGGTTGGGAGCCCCTCCTGGGGTCTCTGATTTCNCCTTGAACGCCTCCAGGGACGCTGACTCCACCACCTCCCTGGGCAGCCCATTCCAGCAGTCAATGACTCTCTCAGACAAGAACTTTCTCCTCACCTCCAGCCTCAATTTCCCCTGGCACAGCTTGAGACTGTGTCCTCTTGTTCTGGTACTGGTTGCCTGAGAGAAGAAGGTAACCTCCCCCTGGCTACAACCACCCTTCAGGTAGTTGTAGACAGCAAGAAGGTCCCCCCTGAGCCTCCTCTTCTCCAGGCTAAACGATCCCAGCTCCCTCAGCCTCTCTTCATAGGGCTGTGCTCGAGGCCTCTCACCTTCCTGTCTATAGTGTCTATCTCTGCTTGTACATTGTGCTGAGCTGTAAATAGAGCTTCATCTCTTAACTTCCAGCCGGCTGAGTTCTAGTCTGGGTCATTTTACAAAGTGTGGGGGGACAGGGAACTCCCAAACCATCACAGTTGTACATGCCTGGTCACTTTATTCAGGCAGGGAATGCAAACCGTGTGGCATGACTGTATTGATGTTTCTCACTAATGTGCTTAATTTACTGCAGTTAATATCATAGTTTATTAGTATTTTTTCTAAAATAAAAACTGGACGTGTGTGAGGATTTTCAAACACTTCCAAGCTTGAAGTTTTGTTCTTGAAGCAAGATTTCCAGCGAGACTCTGAAGACAGCAGGCAGAAAAAAGTAATATTCACAACAGATGTTCTTAGGAAGTGCTTGAACTCCTGGTACCCAGCTGTTGCTAGGTTCAGTAACCGCAGCACACACCCTCGAGCCACTTGCTGTGGTATCAGGCTCATTGTAAATGCTCTGGATTCCATTAGGGCCTCAGACCTGGTACACACACAGAAAACAGACAATAATTTGTGTAACTTGCATCAGACAGTACTGAAGCTACAAGGTTTTGGAGAAGGAGAGTGATTTGGTTTGACCGTTTTCCTGGTGTTAGTTACTTTTCCAAAAGACTGCTCTGTGGGACATGGAAGTGTTGGAGCGGGTCCAGAGGAGGCCACGAGGATGATCAGAGGGCTGGAGCAGCTCTCCTACGAGGACAGGCTGAGAGAGTTGGGGCTCTGCAGCCTGGAGAAGAGAAGGCTTCCAGGAGAGCTGATGGTAGCCTTCCAGTGTCTGAAGGGGGCCTACAGGAAGGCTGGGGAGGGACTATTGACAAGGTCTTGCAACGACAGGACAAGGGGCAATGGGCTTGAACTGGCAGAGGGGAGATTTAGACTGGATGTTAGGAGGAAGTTCTTTCCAGTGAGGGTGGTGAGGCACTGGCACACGTTGCCCAGGGAGGTTGTGACTGCTCCCTCCCTGGAGGTGTTGAAGGCCAGGTTGGATGAGGCCTTGAGTGAGCTGTCCTAGTGGGAGGTGTCCCTGCCTGTGGCAGGGGGTTGGAACTAGATGCTCCTTGAGGTCCCTTCCAACCTTACCATTCTATGATTCTATCCTTTCCATACAAGTAAGACCAGCTTACATAGGATGGGTTTGGAGAGGAGACTGAGAGATTAAAAGTATACTTAAATCTGTTAGCTAGGTTATGCTTCATATGTAGTGGTGCATCACAGCTATTTTAACTGTGCAAGGTTACAGGCATGCATTTAAAATTGGAGGGACAGTTTTAGGTAGCAGTCTCTCATTGTGCTTGGTGGAGTACCACTGCCATACCAGATTCAGGACTGTATATGAAGCAAGTTGGTTTTTTTTATGTCTTACTGAAAACATTGTTTTATCAAGATGCTGTACTGAAACCACTGCTTGTCTCTCCCAGAGTCTGTGTGCTTCTTGGAGAGATAACCCAAGTCATGCTGCATACTTTTTGCTGCCTGACCAGCTGGTGCTATTGCAGAAGCTGATTCTACCTGGCAGTCTATAACTGATTGTGCTCCTTTGGAGACCATTTGTTCTGGCATTTCTTAATAGTGCTGTGGGCTTGAATTTTACTATTTCTAACATTATCTGTAAGACTTTACAGACTACAAAATTTGATGTGCTTGTGAACTCTGAGCCCTCTGTTCTTTCTGTGGTTGAGACTTTTTCTGTACTTTGACTAAAACCTTAGATAAAGTCTTTTGTCATATCTTGTAACCAGTTTAGTGCCTTGTTGTCTAACTTGGTTCTGTTTTCTTTCTCTCTCCCATCTCCTCATCTGTTCTTGCTAAGCATTGTAGTAAGTGCTCTTCCATCTATTAGGGACCTTTGACATGGGAAGAACCATCAGGTGACCCTGGCTGTGCATGGTGTTGGCAGGGACAGATTTTCTACATCTGTAAGAGTCCCTGTGTTAAGAGTGTTTGGAAGCAAATATGGTTAGAACTGATCTTGCTGCATGGCAGAATCACTTAATAGAAGTCATCTGCCTCATGTTCTGGTGAACAGAGTGATATCAGGTTCTTTGACAAGTACTAGACTGTTTTGTAGTTTGGTCTTCTTTGGAAGACCCTATGTTTTTGTTGCTGTGATGTAAAACTCTCTTTGTGATGTGTCAGTTTGTCTATCCTACTGCGCTAGACAGGCATCTCTGTTCCCCTCATGAGAGGGCTTAAAAAAAAAAAAAAGAGCTTCTGTAATATAGAATCATAGAATGGTAAGGTTGGAAGGGACCTCAAGGATCAGCTAGTTCCAACCCCCTACCATAGGCAGGGACACCTCCCACTACTACAACTCACTCAAGGCCTCGTCCAACCTGGCCTTGAACACCTCCAGGGAGGGAGCAGCCGCAACCTCCCTGGGCAACCTGTGCCAGTGTCTCACCACCCTCACTGGAAAGAACTTCCTCCTAACATCCAGTCTAAATCTCCCCTCTGCCAGTTCAAACTCATTGCCCCTTGTCCTGTCGTTGCAAGACTTTGTAAATAATCCCTCCCCAGCCTTCCTGTAGGCCCCCTTCAGATACTGGAAGGCTATTATCAGGTCCCCTCGAAGCCTTCTCTTCTCCAGGCTGAAGAGCCCCAACTCCCTCAGCCTGTCCTCATAGGAGAGCTGCTCCAGCCCTCTGATCATCTTTGTGGCCCTCCTCTGGACCCGCTCCAACACTTCCATGTCCTTCCTGTGCTGAGGGTTCCAGAACTGCACACAGTACTCCAGGTGGGGTCTGACGAGAGCAGAGTAAAGGGGCAGAATCCCCTCCCTTGCCCTGCTGGCCACGCTTCTCTTGATGCAGCCTAGGACTCGGTTGGCTGTCTGGGCTGCATGTGCACACTGCAGGCTCATGTTGAGCTTTTCATCAACCCAGACTCCAAGGTCCTTTTCCTCCGGGCTGCTCTCCAGCCATTCACCACCCAGCCTGGATTTGTGCTTGGGATTGTGCCTACCCAGGTGCAGGACCTTACACTTGGCCTTCTTGAATCTCATGAGGCTGGCCTGGGCACAGCTCTGCAGCCTGTCCAGGTCCCTCTGGATGGATCCCTGCCCTCTAGCAAATTGACTGTACCACACAGCTTGGTGTCATCTGCAAACTTGCTGAGGGTGCACTAATTCCTCTGTCCATGTCACTGACAAAGATGTTAAACAGCACTGGTGCCAGCACTGACCCCTGAGGGACACCACTTGGCACTGGTCTCCACGTGGACATTGTGCCGTTGATCACCACTCTCTGGGTGCGACCATCCAGCCAATTCCTTATCCAGCAGTGCTCCACCCATCAAGTCCATGTTTTTCCAGTTTGGTGACCAGGATGTCATGTGGGACAGAGTATTTTTTTTTTGAAGAAAAAGCTTAACTGGTTGAGGGGTTTTTTTAAACCCTTTTCCCTTTCTGTTATAATGGATAGTCAGTTTTTGGGAACCTATTACCCTTCAGCATCTACATGTGATTACATTTTTCACCCTCTTGTGTCAACAGGTTTGCAGGTATGAGCAGCCAGTGTGGGCTCTGCTCAACTCTTTGGCTGATGCTGAACTTCTGGTGTTAATAGAGGTGTTAGATGTAGTGTCAGGACCAGCAGCCTGTGGAACAAATGGGAAATGCTTTTTATGAGAAAATGTCTGAAACAGAGGATGACCCAGTACATGTGTTCCTGTTACTCGCTCTTGGAACTGGCCGTTCAGGAACTTAGGTCCCACCTTCAGGTGGAGAGCCCATGCACAGGACGTCTTTAAAGCAAAGAGAGGTCTATGCTCCCTGGGAAGTGGACCTATCAGGTGGTATCTGATATTCATGTATCTTTATGATAAATGTTAAGACAACATGGATGATATTAATCAAAGTGGATGATATAATCAAAGTGGAGAGGAAAACAAAAAAATTTTTTAATGCTTTATGCCTTGGATGTAATTCTGAATAAATACCATTTCATGGGCTGGCTGAATGGTTTTGGAAAAGGCAGGTCATGTTTTAAAGCTAACAGTCCATGGTAGCTAGGTCTGTGTTAGAAAGGAGAACGTTTAAACTTGTGTGTCAGCATTGTGAACCAAGGCATCACAGCTGCAAACTGCAGTATCCTCACTGGAAGGCTCTTGTGTCTTTGCAGAAGGCAAGGCACTGGGTGCTCTTGCTATTCTGCTCTGGGGTGTTGCTTTTCTTTCTCCCTCTGGGTCTTGGTATGAGAAGTAGCTGTGGGCTGGAACTGAAAGTCAGAGGAGTTTTGGTGTGGTCCATGCCTTCCTTAATGTTTTTTGATTTCATTCATTGCTGCCCCCGTTTGTAATTTAAGCTTAGTAGGTTAGTTGCTAATTATTCCCGTGCAGGCTGAGGGGACACACTGTCAGCTTTCCTACAGATGGTCTGGATTTTCTTTTTCTCTTCTACCATTGTTCCCTGAGCTTTGTTATCTCAGCAGAATAAATCCTGGACAGACTTCTTGTTCTAGCATTGCTCTGGGCGGTCATGAGGAAGCAGCTCCCTTGTTAAGTTAATGACCTGCATCCTGCCTCCAAGGCCCTCTTTTGCTGTGCAACCTTAGGGTGATGTACAGTGTCAGTATTTATGAACTGTCTCTGTGCTCCTGTCATGATTCCTCACCTAAGGATGCAAATAGTGTTTTACTGTCCTTGAAGGCTCTTTCTGCTGCCTCTGCCAGTCTCTGCCAGCTGAATTGCTACTTCCTTCCCTTTTCATAATGTATTTGACAAAGATGCTTTCTTCAGGACAAAGAAACAGCACCAATCAGCTCATTTACATTTTACTTTCTGATGTAATTTGCTGCCTGCATCTTTGTGTCAGAGTTTATCATCAACTTTCTCACCTTTCTCTGTGTTTGCCATTCCTTTTTCATGGTCACTGCTCTCAGCCTGCTGATGGCTGTGCCTCCTTCTCTCTCAGGATTTCATTTGTGTTACTTTCCTTTCTGGTGTTTCCTGCAGTGCTTCCTTTCAGGTGCCAGAAGGAGGACAATGCCTTTCACCACCAGACATGACCTTATTAGCACATTCAGCTTTCATTGGAAGTTTCTTCATCTGTCCATCTTCATAAGGTCTCCTCACAGACTGCCTGTGTCCAGGGCCTCAGCTCTTGTTGATGTGCCTGTTTCCTGCATTCACCTTGAATAGTCTTATGCACTGGAGTGAAAACCTGCACTGAGAATGCAAGTGTCCATTTCAGCCACTTTCCATCTTGTTCCCAGTCTTCAATGGAAATCTTTTCTCCTAGGAAATACCCTTCTTCTCTCTTGCATTTTTTTGCAGTGCCACATCTGCTATTTTTGCCAAGAACTCAGGAGGCAAGTTTTTTTGTTAAAGCACAAGGCTGTATTGCAGCGAAGTTATTACAAAGCCAACTAAAACTGCTTACTTGGAGGATATATTTATTTATTTATTTATTCCCAAATTATTTGAGGAACATACATCTCAAAGGTGATGTGTCTCTGTTTTCTTGCTGTAGGAACAGCATGTTGCACCTGAAACACCTGCTGTGCTGGTACTCTAACTGTACTTGCTTGTTTGCAACATTTTGCTAGGTGGAGTGCCCCTCCCAAACCCCTGCAGTTAGATGCAGTGGAAATGCTAAGGAAAGGAAATTGGTCAAGGAACCAGCCTAGAGAGCTTGTGGATAAAGACATGAAAGATAGAGCAAAGTATAAGCAGAAAGAATAAGAAAAGTATTAATTCCTTTTAGGAAAGGTACTGAGAGTAGACTCTGCACATACCTGCTACTCAGTTTTGAATCTGTGTTTGCATGTGGAAGGATGTCTTAGCAAATGAGAGTTGCAAGGAGGGTTAGAGTAGGGCGTTGAGAATTTTTGCAAGAGCTGTTCCATGTGAGCATGTATCAAGTGCTAGTTTGAAATGTTCCCAAGATGATGATGGTAGCTGATATCATGCCACAATAAAAGGTGCAAACTGACCTCTTGATACTGGCAGAGAGAAAATCATTATGTTGGGAAAAGTCAAGGCAGGTCACCTATATTTTATGTGGATGAGAATGGAACACAAGGAAGAGAGTCAGAGGCACCGTTAAAGTGACAGAGCAGAGGAATGAGATTTTTCTTACAGGGATAAGAACTGTAGTGCTTGGTTAATACTCGTTTACAAGATGTTTCAGTCACTGCAACCCAGTCTAGTCTCAGCTCTTTGCTTCAGTTGGGTGAATCAATAGGGAAAAGCTGTAGATGGTCATGTGAAGAAGACATCTCATCCTAGTCAGGGTGAAAAGATTTAGAAGCTGAGTCAAACAGATTTGCTAGTTTGTGACTCTGCTTGAGAAGGAATATAGTGAAGTTTTTCAGCAGGAGAGGAAAGAGAGAAGTAGAGGGTAGGTAGCAATACGAAGTAAGGGCTTAGGTTTTCTACTTGGGTTAGAAATAGCACCTAGGTATCTAAGAAACATCAAACAAACTGAGATTTTTGATTCTGATAGGAGGAAATGGCACTGCACTGGCTGCATAGCTACAATAATTATTGACCACGTGTCATGGGGGGGAAGCAGGACAGAGCTCCACAGACCTCAGAATACCAGGGAATAGTGTCCTGTCATGGGGGCAGTCCTAGTCCTGCAGGTTAAAGAAGATAGGGAAAGGGGGAAGATGAAGGTTAATTTAGGCAATAGCAGAACTACGGAAGGATAGATAAGGGAGCTGAGAAAAGTTGCAATTTTGAGAAGGGGAATGTGATCAGATATGTAACAAACAGGTCAGAAAAAAAGGAGGCAAGGAACTGATTCTGAATTTCAGGTGAGGACTTGAAGTCCTTGAAGTGAGAGAAAGGAAGTACAAGGACAGAACTTCATGGACCTTTACAGGTGAAAGACAAGAGGGAGATCAGTGGAACTGACATGCAGGTGGAGTTTAAGAAGTCAGTTTTTGAGTTGGGTGTTTGGAGATGCTGAAAATTATTTGGTTTTGGAAATAAGAATGGAGATAGCAGAATGTGAGCACGGAGGATAGACAGATGTGCAAGGACAGTACTGAAGTGTCGAAGAACGAACAGGAGGTCAAAGATATTTGGAGTTTGTTTTAATACTAGGGAGTAGTGGATTTATGTGAAGGACACCCATCAGTTCCTTTTGAGATAATGGAAGGTCACTAATTGAGCACACAAAGCGAAGGGCATGGGCAGATAATAGACTGACCGGGTTAAGGAAGAACCTGAGTGTGCATTGGTTTGATTTGTGGAGTGTCACATGTGCTACATGCTCTGTAAATCTCCATTTCTCGATTATGTTTTTGCAGTGCGGCTTCATGACAGTATTTCAGAAGAAGGTTTCCATTACCTCGTCTTTGATCTGTAAGTGTTTTTGGCTTTGATGCTTCACCAGTGATACAAGCACATGAACTAAAAGTGGAATAAAGAACACCTGCGTTAATAGAATTTTCCCTTTCTATTTTGAGACCTGTAAATTCCTCTTGCTGTAATGACAAAAATCCCTTGACTGTGTGGTAGGGGATGGACTAGGCAGACTCATGGCAGCAGGTGTAACTGTGGGATGGCAAAGGTTGGCTATCCTGTGTAGGGATACTGCTTAACTTGTGTCTCTGAAGCATCCTGGAGAGGGTCACAAGACAGGTGTTCAGCAGAAGCTTCACATTTACTAAGGTCTGTAGAGGTGCTTGGGCAATTCATGCCCGGTGTGTCAGCAGTGTTTCATACACTGCTTGTGAAGTGGCAGTTCAGTGGCTCAGTCAAGATGCACCAGTGCTGGTGTCATAGTGATGGAACTCTGCCGTGCCTCCCCTATGCCACAAGTGTGCAGACAGGCTGTGGGAAAGGCTCCAGATGGGTGGCCACATGCATTCCACCAAACCTTAAACTAGGCTTGCATGGACTCTGTAACTCCCCTTATTCTTTTGTACTCCAGGGTTACTGGTGGAGAGCTCTTTGAGGATATTGTTGCCAGAGAATACTACAGTGAGGCAGATGCCAGGTAAGACTGTTTTGAGACCCTTCTGTCTGTGTGCCATGAATGTTGGCAAGTGGGAAGCGTTTTCCTGACTGCTGTGCTGTGCATGGCTTTGTTCTGACACTCTTGCTCCCTGTCTGGAAAAAACAATTCCTCTTTTTGCTATTATCATAAATGATGCCACCAGTCAGGCTGACTCACCACAGCTGTAGCTGTTGCCACTTACAGGGCTACAGCTGCTGTCTTTGCCACTTGCAGATACTGTGCTCTTTGATGGGAGACCTGTTGGTAGCAGCTTTGTGACCTTTCTGGTGGGTCGTAAACAACATGACCTTAGTGAGCAAATATGAGGGAGAGCTGTCCTGTGGCTGTATGAGTGCTGCCTGTTTGGCCTCTGCTGTCCCCTCGTATGGGTTTCAGTGAAGTGCCACTGCTGTTGGACAGACCCATTACATTTGTCTGTGTTTACAGGACAGGGGGAGAGAGTGCTTTGGAGAGTATATTTCTGTGGAAGCTTTCTCTAACTATGCACTGGTTGACAAAGTAAGAAAAAGTGCAATAGGTTAAAGCAACATTTTTATTTTAACATTAAAAACAGTTGTTTGATTTTTTTTGTTGTTGTTATTGTTTTGGTTTTTTGGTGGTGGTGGGTTTTGTGGGGTTTTTTTGTTCTGGTTTGGTGTTTTTTGAGTGTATCTTCTCTCTCACATCCATGAGCTTACTGGAGTGGCCTGTGCTAGTCCCTTTCCTGTTGATGCAGGGTGGGTGTTCTGTGCAACAGTAGTGTTCTCTGACCTGTCCATCTGCTGGACATGTAGCATCTGAAATCAGAACTGGGATTAGGTAGTTGCTGTTCTGCTTTAGCAGGGCCTGAGAGTGGTCTGATGGTGACGTTTTGGCCTTGCTTATTTTACACCCATGTTGTAACTCCATCCCAACCCTTTCTCTAGCAAGGATTAGGGGAACCTTGAGAAGAGAGGGATAAGAGGGGTTAGTGGGTGCTGCTGCAGGGTGAGTCTTGTAGGTGCAGTGCTGTGAGAAAGATCATAGTGAGTGGAAGGAAGAAAAGAACATGAGCTGGTGTGTAGTGTAGGTACTGTTGTGGATCCTATGAGCTCTTGCTTCCTCTCCCTTTGGTATGCTCATAAGCCTCTGTCTACTGGCCGTTGCACGATGCTTTTAAATGAGGCACTGCACTATGTGCTGTTCCGTGAGCTGTCTGCTGATGGGAAAGCCCGGGGGCTCCTCATCTCTGATGGAGCTCCTGACAGAGAGGTCTGAGAGCCCTGTAAATCTGTTCAGTGGAATGTATGGGTGCTGTAAGCACAGCATCTCACACAGATTCACAACCACTCAAGCTGTTCTGCTTTGAAGTTGGGAAGTTTTGAGATTATCAATAATCATCCTTCTCCATGTTCCTCTTGGCAGTGCCTGTTTACAGAAAGGGTCAAGAGCTGGCAGTGACCAACACTGCTCAGGAAAATTATGGCAAGGTTAGGGGGCAAGAACTGTCTGTTGCTTCGTGAGCCTTCCTCAGGGTGCCTGGCCCTCTGACCGTCAGCCAGCCAGGTCTCACAGTGCCCACAGCATGACAGAGTGAAACTCCTCCCTTTCTCTCTCCTTGCAGAGCTGAATTCCAGAGCAGGCTGGGAGAGCAAGGGAGTGAGGTCTGTGCCAACCCGCTGCACTTGGCTCGCCTGCGACACCTCACACTTTTTCCATTTTTGGCCAGAAAATCTCTCTTGCTCAGACTCAACTCTGTTCTAATTATACATTTTTTGTTTTGGGAGCAGGGAGATATTAATGGATTCTGACTCTTGAGGATTGTACTGCCAGCTCTGAAGGGGTGGGGGTAGCAAATACACAGTGCTGCACCTCCTCTCCTCTTCCTTTCCTCACCCTCTTCCCATCTTTTCCAGTAGCCAGTTTCCCTTCACTCAAATTTTTCACTAATTTAAAATTTGCTCCCCTGAGATTTGTAGAATTTGCTCAGTGGTCTGACTGATTGGGCAGTGAGGATACAGACCTCTCAGAGTTTTTTACATCTGGGTACTCACTGCCCAGACATAGCTGTCAAAATCCCTACTCTATTCCACATTCACCCTTGGAAGCAGATTAAATGTTTAGCAGAAGAGATGTTTTCAACCAGAAATCCCACTCGTGGGTATGTTGTGGTGTCCTTATGCAACAGGTATAAATAACATATTGCTTTTGCCCCTGTGATTACAGCAGTGAGAGTGGCAGAGACAGTTTTCCATGAGCTGGGGCAGTGCAGCACCCTGTGCCTAACAGGGAATGACTCTGCTTTCACATCGCTGAACCCTTAAGTGGGATCTGTACTTAAAAGGCACCCAGCAAGTGCGTGTGTGTGCACATTGTGTATGTGAAGTGCTTGAGATGCTGCTCTAAAAGCCTTTTAAACTGGCAGGCACCCAGGACTCATCATCCTGAATTTGATGGAGGAGGCTACTCCTCCCTAAAAGTTTATTCTTTGCTGACGACTAGCCCAGCTGAATGTTTCCTGCAGTAACTGGGTTTTGCTTACCCACTCGCAGCTGCTGTTTGCAGGTATTTGAGAGCCTTGATCCTCCTGTGTGGAGTAGGCACCATTGGCTGAAGCAAGTGAACTTAACTGTGATGGGGAGGAAAGGAAGGAGATGTTGATGGGTAGGAGAAAGGCTTTGTGGTTCTGCTGTAGGTAAGGATGTTTAGCACCCTGTTGCTGAGGGGGCTGAAAGTGTCCAGTTGTGACAGTACTGAGCTGTGGCGTCAAACGGGCATGATGAAGGGACTCAGCCTGGAGTCTTGAACTCTTCTTGGTACAAATATAAAAGTTAGGGAAATAGCTGTGGAATGAGATGAGATGCCAAGTGTGTGTGTGTGTGTACATAACTCTGTGTGTCTCTCCCTTTATCTTGCAGCCACTGTATTCATCAGATACTGGAGAGTGTGAATCACATTCACCAGCATGATATCGTGCACAGGGACTTAAAGGTAATATTTCCTCCGTGCCACAGAGGCTTGAGGAGAGCAGTCAGGGAATCACTGGAAGAGGCAAGACAGAAATCCCTTGTACAGGCAGCAGAGGGTTTTGGGGTTGTTTTTGGGTTTTTTTTGTTTGTTTGTTTGTTTGTTTGTGTTGTTTGGGGTTTTTTTGTGGGGTTTTTTGTGTGTTGTTTTTTTTTTTTTTTTAAGGAACTGGGCTCAGGGTTCGTAAAGCACCAATTCACTCCTTCAGAGTTTTTCTAGAGGGTGCAATGAACTCCTGAGGAACTTTTCAGCTTCTCAGTCTTCATGAAACGTGTCAGCTCACAGCCTCTCTGAGGCTCCAGGATGAAGTAGTTGTGAAACTTGGAGTGCAGTAGGCTTTCTGAGAAACTTGGTAGGATTCATTATAATGAAGGACACTTTTTAGTCTGCCATTGAAGAGATCTCTAGCGACCTGGGGCAATGTCTGTTCAGTCTGCCAGGATGAGTTTGTCTGCATGTATATTTTTATTCTACGCTGTTGCCAAATACATGCCATTGGGCTAAGGCAGAGATGCACAACAAGAATTTTTGTGTCGTTTCTTTCTTCTCCCATCAGCAGAAGTGGTTGTGCTTTTAATCTAAACCCAGAACTCCTGACCAGTTAAACATGGGGTGAACCAACCACTTACCACATTTTTAGCAGGTTTATAGACCAAGAGCCCCTGCAATGTGAACTCCTGTCCCAGGCAATGTCAGCTGTGCTGGGAACTGGGCAGGCTCCAGAATGCAAAGGTTTGTGCGAGAAGGTCTGCCTGCCCTGGAGCCCTGTCTGTCTAAAGTGGGAGCGGTGATGGCCACCAGTGGTCTATTTAAATTAGTGGCAGGTGTCATCCTGCGTTAGTGTTGGTTTTGGTTTGTTATACAATGCATAAGGGAAAAAGCATAAAAATATTTTGCAGAGGGCAAGGCAGAAGCATGTTACAAGCTTGATGGCAGTGTTTTCCCAGTGTTTTGATCTAATGGGCTGTTGTTAACCCTTAGCATTTCTGGCAAACGGCCATGCAACACTTTTGGCCTTTTGATTCAGAGCGCTGTGAAAAGTTGAAAGTGATCTACTACATAATGACTGCTCTGAATCGGAGGTGACACCTGCTCTTGAGAAAGAAGCTCCAAGCAGCACTACTGCCCCAAATTAGGGCCTTTATGAAAATTAGTAGTGTTTTCAAGTACAGGATGGTTTGAGTTTTCCTTTGCACCCTGTGTTCAGATATAATCTATTTCACTTCCTAAGTTCTGTATGTGTGAAAAACGTGAACTGATACATTTAGAACTTACCAGTTGCTAGACGCTCCTTATTGTAGTTGATGTTTCTTCTATTGCTGTCTGTGATTCATTGAAACTCTGCAGGCCTGTGGACTAGCCATTCCTTCTAGCAATGAAAGATTCTGTGCTCTTTATTTCTTATTTAGCTGCTTGCCAAAAGCTCAGCCTTCAGGATCAGTGTGTAATAATTGCGGGGCTTGCTTCAAGTGAAGTTTTCTTGTTTGCACCTCTCTCTCATAAGCCTGTCTTTCAGCTCACTTGCTTTTAAAGAGCTGCCTATAGGGACCATAAGAAATTACAGAATGCATTCACATCCTTACCAAAACATATGTGAAACCTGAGACAAACCATATGTTGGCAAACATGAATAAGGCACCATTAGCTTTAAGGTGTTTTTACCTATATTTTAGAAGCAAATATTGCTTAGCTATCACAAACCTGACTTAAATTTCACTGTTTCTTAGTCAAGACAAGCCTAGATATGATCTGAAGTTGGGATGGAGTTTCAAAAGACTAGATTAGCTTTTTGTTTTAGGGACTTGCTTACAATGGTGAATTTTCATCACTGTAGATAGATTAACACAATCTTTTCCACTTCTCATAAGAGAAAAGGCATTGTCATCCAAATGTACTGAGGCACAATACCTCTTCCTTCCATGTGCTAATGGCAAGGAATGTGATGGGCAAGACTGGTCTTTCCTTTAAAGCAGAAGCAAGGCACCAGTATTTTAAGACCGGGTGAATGAATAAAGCATCTTGTTCCCATCAGGCAGAATAGGGACAGAAGGTTATCATGTAATGAAACTGTTGAGCAAGCTGCACAGAAGACCCATCAGATTTGTGAAACTGAGACAAGGCACTGTTTCTGGATTTCCAGGCTTCCATCTTGCTGAGTTAAAAAAAAAAAAAATCAGGTTGATATGAATTGCAAAAATTATCAGAAGTGGGTAGGACAAGAAATCACATTTGTCTTGCCTGTCTGCAAGTTTGATTTCCTGCAGATCTGAAATAGCCACCACATGAAAAACTTCAGAAGAGTACCATCCAACTAGCTGGTCTGTTGCTTCAGAGGAAGCTACTGACTATCCATCCAGTTTTTGGAGTGGTGTTAAGTGTTCTGCTGAAGTTCTCTGCTGCAAGGCAACAGAAGTATGATTCAAGTGAGATTCATGTGAAGGACAGAAGTCCATCTTCCTTCCCTGGTGTGTGGCCGCTGGTCGTATAGGTGATGCAGCAGTAGCGAGACAGAATATTTTATACTGCTGTAAATACATAGTGTGAAAAAACAGCTTACATGAATGCTTACTGCTGTGCTGCTTATGCCAATAGCAGGCAGAGGCACTGTCTGTGAGGGATGAAAGCTACAGCCTATCCAGATGATGCCTTCCCACATTACAGCGCAGTTGGCAGCCCTTATTAGCGTTATATTTACTTTTCCAGTGCCTTAGGGACTGCGTAATGTTCACGGGGAGAAACATCACTGCAGATTGTATCTACTGCATCTTCCCCTCTCCTTCCCTTCCCCATCAATTACTCTCTCCAGCGATGACAGAAACAAATTTTGGGTTCTGTGCTGCAGGAACTGTACTGCCAGTGCCCTCTGGTGTCAGCATATAATGTGTGGGCTGGGTTGGGAGAGACTGTGGTGTGTTTGTTTTAGACTTTAGGATTTTCTGCTCTTCTAGATCAAGGCCATTTGTTGCTGTTGCTCTGTCCTCACCTGAACACCCTTAGTACGTGCCTGCTAAATTCAGTCAGCAGATTGAATTGATTTAATGATGTAGATCCTGAAGTTGGAGGCTTTAATGAGGGTGTTAGTCTTTCATTCTTACTCCCTTTTTTTCTTTCTTCTCCCCAGCCTGAGAATTTACTACTGGCAAGTAAATGTAAGGGTGCTGCTGTCAAACTGGCTGACTTCGGACTGGCTATAGAAGTCCAGGGAGAGCAGCAGGCCTGGTTTGGTAAGAGTGTTTGAGCTTTCCCACTTTTGCTGTCCCGTCCCGTCCCCCCCCATTTTCTTGGTGATTGGTTGAGTTGCTCCTCCCCAGAGCACTTTCTATCAGCTCTTCCTGCACAGTGGGATGCATTTGGTATTGCTGCTTCCTTTCCAAGCATCTCAACCTCTGGGTACTTTGGGCATGATCCTATGTACAGTAGAGGAAATAATATGATAAGTAAAGTCAGAAACAATTATGATGCATTTCTCTGGCTTTACTCTGAATTTACAGTAGATGCTAGTGTCAGGTAAATGCAGCTGCGAAATTTAGACTCCAGTCTGAATTTTCTTACTGCACAAGTGTAGGCATCTGGAATTTTGTTTGGTCTTTTTACAGGAATGGACTTGATGTGGCCTTTCTCAGGCACATTTGGATCTGGCTTTATCTTTGTTTAGCTAAAATATAATTAGAAATTAGACCTTCTCAGGCTAAACATCAGCTCTGAGAATCTGCAGTGCTGTGGAAATTCTGGAGAGACAGCTGCTTCTTCTGGTCTGCCCACATCATTGACAACCAGATATGTCACATCTGTGTCTTGGGTTTTCAAACTCCAAAACATTATATGTAACAATGACAGAAGGCATGGCATATGAGTTTGTGTGCATCTGGTTAACACTGTCCCTCTTTCTTTTGTGTTTTTCCTGCAGTACATAGACACTTGATCCCATCCAACTGTCTTTATTTTTATTTTGATTTTTTCTCTTTCTCATGGTTTACCAAGAGATAGCTCTAGCAAATGCAAGATGAAGGGTGGAAAATAGGTTTTGGAATTTGGTTACTGCTAGTAGATTTTGTGATGTGGCAAGATGTCTTCTGCTTGGGTACTGTGAGTACTTCATGTCGTCCATTTCCTGGCAGGGTTTGCTGGCACTCCAGGTTACCTCTCCCCTGAAGTCTTAAGAAAAGATCCTTATGGAAAACCAGTGGATATATGGGCATGTGGTAAGATTCTGTCAAAATGTTTTACACTTAAAGAACAGTGTTTCATGTAGAAGAACAATTTCTTATAACTTGTTCCCAGGAGGGTGTGCAGTGTTCCTTCTTATTGGGTGGAGAGATGAAGGCACACTTGAGGATAAGCACTTTGTGTAGATGGAGTGAATAATGGAGCCTGAACTCATTTGATTCGGGTTCCTAACCGCTTTCTCAAACCATCTATCAGATGTTTGAGAGCCAAGAGATAGGACCTGTCTATGCTTTGCAGAGTCAGTTGTTTAGGTAACTGCAGCACTTTCCTACTACACTAACTGTGTAGAAGATGATATACTTGAGAGGGCTGTTTTTTTACAAAGGGGAAAAATGAAGCGTATCTGGGACCGATAAATTTAAAGATATGTGATGTCAATGTTGCCTGACATGGACTACATGGTTTTCCACAGGCCAGGAGTGCTAGCTTTATCAGTGTCACTTTTGTCCCAGGAACATGCACAGTAAGCATCTACAAATGTCATTCTTCTTAAAAAGTTCCTTATTGCCCAGCAACCCCAAGGGATGTGGCTTCATTTTATCCTGAGAGCAACAGGGAGTTATAGCTCACCAGCCATGATAGCCAGAAGAGAGTTGAAGGATGTCATGCATCTTCTTCTAGTTCCTGGCAGCTGGTATTAAGAACTGAATGGAAAGTTGCCAAGGTGAGGTTCAGGAGAGGATGAAGTTTGGTAGTATCTTTTTTGGTCTTGGAAGGCTAAATATGATGTCAAATGAAGATCTAGAGCAATTTCTGCCTTGGGGATCGTCAGGAGGGAAGGAAAAGGGGCTGGAGGAATAACTGGCGTGTTAGCCTAACCATAGTGTATCTGTGTCTCTCCCTCCCAGGAGTGATTCTGTACATATTACTAGTGGGGTACCCTCCCTTTTGGGATGAAGATCAGCACAAACTGTATCAGCAGATCAAAGCCGGAGCCTATGACGTAAGGGCACTTTCTTGCTGAGTACCTGCATGGGTGTAGAAGCCATCCAAAACATGACACTATCTTACTTGGTGTCCAGCAGCAGGCCCCAAGCTACTGTGCAAAGTGATGTTTGGCATGTTCACGCCCCTCACTCTATTCACTGCCTGGGATACACTCCTGTTTGGGACTGCTGAAAGTGTATACAGAAAGGATCACAGCAGACACCATGATGTTACTGATCAGGGGAGAAATGCAGAGCTGCAAATACAGATGGTGGAAATGGTGTCTTCTAGTGCAGCTACCACAAAGTGCTACAGACCTAGCCAGTGCTTGCTCCTTCGGTGAGCAAAGGAAAGAATGAATGGAGGAGCAGTCTTTATCAAGGCCTAATTAAAAATACATGGAAGGATTCTGTATAATAGTAACTTAAATTATGCTCTTTGGTCTCCTCAGTGCCATAGTTGAATTTTTTCAAGCAGTGGAAAATGTGGAACCCAGTGACAAGACTGACTGGCAGGAGCATTTGAAGGGGTGCCTTTGTGTTGGGGATCAGTGTGGTGGCTTGGGTGCTCTGGTAAAAACCCAAGCAGTTCATGAAACAGTTCTCAGAGATTGGCAAAATTGAGGTGCAAAACATAGTGCCTGAAGTAGAGAATTGGCAAGGAAGTTAGTACTGGGGAGTTAAGATGGTGTAAAATGTGGTTCAGGTACCACAGCTCAAATATTTGACATAAATCCTTCCATTTAAGGAGAGGCTTGGGAGGAAAGGAGGAACTCTTGGAAATCATAGCTCAAAGCTTGTGGGCATGAATATCAAGAGGAAGTTGGGGAATTAATTTTATAGGATGCTTTGTGGTTTGCATTGGAGGGGAAAAAAAAAAAAAAGGGGTTCTGCTGGACCCCAGTTATCTCCCAGCTTCTGTGCCTGAGATCATGAGAGTGGCTGTTACTGATGAGAACAAAGATCTGCCTAACCAATGTCCTGGCTCAGTGACTTCCTGAATGAAAGTGATGTCTTTGTACTTCACAGCCTTAAATGGACTTCTGTTCTTCTCTTGCCTTCCTGCCCCTCGTGTTTCTCTGTTGCTTGTTCTTATTTGAAGTGGCGTTGTGCTAATTGTATCAAAGGGGATTTTCAAAGCACTTCAGGAGTTAAATGTCTAACTCTTCCTGCATGTCATGAGGACTAAAGTGCCTGACACTTCCTATCGAACTGGTCTTGAGCAAGTTCCAGTAGATTCTTCTCCTCATTTGCCTGGTAGAAAGCAGTTCAAGTTTTACTGGCATACCTGCTCCTGGTCTCCTTACTGCAGCATTGAGGGGTCTGTGTGCATAGGACTGCTCTGTTGTCCTCTCTTGACCACAGAGAAAGAGGCAACTGTGAAATGGACTTTGGGTACGGGTTTTGCAAGGCTTTGTAGGGTTCAGATGGGGGGAAGGTGTCGTGGCTTAAATGCTCAGTATCATGATTTTTGAGTAGTCCCTTGCAGTGTTTGCAGAACAGATTGTATAATGCCTTGCTGGTGCCTGAGAATGTAGAAATAAGATGATGTGCCAATTAAATACGGTGGGTGCTTTTTTGTGGCCCGGCTGAGCGAAGCACAAAATGCAGGAGAAAACCTGCATTTATTTTCTGTAAATAAGGTAGTACTCTAAGGAAATGTTCTCAGGATAGATCAGTCTTTCCCCCTGTTTAAAGACAGAAGACTTTATCCCAGCAGCACATTTATCTTTGTGTTCTCAAGTTCACCTGTATTTGTCACTCCTATGAATCTACTATACATGTACTGCATTTAATCTCAGCATGCTGTCTTCGATACCACACGCAAGCATGTGGAGGATGTTGTAAATATTTCATCTTTATCATTACTGGAGTTACAGGAGAAAGCAGTTACCCCTTATGGATGATCAGCTGAAATGCTTGAAATTCTTTTATTTATTTCCATGCTTCTGTATTCCTATCTGCTATTACATCTCTCTGGCCCACCAGGTAATGAGTTCTGGTATGGTACATGCCTGCTAACAACTTGCTAGTGGGTTGCTATTCCTAAGTGACTGGTATTGTTCCAGGATTTTGTGCTTTATTGTGGGGAAAGTATACCTGATGAGGTGTTCTCTGTCAGTGGTTTTCACTTTCATGAGGTTTTGCTGTAGCTAAGCGTGATTTTGCATATGCTGTTACACTGTTACAGCTTTTTAGCACGCTGGAGAAAGAGCAAGATAATTTAAAAGGGAGTGCTTGTGTTTTTCATGTCAGAACTCAGTTAAAAATACCAGTGACTTGACTTTTTTGAGTATAAAACAAATTCTGTTGTCTAAGCGATTCCTAAAAGGCTTTTAAAGTCAGTTTTTTTGGGCCTGTGTTTGTGGGCTTGTACAGGTGTGCCCTGTTGTCTGGTACCATTCATTTGCTGGGTGCTGTATGATTTTGTTTTTTGTGGATCTTCACAAAAATGGATAGCTTGTGCAAATACATTAGCCTTACTGGCAAAAGGGCAAAAGCTGGAGTTCAGCTGCGTAGGAAGTAGAATCTCTTCTAGTAGATGATATTTTCAATTCATTGTCTGTTCTTGCTTTCTCTTTCAGTTCCCATCACCTGAGTGGGACACTGTGACTCCCGAAGCAAAGAATTTGATCAACCAGATGCTGACAATAAACCCAGCAAAGCGCATCACAGCTGACCAAGCTCTCAAACATCCATGGGTCTGCGTAAGTGTTTTCCTCTATTACAGATTGATTTGTGGTTTACTCTGAACTGACATGTCAAGAAGGCTTAGCTACAGAGGAAAAATAATTCAAATACTTCAAGTTGTGGGGTTTTTTGGAGGGTGACTTTCAAGGAGCTAACTTTGTTATGCTGCGGTGCTTTCGTTGCCACTGTAGAGAAAAATATAATACCTTGTTCTTGTAGAAATTCCATGAAGTTTTGTCACATCTCCTCTTCAATCCATATCATCCTAAAATGTCAGGTGGAGTTTGGCGTTGGACAAAATGCTTTAGGATTATTTTGTTCTTCATCTCTACTTCAGTTCATTGCATTGCATCTTTGTGATGTTGGAACGTTTGTTCTATGCTGCAGTTTAACTGACTGTAAACCTGAAATCAGCAAAAAAAAAAAATCTGTGTATTTAGTTTCTGCCTTGCCAGATCCCACAAAGATGTACTTTTCATCTTTGGCCAAGTTGGCAAGGAAATCCTAGAATGCAGCTGTAAGTAGTCACAGGGAAGAGCAGCAATGGTGCACTTCTTCATCTCTGCAGGATGAAGTAGTTCCACTTAAATGTAACCAGATGCTCTTGTAATACCATAGCATACTTCTGCTTTCTAGAATGTGGCTGGTGTCTTGCCTTGCTCATTTGTTCTTCAGAGATTACAGAGTTGTTTCCTTCTGCCACAAAGCAAATAATTAGCAATTTAAACTTACTTGTGTGAACGTCTGTGTAACAAGAATGTTGTCTGCTGTGAAGTGATGCAGACTTCTTGGAAGTCAAAACTTCACACTATCTGAGACTTCACAACTCTCTTTTTTTTGTTGTTGTTTGGTTTTTTGTTTTGTTTTGCTTTCCCTTGCACACAATTTGCGTGTATCTAGTATCTAGCCTTTGTCCCAATGCCTGTAACCAAACATGTATGTATTGCAATAGGTCACTCTCTGTGGCAAGATAATATAGAAAAGAAGCTTTCCTGAGTTATGGGGAGTTTGATTTCCCTTCACAACCGTTTCAGCTTCTCACCCAAACTGCCTCCAGCTGATTCTGTTGTTTCTATTTACTCTGCAGTCTCTGTATGTGCAGTATTTCTTTTCTCAGTTTTTCTTTTCTTTTTCTGGAGATGTATTGCTGCTCTCAAGTAAACGTGGTAGGAAATCTTAAAAGTGTATCTGAGATACTGAATTCTTAGCATCACTGAATTTCTGAAGTGCATGTTCTAAAGTACATGCCCTGACTCTTGTAGGTCCATACTGAACAACCATACATTGCTCTCACTCCTAATGAAGCTACATGAGCAGTGGCCACCAAAGTTGCCCTTGTAAAGGGAGTTTAGGCTTGTGGCTCTAAGCAAGAGCAGACACTACTTCGGCATTAGTCTCTGATTTCTTTGTGTTCTCCATATGCCTGGCAGTATCTGGTTTCCTCATGTGTTTTCAATGACTGGCAGTGCTTCTGGGATGTCTTCTTTTTGCAGCTGATGGGATTCCAGTCTGCTGTGGATGATAAGTGTGGATCACTGGCTAGAAGTTATGCTCAGGGTTTTACACTGTCACAATGAACTATGTGATCTTTCCTCTTACAGAGTGAATATCAGTTTCTGCAAAACTGTTGCACTGATGCCAAGGCCTTTGCTAGTCAAGCACTTAGATTCAGGGAGTTGTGAGTGAGAAGGCTACCACTCACTAGTATTTACTAGAATTTCCACTTTGAGTTGTATCTACTGCAACCTAGATCTTCTGTGTTGTACTTCTAACTCAGGCCCTTATGGTTGTGCTTGTTCATCTTACTGCCTTGATCCATTTGTGCAGCTGAGAGGCAGAGAGTATTGACTCTCACCTGCCACCTCAGTCATATAGTTTTGTGGGCACAGGCCTGTAACAGCCAGCCTTGACTTAAATATTTCTCACTATGGCAAGACATGTTAAGTTTTGAACTAGCTGCAGTGTTTTGCAGCCATGCAGTGGTGAGAGGCTTTGCCATGTATGTCACAGTTGTGTGCAAGTGGAGCGAACGCTCCTGTTTGGGGGGTATGTTCTTGACCTTTTGCTCTTGCTGTTTTTCAGCAACGATCTACTGTTGCTTCAATGATGCACAGACAGGAGACTGTGGAATGCTTGAGAAAGTTCAATGCTAGGAGGAAGCTAAAGGTAATTATGTTAATTTGGCTTAAATTTTAAATACCTGCGTTTGTGGTTAATACTTTTTGGCAACACATTTTGTTCTTGTTTTTAGCTCACTAATTTTACCTTTTGTGGTTCTCCAGTACAGGGGGCTAAAGTACTGTCGAGGATAGTTTCTTTCTCTAGAGCTGTAAGTTTCCCAGGAGTCTTCTGTGACATAACCACCACTATTTTCTTCAAGAGAGTTGAAGTAGAGCAACTAATTCTTAAATCCTGGGGCTTTTAGTTTTCATCACTCTTGTCTCCCAGAAACAGCATATCAGTTGCTTGTAGATAGAGGGAAGCCTCTAGTTGGTGCATGAAGCAGCTAGCTGAAAGCTAAGACTATAACTATAATGATTCTCTTGTGTCTAAGCATAATTTTTAGTACCAGTTTAGATTTCCTAAGCTATCTTGCTTGACATCTAGCAGCCACTCTAGAAGGGCAGGACTTCAAGCGGTCCCATGTCAAGCTCAGCATCCAGATGTGGGAATCCTGGATACCCTAGGACTTACTAGGGTAGCATTAGAATACCTCTACTTTGGTACCTGATGTACTGATGCAAGAGTCAGCCCAGCCCCTTCCCGAGGTGAGTGCCACTGTTAACCCTGCGTTCTCTTCCTCACAGGGCGCAATCCTCACAACCATGCTCGTATCTCGAAATTTTTCAGGTAAGTTCTCGCCGTTCCAAATCCTTCCTTGGCTTTGCTTCGAGTGTTTTGGGGTTGAGTAGAGGGGAGGAAACATTCTTACAGTTCATCATTGTGTAATGGTGGTCGTTTGGCCTGACTAGTGACAAGTGTGACGCAGGAAATTATTAGTTCAGGGAGAAATACGTAGGCCTGTAGTCTGGTACAAAACAGAAATGAAGTCAGCTGCCACAGTTCTCTCATATTTTATCAATTGTTTTTGGGAAATTATAGCTGGCACTTGTTAGCTTTCTCACCTGAAAACAGAAGTCAAGAACTCTTACTAGGTAACAATGATTCCTTTAGACCTGAGGCAGGGACACAGGGCAAGTAAAAATATTGGTGAGGATATAGGGACAGGAGCTGTTTGGGTATTGTATTACTCTGACTCATCAAAAATGGGTCTGAAGTATTTAGCTATTAGAGTTTTCCTTCTTGGCGTCTCAGAAGTGGTTTTCATCCTTTCAGGCTTAATAACTGGTAGCCTGGCTTCTACCCAACTGCATTACATAGTGCACTTACTGAAAATGCAAATCTCAACATGCAAATCATTGCTTTTTGGAAGATGATTGTCTTGGCTCAGCACATCTAGGTGATGCAGTCTTATCTGTGCTCATTTCCATTAGGCTGGAAAACTACTCTTTGCAAGTGCTTTTGATTCATTGGATTGTTTGCTTTCTTTGCCATTTTTCTTTCTCTTTTTAAAAGAGCAGTCACTGAATGCATCAGCCAGATTTTTACTGCACCTGACTACAGTTATTTTCAAGTGGGAGTCTGCTGTATGATTTATAAGTGGTGATGAATGGAATGCAAGTATATTAATTTCATGTGGCCAATTACTGATGGTGGATATTTACTTTTTGAGTGATGTTACTTTAAACTTCTAATTGGAATGAAAATCTGTATGAAATAATCATCCCAGTATTCAGAGTTCACATTCATGTATATAATATTTTTTGTGCTATCGAGGTGGTGTTTTTATCCTTATCTATTGTGATTTTAAAAAATAATTATTGCAATATGTGAAATCAAGCTACAGTTAAGAGACCGCTCCCCAGCAACTTCAGAATTGCTTTCCCTTGTTTTTTTTGCTTTCTGATGAACCTGTGCCAATATGCCAGGACTACTTTTGGCTACAGCAATTTCTCCTTACTGCATTGGCCTTAAAGGGACAGAATAACTTTATCTATTCACCGGTTCCAGGATTGTGTTATTGCAGGACTTAAAAATTATGTGCTGTTTTCTGAGAATGATTCTGCAAGAGCAGTTTGAGGAGCTATGGCACAATGACTGGGCTTCTGCAGGACTGTTGTGGGTTTAAAGAGCCGACAGAGTGAAGCTCTCAAACGAATTGGAGAAAAAACAGAATTGTATTTGGAGAGAGAGTTACAGACAGAAATTACAAAGCAAATACATAATGCATAAGTGAACCCCCTGAATTTTCCCCCAACCCAAAACTAAATCTACAACCCCCAGTGCTCCAGTCTTCCCCCCCCCCCATGCCACTGCCATCCTCCAGAGGCCTAAGCACAGCCTCTGGAGGCCCCAAACAAGACCTATCCTTACATAGAATCATAGAATGGTAAGGTTGGAAGGGACCTCAAGGATCATCTAGTTCCAGCCCCCTGCCATAGGCAGGGACACTTCCCACTAGTACAGCTCACTCAAGGCCTCCTCCAATCTGGCC
>VWZE01016320.1:204358-249739 GCA_013396675.1 Eubucco bourcierii | reverse complement strand
GACTCTTTTTAACCTTATAGTTCCCAACCTGGGACATTCCACTCCTTATTCAATCCCATAATTCCTGCTCATCTAAATAGAAAACAGACTATACAATAGTGCCCTCCAAATCATTCATCTTTCTGGTGCTTTTCTTCAAATCCATCTGTCGCTCAGATCCTGGACACAATTCTTCTCACTGAATGGGACTTGTCAAATGACTTTGGCTATCTGAAAGAAACTCAATAGCATCTTGTACACATGTTGAACTCAAACTCTCAGTCAAAATCAAACTCTTCTGTGGAACACACTTGATCTTACCACCTTCCTGCATTGCCCAACACACGTGTCTTGGACTTCCCCCTATCAGGAAAATAACCACCCCTCGGACACGTTATATCCCCACCCAAAAGGCAGAAAACACCCATACAATTTTTTCAACAAAACTTAATAATTTCTCAGGCATTCTGCTGGTGTGAACTGTTTTGGATCTATTCACATAGGTAGTTTTAATTTCATTTAATTGGTATTTTGAAACAGTTGAAGAATATATTTTATTTTTTTTTTAAATAGCAGTTTTAGATTAGCTTCTAGTCTCCAAATGTTGTCACTTCTAAAGAAGCTGCAGAAGTGCTTGGGTAAGAAAATCTCCTGTAACCAAGATTTTGAGTACATGAAATGCCTAGAGAAGGGTTTTCCTTAATGGTGTGTGACCTATACATCCATTTATTCCCTGAGCTAGTATCAAGGAGGAAAAGGCTTGTTCTGCTCGTTTTTCTGTCTCAAGGGCTAAAGCTGCTGGATCTGCTTCACTTAGCAGCTGAAAAAAAGGAAATCCTAGATGGCCCATAGTGAGCACAGTTCTCAGTATTACTGAGTTCTGCTTTGAATAGAAGATATGATCCCATATAATATTGGCTCTGAAATACTGTCCAGAAAGAAATGTTGCAAATTAGATGCAAAGCCTTTGTAGCCTCTGTGTGTAGTAGTGATTTCTAATATTCTGATGTGTTTTGAAAGCAGAGAGGTCAGGTGCCCTCACTTTTCTGCACAGGATTATGTGTAATACAAGCTTGACTTTTTATTAGTATTATTTAATGTACTTAGGTTTTTTAATGGGTGCAGCTGAGATACATCAGTCTGCTGGAGTTGAAGGACAAGAACGTGCTAAATGGAATTGAAAGATCTGTCTGAGAATGTCCTGGTTTGAGCTGGGACAGAAGGTATTTTACCCCAAAGGAGTAAATAAACACTCCCACACAGAATTGGAGGTTAAATAGTATTTCTAATAGTATTTCTACAGGTAAACAAAACACAGAAGATACCAAGGTAGAAGCATATATGTACATTCAGAATCAACCCTGGCCTGGCTGCACTCTTGGCTAAGCCCCAGAACAGGTCTCAAATAGGCCTCAGTTAGGCCTGAACCAGCCAACCCTCTTCCCTCAACACCAGGGCCACTATTAGCCCACACTGTCCTCCCCTAGCATAGGCCCAATAGACATCAGCTCTGGCAAGAGCAAGAAACAGCTTCCCAGCCATGCCCCTCCCTCACCAATGAAAGCAATAACAACAACCACACACTCAGAGAGACTGGACAGTCTGCTCCTTATACAGGGAGATACTGGAAAAGGAAATAGGATGACATCCTGTGCCACCCCCTCTGGGGCTGGCATGGTTATACCATTAACCCTAAACCTACAACAGGGAACTTAGGGTAGAGGTGAGACTTTGGCTGTAGTGATAGATCAGCTAACTGTGCTTGAAGAGTTCTGAAGTAGTACTTGTTTCTTTCCCTGAAGACCTTAAGGAGTTTTTGTTTCCTTCAATTTTGTTGACACTGCCTTGTGGGTCTCTTACAAGCCCCACTTCCAGCAGACAGGCAGCTAGATTTACAAAGAGAAAAGCTCCTTCCCACCTGACAATGAGATCTTCTAAAAGCTTCTTCACAGGTGTTTTCAGCCAAGAGGAAAATGAAGGCTCATGTGACTGTGGTATCAATTAATTAAGCATGATAGTACTATCTGCAGGAAATAAGAGAAACCTTCTTTAATCCTATTGCCATTACTATCTCCTGTGCCACACTTCTTGTAATCTGGAGTTCCTTCATTTGACAGTATGCTTTCAGCTTGTCACAAGTTACAAGGTTAAAGAGTTTGTAGCATTACTCTCTCTTTCTTCCTGTTTAATAAACCCTTCTTTTTTTTTGTAAAGACTTTAAAAAAAAACACCACCACCAAAAGTTTCTTGTCTTTTTTGAGTTATCTCTTGCTTGCTAAGTGCATTTTGCTCCAGGTCAGTTCCTAAAAGATAGTGTGTGGTTCTTTCCCCAGTTATGGTGTATTAAAAAAAATTAATATTAACTGTTTGTGATGATTTTGAAAAGATTGTCTTAGGTCAGCTGTAGGTTATTTGTTAAAGGCAGATTAAGTTGTACTCCTTTCAGAAGAAGTCAGGAAACTGAGACCTGGTTATAGTAAAGGGTTCGTAGCTTTTGTCCGTGCTCTGGTAAGTATTCACTTAAGTTACAATGTTCTCTCTTGCAGCTGAACTTCACTGTGGCATATTTAGAGTCACACTTGGGAATACACAGAGTGATTTGAGTGCTCGCTTGTGGCTTTTCATATTCAGATGGTGCAAGAAAACACTGATCTCATCTGCACTCACATACAGAATATAGAAATAGGTAGCTGATTAGATCATATGCAAGAAACTCCTGAATCACCTTCTGAGAAGTAAATGCAAATTTATTACTAGGAGAAAGTTGGAAAGATTTTCAGAAGTTCCTGTTACAGCATTTAAGGGTTCCTGGACTCATTTATATAGAGGCCCATAAGTAGGCCCGCTACAAAATGAGCGAAATGATGGACAGGATTGCTTTGCATCTTAGAAATAGCCATCTTCAGAAGGAGCTTTTTTTTCTCTTGGGAATTGTCACTTCTTGCTGTCTTGGTCCAGAGGAGGAGAGAGATGATTAATTTCAAAACATTCCTATGTGTGAAATTAAGGCACAAACAAGGCCAAATATCAAAAGCGAGGCTATTTATTCAAGAATAAAGTGAACAAAACACAGGAAGGGAGAAAGAGAGAGAGAGAGAAAATGAAGAAGAAGAGGGAGAGAAGGAAGGAATTATATTACCATCTGTAAAGGTGCTTTTCTGTTTTCAGCATGTGGTGTTTTCAGTGGACTTCTTCCCTCCTTTGCAGTTCTTCTCTTCTCTAAACAGGCATTGCTTGGAGCTTTTTTATACTTTTTTTTTTTTTTTTTGACCTGCAGATTTCTCCTGGTCTCTCACTCTTAGTATGCATATGTGTCCAGATGTTGCTTCCAGGGAGTTTTGTGCCGGCGGGAGTCCTGTGCCTCCACCTGTTCACACCCACCCTGGGCTTATGGGCCAGGATGTGCATATTCTTTGTTGCATGTTCCAAGGGGGTCTGTCTACTACCCCCTTGGGAGCTACTGTCTTGTTGAGCAGATCTTACCTTTTGTTGAAACATATCTTAGACTGGATGTTAGGAGGAAGTTCTTTACAGTGAGGGTGGTGAGGCACTGGCACAGGTTACCCAGGGAGTTTGTGGCTGCTTCCTCCCTGGAGGTGTTCAAGGCCAGATTGGATGAGGTCTTGAGTGAGCTGTACTAGTGGGAGGTGTCCCTGCCTATGGCAGGGGGTTGGAACTAGATGATCCTTGAGGTCCCTTCCAACCTTACCATTCTATGATTCTGTGATCTTAGTTCTCGATACAGTCACAAGGCGATTTGTACCTAGGACTCAATTCCCACAGTTGCTCAAGTCAGTTTTGTAAAGGAACTATTATGGCAGCTTGTGGCGATAGCTGGAATTCATTACATGGCCTCACGCCCTTGTTAACTCTCTAACTAGATAGCTGAGATTGAGTGAGGCTGGAGGAAGATCCAGGAAGCAAAGTGCTTTTTAAGTAAGTAAAGAAGGGCTGAAAATGCCTGTGCATGATTGATGTAACCTATACAGAGTTGTTTTTGAGCTGACTGGAGAGCAAAATGGAAAAAAATATAAATATTAAAGTGGTACTAAAGAATTTCAGTATCCTGAAATATTCAGTATACCTGACTTCCAGAACTGCTTGTGAAACTGATTTTTTGCTATTTTGTGAATGTATATGTGCACATATATATATATATATATATATATAAATAAAATCAGACTGGAGTTCGAGTTCTTTCCTTTAGTCAAAGTGAAGTTAAAATTGTAAAATTAAAAGTTTGACTTCAAAGTTTCTGCTGTGTTGTGCTAATGATGTAGATGTCTGTTCAGGATCAGAAATTTGTGTCACTTGACTCATGTGAACATTAACCTCCTGGTGTCAATTCAGTGATGAAAATACAGAGAGGAAAATTCATCAAGAGTTTCCAGAGAGCTTTGAATAAATGCATATGAGATCACTGAGAACCATATTTCCTAAGCAGAACATGAGGTCACATTTAAGGAGAATTAAGTGGGTTTTTTTTTAAAAGTGATGTCTCTGTATCTACTAAACTGCTCTACCATCTTCTAAATTGCTAACATAAGGGAAAAATAATTTGAGGATGACCCCTTGCCATTCCGTGATTTGTGTGACAGAGCAATGAAATATACTGGCCCGAGAGGTTATGGAATATTCCCTGTAGCAGACTTTCAAAACTTGCCAGGCCACAGTCCTGTGCAACTTGACCTAGGCAAACCTGCTTTAGTAGGCAGGTTAGACTAGATGATCCCCAGGGGTCCAATTCTTTATATTCTGTGATTCTGCTTAAGAAACAGTTGGGAGTTTGAGGGAATGGTGCTCAACTACTACAATGTGGACCTGCTGAAGTAGTGTACTTCAGTAAGTAAACTTCATTGCTGCAATTAATTTTTTTCTCTATGGCCTGAGAGTCTAATTTATCACCAAAAGTGGACTTAATTTATTGTAGTATTTTCCTTTATGCTTCTCTACCTACCTTTTTTTTTCCTTTTTTTTTTTTTTGGGTGGTCTTTGTCCTTCACCCCTTCATTTCTTCATTTGTTGGGAAATGGAGTTTTTGTAATACTACAAGAGAAGTGCTCTTACATTTTTAGTGACTCTTGAATTTGGACCAAACTGGGACATTCAGACTTGAAAGTCTAAAATGGGTGTTCAGAAAATTTCAGCCTTTTAAAGTTCTACCTCTATTTGTGTGTGTACATAGCACAGAATACATCCAGTTGGAAGAGACCTCAAATATCGTCCAGTCGACCCAACACTGAAGCGTCAACACTAACCTGTATCCCTAAGCAGCAGGTCCACACAAAGCTTAAGCACCTCCAGAGACTCCACCACTGCCCTGGGCAGGCAATTCCAATATTTGATAACCTTTTAAGTGAAGAAATATTTCCTAACATCCAGCTTAAACTTCCCCTGGTGCAGCTTGAAACCATTTCCTCTAGTCCTGCATACCTGCAAAGAGACTGTTTTTCAGGGTGTGAGATTCCTGTGTTGGCTAGAAGGTGTTTGAAAACATTAATTGAAATGTCACAAACCATCAGACTGGCTCCTGGTGGGTTTTGTTTGTTTTTTGCTTTTTGAACAAAGTCTTGCTGGAGAATGTTTTGGTTTTCTGAGGCTAACAGGGGTGTAAAAAGCAGAGGGAAATCACCTGACTTCCACACAATTCCTCCATTATTCACTAGTGGGAAAACTGGGAGCTCTGTAACTTATGCCAGGCGACACTACTGGGTTGTGTATTTCAGGCTGTAAAAGACAGAGCATTCATGGAAACTAATCTTTATCTGAAAACCACTGGGTCACATCTGGGAGATGTGTTTGCATCTTCAAACACTACCTACTGTTGAGATTTTTCCCCAATCTTTGGAAGTGTGTGCATAGTGCTAGACCCTGGCTGTGCCTAATGATGTGAACTAGGTAGGACAGAAGGCACCTGCTATGTCTAGACATTCCGTCGAGCCAGATCACATAAAGGCTTGCATCACCTAATAGGTTGGGGGTTTTACCTGCTGTTCTGCCTGGCTCTACCCTGCTCTCTCTGCTTTGAAAAAGTAGTTTGAAAAGATTGACTGTATTTTATGACTGCATTTCTATGCATTTGTTTATCCTCTAGCAGTTCTTTGAACAGAGTAACTCTAGTCTTGCTAAGGAAAAGAAACCTTCATGGCTTTTCATTGCGGATGGAAATGTTAAATGTTCCCTGTCTATTGCTCAGATACATTTCTGGAACATGGTGTCATTTAAAAGGCAGATGGAATTAAGAGCAGAATTATAATTAAACTTTTCAGGAAAAAAAAAAAAGAATCCACATTATAAATTCTCCCAGGTGGTTACCTGGACGGGACATCTTTGTATTGGCATCTCGCTTAGCACATAGTGTTCCTGTGCAGTTGGTATTGTAACAAGTTACTGTAGCAAGTCACTGGACAGTTTAAGAGGAGGGGGACTGCTGAGACAGAAACCAGGGTAAGGGTAGAGAAAAGAAGACTATAACTCCCCTCTGTTCTTTGAAATTACTCTGCCACGTTTAAATGGCTGCTGCTAAATTCTGCCTGAATAGCTGTTGTGGCAGAGAGTTAAATGTCAATCTTTGCTCTGCCTTGTCCTTAATAAGTAGATGCTCTTGAAGTTACATTACATTCATGCACATTGTTTATAATGGTAGCCAGAGGTGCTTCTTTGTGGCTGCTGTCAGATGACTGTCAGCTTGTGGTAAGCCTCAGAAGTGACATCGAGAATTAGCTCATCTGACTTTCTTTGAACTGAGAATATGAGGATGACAAGCAGCAACTCTCTGTGTCACTAGGAGTGCATGGCATGCATTGGCATCATGCTGCTTTAATAATCAGGTCTTAGCAAAGTCCAAAATTTTTCATTGTATAAGTGCTTGTGTTTAGAAGACAGAACTTGACTTGTTTGTTACACTAACATCATGAGTTAATCAGACATAATAAAAGCACCTTCAATGTTGTCCCTGCATCCTAAAAAAATACTCTCTGGAAGCTTAACTGAGATTTGACAGCTGGGGTCAGGGCAAACTTGAGGCAGGCTGAGGGGGATGTACTGTCCATGGCTGTTTGGAGTGGGTTTTCCTGTCCATCTCAGAAATTCCCTTTTCCACTGCCCACCTTGGCTCTGGTACATCTAGAGTGTCTAGTGCTTGTGGCTGATCAGTTCAGCGTTAGTGATTTGTGTTTCTGCCAGGAGTGTGATCCAGAGCCTAGGCTGTTCCCTGTGGATGCCAAAACTCAGAAACACAAGCGGGGGAAGGAGCGTACAGGGTGTGTGCAGGAGAGGGCTATTCTGTTTCTCTTCAGAGATTAACCGGAGGCTGTCTAGTTAAAGCCAAGAACAGAACTGTGCTTTTAAGGTAACTGAGTTAGCTGCCCATGCCTTTTTCTTAGTTCACTATAGAGGAGCTCTTAATTCCATGGAGTAGAGGGAATTTAATCCGTTGAATGTGTAGAGGAAGCAGGAAGTATTTCATGCCTGGAAAACTGTCGAGCATGGATAGAATACCATTTCCTGATAAGAAAAGAATCTGCCTTCATGTGTCCTTGAATTTTCCCCCTCCTGCTGTCTCTCTTCTAAGGTGTGTGTTGAGTGGTGCTGCTTGGCTTCCAAAATGATTCTCGTTACAAGAAGTCTTATCTCTTGCTTGCTGCAGACGTTCCACTTGTATCTCCTTTAATTTCTGTCTCATAACATGTACGTGTGGGTAAATCTGCATGTCTCACTTTAGTCTGAGATGTCTGCAGTCATCTTTGCTTATGAATCCATTGCACGGGGTCTCCACTTGTCTTTACAAACCACAGCATGATGCATGAACTAAATATGCCACAGAGTGAGTTTGTGCTTGTAGTGCTGGGATGCTGACAGGCCTGCAAGAGTGTGCCATGTAGAGGTACAAGCTAGACAGGCAGCTGCACTGGGGAGCACATAGCACTGAGCTGCATAGAGGATTTATCGGGTGAATTTGCTTTCATACTGCATAATGTGATTTTAGGTGTTGCCTGTCTACAGACAAGTGTGAGATTCCGGGGAAACTGCAGCAAGTGTGGGAAATCATGCTTCCCAGCTTGTGTCTAGGTTATTCCCAGGACATATGGCAGTGCTGTTATCCTTCTCTGGTATTTTGGTGTGTTTCTTTCACTTCAAGGATGTCCCATTTGTGCTATTTGAATTGCAGAATCCTTTAGTCCCTCTGAAGTGTTTTAAGGCTGTAACGATTTCATGATTTCAGCAGTTGTTGTGTGAGATACCTTGGTGTATGTGTGGTATAAACACTGGACCCCTTTTGGCTCCGAAGTCACCTTGTTCTTCTCATTTGCATATGAAATCAAACTAGTCTTCATCATACCGTGAAGGTGGCAAGAACTTAACTTGTTACATGCAGTCTTTAGGTGCTTCAGTATGCAATGAAATTGTTGCATGGCAGATGAGTTGCTTGGGTCACTTTGTCCACCCTCATGCATACACATTGAAGCATTTTGTTTTGAAAAGGCACATTCAGAAAACCTCTGCATGAGGTTTTTCCAGTGTCCTTAGATAGTTTCTAAGAGCAGGAATGAAGGCAGACTCACAATCTGGCTTTATACTTGCTTAGGAAGTAGAATTAGGAAGACCAATTCAGAGATTTTAATAAACTTCTAATACACCTCTTTACTGTGAGAAGACACTATGGGTATTTGCTCCATCTCAGCTAATATTGTCTAACTAATCCATATCTGTAGGGTCATGTGGTAGGGGAGGCAAGAGAGAAAATGTTGTTTGACATAAAATCTGAGCTGTCAATTGTATATTGCAAAACCCATTTTTGTCTGATTTCACTGCTCTTAGAGAGACTGAACACTCTGTGCACACAGTGGCCAACTTGTTTTAGGGATTGAAGTATTTAAACAGTTGTGCAAGCACTTTCTTAGGACTTGCCTTTTCTCTAGGCCCTGTCTTTGTTGGACCTAATATCCAGGTCAAGTACCCAGACCCATATGCTTCCCAGCAGCTGCTTAGGAGAGGCTTGTTGGTCCAGTGGGTCTCTAGCATGCTGTTTACAGAAATTGAAATGACTGTGAATACCTTCTTTACATGTAGACAAGTGATGTTTTATATCTGTTGAGGTTGTACATGGACTCTTATTGATAGAAGTCATCGGTATATCACTTTCCTGTAAAAGATGAAGCAGCTCCTTCATCAGACCCAAGTGTGTCTTTTGCCAGGCATCTGTTGCAGGCTCCCTGTCTGTGCTTATCATGCTCTTACTTTTATTGCTAGTGCCATTTGTTCAAACTCAGCACAGCAGAGCATCTTTATCTTTCAGCGATGAAATTCAGCCTAGTTCTGTCTCTCTTCTTTTTCTTTTCTAATTTGAACGGTTATCAGATACTGCCTTTTGTACTTCTCCAGTCTCTTCCTTTCAGCTATCCAGATGTTTCCCCAGAGTAACTGAATAGCAATAATTAGGAGGCCTCTGCCTTATCAGAGTCCCCTTTATAAGCAAAGTCTGTTATGTGAATGGCTGCACTTGAGGGTAAAGCCTTTATCCTGTTGTAAAGATCTGGCAGATTTCTTTAGCTTTTCCCCCCTGTAACTTCTGGATGAGGTCGCAATGTGTGAGTAGAAGATTGAAATAGAGGAGCTCTGAAGTCTTATTTCAGACTTGGTCCTTCTTAAATGGTGAAAGTGGGAGCATTTTTGCCTAAATAGGTGAACAATAGATAGTATGGGTGACCTTCTGCTATCAGGATGAGTTTACTCAGCCTGTTTTCCAGGTCTCTTACTGTTGAGAGGAAATAGGAGAATGGTTGTCCTTCTAAAGTCTTGCACAGTTCTGGGAGATGTGGAAAGAGAAAGAATAGTCTTGAAACCAAAATCTGACCTAATTCTGCTTCTCTTCACAGCTGCCAAAAGTCTGCTGAACAAGAAATCAGATGGAGTGAAGGTAAGTTCTTGCTTTCCCATTTCACTGTCTCTCCCAGCATCTGAACAGAAGGCAACCACTTTCTCTGGTACCCACCCCCTTCTAGGGTAAAAACACATCCCTGCCTTGTGGCTGGGATTGTTATGTTCAGTGTATCATTATGGAGCCCTGGGTGGGATCTTATTGTTTCTTACATGCACCTTATACGTCACATAACTAGCTATGTGCACTATTACACAGCAAGATTTCTTCTTCCCCTTTCTCTGAAGCATGAAGAACTGGTCAGTGGCATGGATTAGAAGGACCAAACACTTGCTGAAGTGTGACATGTGCCTTTGGGTAGTCTGTTCTGTTCAGTGCAGAACACTTTTGGGTATCAAAATTCCACAGAGCAATTGTCAGAGATTGATAATACCCAGCAGACTTCATGGAGATTTCTTTGTCTGCCCCCTGGTCAGAAACTGGGAAGAAGGATGGGGGCCTGTAGATATTCACATTTGGACAGAATGGAAACTAAGTCTAATAAGAGTTTGGTCCATGTCCCTGAGGGCCAGGCACTCTCCTGTTCCCTTCTAAGGGGATTTCCCCCCCCCCATCTCAAGTTCCTTCCTTGTGTGCATAGATTAGTTCTGGGAGTCAAACAGAGCATTTTCAAGGCTGTATGTTGTTGCAGACAGTAGCCCATCACTATCTGGTACTAGAGACAATTTTAGACTAGTGCACTGCCTTCCCCTGACTGTTTTGAAGGATAATTGCCTTCCACATGGGAAAGGCAATCTGTTAGGCAGTTTGTTTTATTTGCTTGTGTTTCCATTTGAAGTCCAAACTTTTCTCTAGAGCCATTAGGTGGAATAGTTCTTCTGGTTTTGCACTGCGGAAAGATTTCATTTTTCCCATGCTAGGGCACTGACATGCCCATTGCAGGACCAACACACTTGTTCTCTCCTGCTCTCTTAGCCCTTTTCTGTTTTGAAGATACTGTTTCCAGAGGGATCACAATACAAGGAGGTTGCTGGGAAAGAGGTCTTTCCAGAGCAGGTGTTTATTCTAGAGACTGTTGTAGTATAACCTGTGTTCATCCAGTTCTGCTGCATTCTACCCTAATGACACTTAAGCCTGGGCAGGGGTAGGGGGGCTTGGGGGTGGTTTGACCAAAATCCTAGGTGGGATAATCATCCTAGGATGCTTATCTTTGAAAGGTACCTGCAAGAGTGAACTTTTGTGCCTTTGCACCTGCCTGCCTCTTGTGGAGACGTGCATTGAACATGTGCACACTAGCGCAGCAAATGTGTTTGAGTTGTCACATCTGTTGATATGGAAAACATTACAGTAAAACCCCAGTGGCATCGGAGTGGATGATCCCAAGGGTTGTGAACTTAGAACCAACAGACAGTTTCTTCAGAATCCAAATGTGCCAAGAAGAGGAGCAACTGGCCCCACCATTGTGATCAGCCTGCTTTTGTTGCCTCCTTTTGCAGGAAACTTGTAGTTTTACCCTCACTGATTTTTCTTATCCTAGGTAGGTCCGACAGCCAACTTGTGAAAGTGACTGGTTAAGATAATCCCATATTTGAGAAGTTGTTGAGGCTCCAAGACAGGAAGTGTTCAAAGCCAGGTGGCATGGGACCTTGGGCAACCTTACTCTAGCAGAAAGTGTCTTTGCCCACAGCAAGGGGTTTGAACTAGGTCATTGTTAAGGTCCTTTCAAACCAAACCATTCTATTATTTGATCTTGCATTATTTGCACAAAACTCTAGTTTTCTGCCCATTGCAGTAGTGCAGAGCATGCATATCATGACTGAAAGACCAAATAGATTTTCAGCTTTGAGGTATCTTTTTTACTTCCACTTTCTGTATAATAATTTAACATCAGATATAGATTTAGAACGAGCTTTGCATGATGTGTTTCTAACTGTAGTCTGCTGGTAACCACAGGCCGTGTGGTTAGGCTGTTTCACATGTTCCTTCCAAATAAGGAGACTCCTGGTTTGGTGGTTCACTTTTTTGTTTGCTTGTTTCTTAAAACCCTAGTGGAAGTTGATTTCTGTAGAGATTTGAGAGAAAAATGTGTTTCTGTTTCTTCACTAGCTTTATCAAGTCAAGGTTGACTGTGCTCCATGAGTGTGATGCCACAGATATTCACGTAGTAGATGAGAACAGAAATAACATTTCTTCAACAAGCCTATAATTATACTAGTGTGAAAAATAATTACTTGAATCCCATTGAGGGAAAAAAAAAAAAACAACATGTTGCCAGTTTTTCTTAATTTAGTTCTTATTCAAGTTAACCTTCCCTTCCTTTTAGCTAGCATTCAGAGCTGCCTATGTTAGAATCCTGCATTTTTGGACAAATACAGTACTAATTTTTATTGTATAGTGTTAGGTAAGTTTGAGTGAGAGCTACATCTCTTTCTCGTGCTTTTGTCCTAAGAACTCCATAAAAATGTGTGTTGGTGAATATTTGAAGCAAGGTGCAGCATGTTGCTGATTTGGCACGAATGAGACAGGAATGCTGTGATGCACACGAGCATCTGGTGTGAATTGTGTTCAGCTGATCTGTTAGAAAAAACTCACAGTTTTTGTTTCTGTAGGAATTTGCTTTAATTCTTTCTAAAAGAAACTTAACACACTAAAGTGATGGAAGTGAATGTATTTTATTTGCATCACACCATTTTAGAAGTGGGGAGGAAGGTCCCCCTCAGAAGGGGAGGACAGGAAGGAAATATATATTTTTTTTTAATTATTTTTTTTTTTTAATTCCAGTAGAGATATGTCCATGTTGGGGTTACTTTGATACATTTCCATATGTATGACCCTCTTCCTTGACAAATTCCCTTCCAAAATCTGTTTGAAGCATTCCTGGTTTTTATTTTTCACTACTGTGTCTATTTCAAGGACTAATTCTGCTAATTGGTAGATATTTCATCAGCTTGGCACTCGAGAACTTTTCCATTATCTTAAATAATGAATGATTTAAACTGCCTTGAATCTTAAATTGTCCCTGCTCAGAAAACCTTTGGTAGTACTGCACTCACTTTCTTCAGGCACAATTTGGATCCAAGCTGCTGGAGCAGCAACAAGAAAAGCCCAGGTTTTATCCCCAAGGAACATGCTTTTCTAATGCCAAATCCAGAATGTGAGGCTAGAAGATACTGAGTGATGAATTGCAGAGCCATGTAACATGCCATGTATCTTGTGGCCACCCCTGTAGGTCTCAGGTACTACTTTTTTTTTTTTTTAATTCTGTATTTATCAGCCACATTGTACAGCTACTATTCTAAAATTTACTTTAGATAGTTTCCTCTCAAATCTATTTGTTTTCTTGTCACATTCTCTGCCTGTAATCTGGGTTTGCCATGCAGTACAATGCAAGGTGAGGGAAGGGTTAAGGAGTGGGCTGGGGCAGACACATAGATGAAGGTTAATGACAGTTTATGCTGAATGTCCTTCCTCTGACCTTGTCAGGGTCTGGGTTCCCTGTAGTTAGTATTAGAGCGGTATGGTTGATTTGTGGTTTTGGTTATTTTTCTTGCCTTTGTGCAGCATTTCAAACAGTGCTGCCCAGAGACCAAACACCCTTCCTATTGTTGTGAGAGGATGCTTGTGCTTCCAGTTCTAGCAGGGCCTGTTAAATCCACCTTTATAATCAGAATGTGATAATGCACAAGTGCTGTTTTTTTAAGTTAGCAAGTAATTGTAAGTGTTTTAAAATCAGTTCTGCTACACGTACTTTGTCGCTTGCCTTTTCATGTGTGTGGGTTGTGGGGGTTTTTGTTTATTTTTGCCCTCCTCCCCCCCCTTTTTTTTTTTCCCCTGAGTGCTTTGGTTTGTGATTAGGGGATATAGAATTACATCAGTGATGTTTTTCAGGTCCACTGTAACACTGTGTCAATACTTACTTGTGAAGAATGCTATGGGATGCAGATTTTAACGGCTTTCATTTGCAATGTTCTGCAAAATTTGTTGATTTTCTACCTTGTCTCTCTACTTCATGCATAGTCTTCTTTCCCAGTAGAAGCTGAAAACCACTGCTGAAAGGAGAACTCAAAAAGAGTAAAAATTCAGATTGTGTGTGTGTCAAGGTTAGTGTTGTAAAACCTTTTTTCATCCTGTGTAGCTGCAAAGAGACACTAAACATCATTTGTTCTGCTGTTTGTAAGGAATATTGTGCCAAGTGTACATCTTACGTCTGGTGAGCACCTACTTTCCCTGCCCTTTGCCCAGTAAAGAGCATGTAAAAGGAAGGCAGCATGTTCTGTAGGCTGGCATGGCTGCTGAGAGCAGTTTGTGAAAGTGTGCTTTAGACAGAGAAGGCACAGTAGCAAGGTGAACCAACAGGGGATCCTTTAAAAATCTGCAAATGTCTGGAAATCTGCAATGGTCAAGTAACATCCATGCAGTGACTAACAGGAGTTAATGCTCTTATTTCTGTATCTGGACTCTTAATGATCCTAAAGCCATACTGTTAAAAGATTGCTATGGTGAAGCTGTGAAGGTTTGGGAGTTCTCCACCCCCCCACACTTTGTAAAATGACCCAGACTAGAACTCAGCCAGCTAGAAGTTAAGTGATGAAGCTCCATTTACAGCTCAGCACAATGTACAGCAGATATATACACTATATACAAAATATTTACAGAAATATACAAGTAAAAGGTAATACAGCAACACAACTCCCCTCCCAGAAATCAGAGACCCCAGGAGGGGTTCCCAACCACCCTTCCACCTTTTCCCCAGCCCTGTACCTTACCCCAAGGTTTGCCTTACGTGCAAGGTAAATTAGGAAGATCAACCAGGGGGGTTAGAAGAAAAGTGGTTAGTGAGGATTAATCAGCAGAGGAGTCAGAGCCCAGAAGCTGCTAGATCGCCCCAGCAGCTGCTGCTCCAGCAAGCAACAGACAGAGACTGACTTATCTAATGTTTTGGTTATTGTTCCCAAACAATTCTCCAGCAAGCCTATGAGTGAAGCAGACATCATGATGTTTTCCTTTCACAGCCTAGAGTGTAATTTTCTCTGTTAAAATATTCTAATTAGCCTCAAACCAGCACAGAAGCTAAACAAGGAGAACACAAGTTCACCTGAAAAGTGCAGTTTTATGCTGAACTGTTTTATCAGGCTGCTTGGGGTGCACTTCAGACCTGTTTAAGTGCTGACATCCAGCAACACATTCTGCCTGCTTTTGATGCATTCATTTTTTTTCACTGCATCGTGGTATGCCTAGAAACTTGAACTGAAATGGAGAAGCCTTCCAGTATCTGAAGGGGGCCTACAGGAAGGCTGGGGAAGGATTATTTACAAGGTCCTGCAACGACAGGACAAGGGGCAATGGGTTTAAACTGGCAGAGGGGAGATTTAGACTAGATGTAGACTAGTTTACAGTGAGGGTGGTGAGACACTGGAACAGGTTGCCCAGGGAGGTTGTGGCTGCTCCCTCCCTGGATGTGTTCAAGGCCAGGTTGGAGGAGGCCTTGAGTGAGCTGTACTAGTGGGAGGTGTCCCTGCCTATGTCAGGGGGTTGGAACTAGATGATCCTTGAGGTCCCTTCCAACCTTACCATTCTATGATTCTATGAAATCAAGGGTCTAGTGTCCCTAGCACTGTAACAGTGCCTAAACTTACAATTTAAATAGACAAACTAGCAAAAGGTCAAGAGGGAAGATGGACTGACAAAAATGAAAATTATTTTCTAGCATCACACAACAGGGATAAAGCAGAATTAGGAACAGCTCCTCAAATCTGCTCGTTCATGCTGTCTTTTGTTGATCTGCTTTGATGTCAACATTTTTTTCCTACCTCAAGTCCTGAAATGAGTGTATAGGAATATGGGTTGCAGGAAGTAGGAAATTTTCATAAACAGACTGTCAGTGTCAGATGGGCAGAGAACTGTGCATAGAAGATAGAAACACAAGAAACAGGTTGGAAAATATGCATTTTAAGTGCACAAACCTGTGAATGGGACCTTGCCTGGAATCATTCTACTTCCTGTAGCATTTTCTGGTATGTTTTATGCTTTCTATAGGTGCTCAGAATTGCCATTTCTGCTATTGCTGCTGTGCTGAAGGGACAGTGATTCTTAAGGTTGACTTCTGTCAGTTACTGCTCAGCGTTACCTGTCAGCTGTCTGTTTAATGTTACCTAAAGCAAGAGTCTTCATTAAGCTTCATTGTAGAGAATCTACTCTTTTGAGATGAACACCTGAATTTCACATAAACACAGAAACAGAACTTTAACAAAATTCATCCCTGGGCTCAAGAAGAAATGTTGTCGTTACTATTTTAGGAAAATAGGTTGTTGCTCAGGTGTAGGGAAATCCTGTAAGTGATCAGTGAAGTGTTTAACCATAGGCTATCTGTCTTTAACATCATTTTGTATTCCCTGAAACATCTCTTCACTGCCTAGAAATACTTAAGAGATGTAGCTGTGTTAGGGAAGGGAGGACTCTGTAACTGTGTGCCCAAGTGGCCAAGAAGGCCAATGGCATCCTGGCCTGCATCAGCAATAGTGCGACCAGCAGGAGCAGGGAGGTCATTCTCCCCCTGACCTCTGCACTGCTTAGGCCACACCTTGAGTACTGTGTCTAGCTCTGGGCCCCTCAATTGAAGAAGGACATTGAGGTGCTTGAGTGTGTCCAGAGAAGGGCAACGAGGCTGGGGAGAGGCCTCGAGCACAGCTCTGTGAAGAGAGGCTGAGGGAGCTGGGATTGGTTAGCCTGGAGAAGAGGAGGCTCAGGGGAGACCTTCTTGCTGTCTACAACTACCTGAAGGGTGGTTGTGGCCAGGAGGAGGTTACCTTCTTCTCTCAGGCAAGCAGCACCAGAACAAGAGGACACAGTCTCAAGCTGTGCCAGGGGAAGTTGAGGCTGGAGGTGAGGAGAAAGTTCTTCACTGAGAGAGTCATTGACTGCTGGAATGGGCTGCCCAGGGAGGTGGTGGAGTCAGCGTCCCTGGAGGCGTTCAAGGTGGGTTTGGACGTGGCACTTGGTGCCATGGTCTGGTCTTGAGGTCTGTGGTGATGGGTTGGACTTGATGATCTTTGAGGTCTCTTCCAACCTTGGTGATACTGTGATACTGTGAATTTGCTAAGTTGCAGTCACATTACAAGAAGAAATGAGAGTTTTCTCACTCAGCAAGTCACCTTGAGAAGATTACATAGATGGCTCTATTACAGTTGTTACAAAGGGGATTGGTAGACTGATCTGATTTTAGTAATTTCCGTGTGTGTGTTCTTAGTAAGTCATGAAGAAGCTACTGCTAATAGCTCATGTCATTATCCAACCTGGTTTGAATTGTAATAGTATTTTCTTACTCTGGTCTTAAGAGACCTCACTCCCCACCTTTTTCATACTGCCTAACTAACTTTTCTTTCTCCTGTTGTTATAGTAGCCAGGAATATGCTTTCTGGTATTTCTACAATAGAACGCTCCATGTTAGTAGACTGATGCTGGTTTGAATTTAGACTGTACTCCTACTAAATTCTGATCTGCACAGGGTTCCATTTCCTCCTTTGTCAGTGTTACTTGTGCTTCTAATATCAGAGGGTGATTATTGTCTGTATGGATTAGTTGACTTTTTGTCATCTCTTAATCCTTCCTGTCCCTGTACTTGATGCTGTAACTCACTGGAAGTCAGTATGACCTTCAAATGCAACTGTCTTTTTTGGATATCAGTTCCTCTCAGTACTTGTTTAGCCCCTTGTTTGTCTGCAACTTTATAGGATACATTAAAAACTGAAGTTTTGGATCAGTTTCTTAGCTGTTCTGAGTTTTCACCTCTCAGTTAAAAACTCCCTGTCGTAACTGGGTACAGGGATTCCTCTGGGTCGTTGGTGGTCTAAGCATTGTATGCTGGTAGTACGTTCTGTTTTAACTTCAGCTTGAGCCAAAGCCTGTGGAGAATTTGTAAAGCAGGCAATGACCAACCCTTTGTGATGCCTCCGTAGAATGGAAGATTCATGAGCCAAATGGTGAACAGGTTGGTGATCAGAGTCATCTGTACTGGAATTAGAGATCAGGTGATACAGTAACTTTGCCAGTTTAAGGCTGTTTTGTGCTTGGGCTGTGTGATTCTGGACTGTATGGTGTGATTAGGAATGTGATTCTGGGTAGGAAGTGAACGTGGGCACTTCTGCTTGCAAAGACATGCCAGTCTGCACGTGTGCTTGAACTGCTGTGTGAGGATAGCAGGGACAAAGGCAGTATTCAGTGTGGAAGCTGAGGAAGTGTATGAAATGGCACATCTCCATGGCCTGTACTGAGTTCAAGGGCTGCTGTAAAGGAGGGCCATGGTAGTGTGTGGGAGTCTTAACCCACATAGCTGGGCCCATGCCATCATGGATTGCTGTGAGCTAGACTCTGTAGTAAGCAGCAGAGAAATAACCTAGACTATACCAAAGAAGAACAAGATGGAGACAACAGGGAAAAGGGGTAGCATTGTAATGTGAAAAAGTCTGCCAGGCTCAGCTGAGATGTGACGCTTTAAGTGTGGTGGAAGAGCAGAGAAATGCATGCCAAGTCTGGTTTACTAGAGAGTGCAGTTAGCTGTGAAGGCATCTTTGAAGATGATACTTTTGAACAGGGAAAGCAGAATCCAAGAACGTTTGGTAGTGCTTAAGCATTGCTTCCTGTTTGTTGTCCTCCCAGTCCCTGGGAATCCAAGGTACTTTGGCTGTGGAGTGCCTCTTGATCTTTCTTGCCTTTCCTCTGTCTGAGCATGGGTGCACCTTGCCACTCCAATCAGCTCAAATTCCTATGTGAGGGAGTCTTTCTCCTCCCAATGCTATTCACAGAAGTTTCCTCCTCTTTCTTCAGCCCTTGGGAATGGAATGCCCTTCCCATTTGTACCCTACTCTCTGAATCCAGTTTCAAATGCACCTTTGCTTCCTCCAGATGTGAACACACAGGGGTTTTCTGCCTACCTCTTTAGTGTGGCTGGGGAAGCTGCATGGTTTTCTGAGGTGGGAGAGCATATTATAGTGGCACCCTCACCTTGCATCCCACTTCTTGTGCATAAATATTCCTGTTTTCTGCTCTCCTTATATCAGTGTGGGCCACCTCAGTGGACAAAGGTCCTGCCATTCCTCGGTGGGTTCTTTAATGGTCACTTCACACTGCACCTTATTGTGTATCTGCATTTCTGCTGCTGCTTATACCTGTCCCTAGGTGAGCACTATTGGCAGGGGGACCTTTGCTGGCACACTAATGTCTGAATAGTTCTGTGCTTTTCTTCTCATCTCCTCTCTTCCCTTCTCTTTCCCTCTCTCAATGGTGTGTCCAGAAAAGGAAGTCGAGCTCCAGTGTGCATTTGATGGTGAGCACCTCCCGTAAGCTGCCTGCGATTCGTGCGTCTGCCATTCTCATGCCATGCACGCTCGGCTTGTGCTCATCACCCTACATAGCATGTCTCTGCAGGGGGGTGGTGGGAGGTGGGGGAGGGAAATCATTTTGCACTGAAAGGTCTGTGTCCTCACTTCAAGGCCCTGTGATCGTCTGGCCCCCAGCCAGTCATACAGTTCTCATTTTGTCCAGAAAATCAACAGCTGGGAGTGCTGTTTGACTTGGCTGCTCAGAGTGTGAAATGAAAAAAGGCAGTGGTTCTCCTGGGCTCAGCAGAGCAGGTGTGTGCCTTGCCTGGACATAGGGCTTTATCATTTTGTTGCACAGGTGCCAAAAAGAGGAGCAGGTGCCTTGCCTGGTGTTGGTGCTGTCATCCTTGGTGGGAGCTCTGCAGTGTAGAACAAACTGGGAGTCACTGCAAATGTGGCAGAGACTGCTGGGGCTCCACTGTTCAGATGCAGTGTGTGGGCATGGCACCACCGGGCAGCTCAGAGCTGCCGGTCACTTCTTTTTTTAGCAAACTTTACTGAAAAGGTTTGTCAGAGCCTTTATAATCCAAAACTTCCTTTTGTCCTGATCTTGTTTATGTATCCCAGCATGACAAAATACCCAGCAACTGCCTCCCCTGTCCCGTTCATTTCCTTTTTTTTCATCCATCCAGATGTTTGATATCCATAGAATTTGTTCAGAAAACTAGTCAAATCCACTCTCAAGGAAGCAAAGAGAAAATTGGCCAGTGCCATATTGTAAGGAGTCATGAACAACCCATTAGTTAATGTCTTTGATGATGAGAAATGAACAGTAACCAAAGTACAAAAGTTAGTTATTGCATTGTCTTCTTTATACAGAAAAAAAACCAACAGAAAATACTTTCCCCCTATTGCAGGTAGGAACAGGAATGTTACAGTACTGAGAAAGCTCTTTGGAAGACCTTTCTTTTCTTCCTCCTCACTTCCTTTTGTAAACCCAAATAAGTATTGCTTGGAACATGTGGTATAAGACTGACTTTTACCAGTCCTGCCTTTACAAAACTCCAAGGCAGGCGTTCATTGTGCCTTTCTTGCCCTTCTTTTCTATCTACTACCAGCCATATTTAATTTCCATTACGTGTTGTTTTAAAGCATTTGGGCTATGTAAACTCTGTAAATGTCAGCCTCAGAAAACATGGAAGCAGTGGTGATGGCTAAAAAGAGACATCCCAAGTGTTGGTACTTATTTTCTTACAGATAGCTAGAAAAATGTGTCCCTAGCGATATGACCACTGGCCTGTTTTCTTCCTCTTGCACCCACTGTGTTGGTTGTGTCTGTGTCTCATATAGCTAGGGAATGCTGCCAACTGTGGTGCCAAAACTAATTGTGTGCCATAGATTTTTAAGAAGTGCCTGGCACCTTTTTAAGTGAATCGACCTCTCTTAATTTGAAGTGTACTGCTGTGAATTACCAAGCATTGTAGCCTGCCCAGTGACTCTGGTGTTGATAGTAAGAAGGGAAGGAGGGGAAGAGTTGTCTGTGCTACCTGAGGCCCTGGAAAGGGTGAGATAGTCTGTTCCAGTAAAGAGCAATTGGTTGGGTGGCCACAAGACCGTGAGTGTGTGTGTGAAAGTTCAGGATGTCTGATGGCACCAACCGAGAAAGAGTTGTGGGAAAAAACCACTTAGGCTAAGTCTTCTGCCTCTTATTTCTTTGTGATTCTATCCTTGAGTAAAATGCTGTGTGATTTTGGACAAGCAAACATGATATTTGGTCTTCTGCCCTTTGGCTGGGGAAGAGTATGATAGGATAGGAAATTTGGGTGGCCAGTGAAGCCTTGGAAAGTAGGCTGTGTGTATTGGGCGTGTGAAGGTTTGCGCTTTGTAAGGTGACATCGCACCTCTAGCAAAGTGCTGTCCTTTATTTTTTTTTTTCAGAACAGTGGCTTCCTGGATGTTTTTGGCTTTTCTTCCCATTTGGCTTCAGTTATAAAGCCTTCCAAAAAATTTAAAGTATTTTAGTATAGCTTCTTTCATTCTAATGTTACCTTCTTATCCTGGTGGACAATGAAAAATGGGCTGTGCCCTTCTCAGCGGAAGAGGTTCGGAAGACAGACCTCTGCATTAGGATCACCATTTCTGAAGTAGCATGGGAACCCCAGTGCTGTGTGGAGGGGTGGACCCAGATGTTGCCAGAAGTTTTGTTGTGTTTATGCCACAAAATAGCTTGGGATTAATTTTTTCAGGTTGATCTACTCCCGTCTTACGTCCATAGTGGCCTGCCATCAGGCTGGAAAGACATGTACAAAGCAAAGCTCTTGGAAGGCCAAACTCTTAGGAGTATGCAGGGATGTATAGGAAGAGGTAATAAACAGTAATTTGTGAAGCATTTCCCCTTTCTTAGCTTTGGAGATGGACTGTATCATATAATTTTATTTTTTTTCCGTGGACTTCTAAAAACTTAATTTCTGCCTCTTGCACTTCCTCTCCCCTCCACCTGCCCCATCCTAATCTTCTGTTTCTCCTCTCTCTCCCTCTCTAAAAGGGATGTAGCTAAGCCAAGACATGCTGCTTGCTAAGAAAAACTGAAGTATTAGTAGATGCATGTGTGAATTATCAGAATCGTAGGATCTGTTTCTGGCTGACATAATTAAACCTCTGGAAGATGTTTCCCATCTCATCATTTGTCCTCTGCCACCTTTGGGGTGGTTGCTGGGTGATGGAGGCCTAATGTTTTGCAGTATGAGTTTGCACTCCCCGAGAACAGTAGGATGGAGCAGCTGCAATGAGATCACACTGCTGTGAACTCCCAACTAGTACCCTGATCTGTACAGCAGGGAGTTTGAGTCAGGTCTTGTGGTGCAGATTTTGACTGTGTTAGTGATGTCTCATAGGGAACTATGTACACAGCATGGTAACTGTGGGCCTAATTCTCCAGTAATCAAATGGATGTGAGCTTGGACACAGGTTAGGCTTCCTACAAATACAGACTTTGCTCATTCCTCGTGTAACTGATGTACATGACTCAATGAGACGTTTCTTTGCAGCAAGATGGTGACTGCCTCACTCTTATGCAGTGTGAATGCAACAAATTCAGATTCTATTCTTCTACCACAGCTACAAGAGAGACTGGAGAGAGAAAGATGCAAAACTACTGGGCACCATCCAGAGGACTTGCTGCTTGGGGAACTGCATGTCCTTTTCCTTGCATCCCATCCCTTTTCATATTTTGGTCCTGAAGTTTCTTTGTTCAGGTCACAGCAGGGACACAACACACCGTGCCTCACCTTTTCTCTGCCTTTTATAGGGCTGACCACAGTTTTTATTGCATCAGTAGATTCCCTGGGACCCTCAGCAGCATCATCACATACCTAGGAGTGTTCCTGCACACTATAGGACTCCTCAGACATGACTCCTATTTGTCCCATTTGAAACTGTACTGTTATTATTGTGTACCTCTCAATTTTGTAGTCTCTTTCTCTTGGGACTGCTGCCATCTCATCCTTACCAAATACTTTCATGGGTGCTCATTGCAGGATTCTCCCCTATCCCTTTGGGCTGCTGCCCTTTTGCCTTCCCTTTTCCTTCCCTATAGCTCTAGCACTCTACACATATTTGGGGTCTGGTACATCCTGTACAACTCCTGTTGCCTCTGAGGGAAGCATGATGTCCAGTCATCAAGCAGCAGTCTTTTGTCCTCCCTCTTGGTGATTGAGCCTGTGGGGGAGGGGTGGGTGTGAGGAGCTGGTTGGGGTGGAAGCAATACTGTCATTTTCTTGCTGCCTCTGCTGCCTTGCAGGGGAACTAAAACCATGTTTTTCTGTCTCAGCCACAGAGCAACAACAAAACCAGTATAGTAAGCACTGCAAAAGAAACACCCCCAGTGCAGACGTCCATGGTATCTTCCCCAACCACTATTTCTTTTTTTTTTCCTGTTTGGTTTAATTTTGATTCTGTCCTCTTCCCTTCTTTCCTTCCCTACTCCCCCACCCCCATCCCAAGTGCTGCTTGTGCTGCTCTGTTTCAGCTTGTGTTTTGGCTTTGTTCTGTCTGTGTCCCTGTGCTACTGTGGGGCCTGATCACAGCCTCACAGGCTTTGGGGTGGGGGTGCTGAGCAGAGCTGTGGTTGGATGTGGGGATCGCAGCTTGCCTGGATTTCCCCGTGTGCCGTCCCTATATAGTTCTGTGTGTCCTGTTCAACTGTTCCTGCTGGCTTTGGAGAGGCTAGTTTGGAAGAAGAGAGTGGCAAATTCCAGCCACTCTCCAACATGCAGTAAATGGAGGATGGACTTCAGGACACCACAGAAGAAAGGGCAGGCAAAGAGGTTTTTAGAGTAATCCTTCAATTGCCCATCTGGCCTGCTCACTTGTGTAGTTGATTCTCTGCAGCTCGCTGACTTGCTGGGCTAGCATTTTCTGTTTGGGCTGTGTGCAGCAGGCCTCACAGTGTGCCCTCTGTACCTAGTACATTGAATGGCACAGCTCAGTGTGGTCTGCTTCTATATGCTTGGAAGATCAGGCAACAGAGCCTGATGACAGGCTGGTGACAGAGGCAGATGGGTGAGTGTACGTCACTGCACTTGTCAGTCCCTGTTGCTATCTCTGAGTCACGCTGTGAGAGTGACAGCAGTGGGAGGAGATGACACAGGATCCTGAAGTCTTGTCCTGGTAGTGAAGGGATGAGTGCAGGAGCTAGTTAGCACCAATAAGCCTGGTAGCTGCTTTTTGTTCTGTGTCTCTGGAGAGTTGGATCTGGCATTTTTGACAGGGCTGGGAGGGTAGGATTTGATGTTTTTGTTGTTTGTTGTAGGATGAAGCGTTCTTGGGACACTTCATGATTTTCTGCCTTCTCTTCGCTGACTTTGTTCATGATGGGTTTGATACTGAGAGAGCCTTTCTAAATTATTAATTTTGGTTTTGTTATTGAAATTTCATCTAATTTTAGAGACTTTTAGGAATATGTTTGGTTTTTTTTTTTTCACAGCCCAGTTCCTTAGCAACTCCTTTGAGAGTAATCTGACTATCTCCTTTTTATTATGGAAATTATGAATGTCCCTTTTTTAAGGTAAAATATCTGGCAAACTTACCCAAAAACTGGGAGACAAAGACCCTAGCTCAGTGTTATCCTTTCCTCCCCCTCTACCTCTGCTGGAGCATTTTCCAGTGAGGATGCTGATTGAGGGAGTCACTATTTCATGAACAGCACAGAGGCTGTGGACTGGTTGTGCAGTTGCTGCCTGGTTTTTGTGCCAGCCTCATTGACTGGAGGCAAAGTGGTGATTCAGGCACTTTCAGGGAAGCTGGGGCCTTTGTCTCCTTGTGACTAGCTTTTAGTGCAGCCTCTCTCTTCAGGAAACCTGTGCAGGAAGTGTGTGCACCCGCACGCAAGCACATGTGTGCTGTTTGGAGTTTGTGGTTTGATTTTTACTTTAAATGTCAGTCACCTTTTCTCTACTTGCTGGGGAGTGAAAGAAAAAAGAGAATGCTTTGGAAGTGGAGTTTAATGATTATTCCATCCTTTCCTAGGAGCCTCAAACAACTGTTGTCCATAATGCTACAGATGGCATAAAGGTAAGGGCTGCAAGTGTTGCCAGAGAAACCACTGCTGCTCTCCTTGTTCTTGTCTTCTTGTGTCTTATTTCAGTTTCTACCTTTCCAATGTCTCCTGAATACTGCTGAAAGTAGACTTGAAGGGTTTTGTAGTATGGTTGTGGACCTCTGGAAGAGGCTGAGTAAGGACAACTGTTCAAATACAATCTCTTTCCTACTGTGATGTGTAATCACTACTCTTTCGTATGTGGAGCAGAAGAGAAGATACAGGCAGGGTTTTTTTTTTTCTTCTGAAAATGGAGACCTATTCCTCTGAGAAAGCCTAGGAGTTTTTTAGCTTCTTGTAGCTATTCTTCCAAACAGAAGAAAATCTCATTTGATCTCACTTGACAGAGTTTGGTAGCTTCTGTACTTGTAAAAGTTCTAGGTGGATGGCTTGAATATGCTAAAACTGAGCAGAGATGCTGTTAAGTTTTGCTTAATATTTGACCTGCTTCCATCCAAATCTTCCTCATATCATCCTCTCCCTGCTGCTCTTGCCAGAGCTTCTGCGCTTTCCCCCATCTTTCTTCACAAACAAATCAGACTATTTACTCATGCCCCCAACTGCTGATGCCTGGTAATACTCTGTTCTGCCATGCAGGGTTCCACAGAGAGCTGTAACACCACGACTGAAGATGAGGATCTGAAAGGTAGGTGTTTTGCCTGTAATTTCTAATAGAGCTAAGTGCAGGCAAGGGATCGTGGTGATTTGATAATTACTTTGAACTAGCTTCCCAGGTTTCTCTCTCTTGACTCAGTTCATAAATTTGAAATGATGCTGTCATTCTTGTCACAGTGGGACCATGTGTTGGAGAACCAGCTGACTTGGCCTCTGTGTTATATAAACACTGTTTGCCCTGAGCTAATTTGTTTTTTCTCGGAGGTGGAATTCTTTTCGTGCAAATATCATAATCTGTTCATCTCCAGTCTGCTTCTAGGTGTGGAAAATCTCTACCAGTCCCTTCAAGTTTGGAATCTGGTTGTGTTTTTGTGCTTCCCTGTAAGTTACAGGGAGTTGAAACCTCTCTGTTAATGCCCAGTTTCCTTTCTAACCCTTTTCTGGTAATCTCTTCAGTGACATACACACGATTCACCTCTTTACTTTTTTTTTTTCTAAAAACTCCTTGGTTTGGTTTTTTTTTGTTTGTTTCTAAGTTTAAGACCATTTTCAACCTGTTTCGCCTAAATATCATTTCTATTTCATGTCCTTGACTGAGATACCAGTAGAGGGAGAGGCTGAGAAGAGATTTCACGCTTGTCAGTGACTATATCATAAGTATTCTGTGCTTGTAAGACTCGCTAGATGAAGGAGCCCTGGGTCGTGTGTCTGCTCACATTCCTTGAGCAGCTGCCCTTTCCCTGACCTTCCTGAAGAAACAGCAGACATTTTTCTGAATGAGCAAGTTCAGGATAGGTAAACACAAATTTGCATTCTGAGGCAAATGTTTTTTAATATTTGGCACTTTGAGACAGGTATTCTTATCCTCCCTGTAGTCAATCTGAGTTACATATCCAGAGAGAAATCAATGCTGACTCTGTAGTGTAGCAGCAATGTCACCTCTGGCAACTGGGCCGGTTCCTGATGCTTTTCCTGTGACTTGCCACAAGTTGCTGGCTCCACTTCTGAGAAGTCACAGGGAGCAGAAATGTGCCAGGGAGTGAATGAGCTCTGCAATACAGATTGTTTCAGATAAGACTTGACCTCATTACAGTGTAATATTCTAGCTCCCACATTTTTGCCAAAGAGTAACCTGTGGATTCAGAACCTGGGTTTGAGGGAACTGGGTGGTTTAGTTAGTGTGGTAATGAAAATAGATGTATCTAATCTCCACTGCATCTGTCCGTAACAGATACTTGTCCAGAACCTTGTCTCCTTTGGCAGTTTTTGTTCAAGAGAGGTCCCAGACTTGCCCCAGTTAAATCAATGTATTCTGTAAACCTTCAATATAAATTCTGAGAGGGGAGGAAGGCTGGGACTGGAGTAGAAGAGCGGGGCAGAAAGAGGGCAACCAGACAGGGCTATATCTATGAATTGTGTAGGGCTACATTGCTGCAGGTTATAACTGAGCTATTTGGTGGTGGTTGTTGGTTGGTTGGGGGTTTTTTGTTGTTGTTGTTGTTTTGCTGTTTGGTTGGTTTGTTGTTTGATTTGGGTTTTTTCCTGGCAGAGGTTAGCAGATTTTGCTATGATTTTAACAGAAAGGAGCATCTGAGTCGTGGTTGGGAGGAAGAGAGCTTGCACTGTAAGGGTTTGTGCTCTGGCCAGCTCTGGTAATCCTTCAATTTTAAGTGTAGCAGTGTTCACCAGTGTTTATTCTCAACTCCTACTCCTCTATGTTCTAAACTAAGGAAGCACTCAAGCAAAACTACATAAACCAAAAGCTTTGGTGGTGTTGGAGTTCTTGGTGTTCTACATAGCCATGACTCTGGGAAACGGGAGGTGCTTGTGCAATTCCTCTACCAATTTCTTATTTTCAGTAGGCAACAGGTTGCATAAATCTGTTCTGATGTAGTGTAGGAGACTTAGTTCTCCTCCATCAATGACAGTTGCCTCAGGGATATTTTGTTTCCACTGTGGTGGGACTAAAGGCAGCACCACCACCTCCTCACCCGCCATCCATGGTGTCATTCTAAAGTGCACAGCAGGTCCATGTTGTAGAGCTGTCTCTACTTGGCTTTGCCCTGGAGGATACTCCTGCATGTTTTGTGCCCAGCATTGTGGTTTCTTTAATGTTCTCCTATTTCCTTTCTCTTTTTTTCTTTTATTTACTGAACTTGCGTGTTCTGTTTGTGTTTGTGTTTTAATTCCCTGCCATGCTAGCTCCCCCTCTCTCCACCGGGGATGGCAGCTCAGTGCTTGAAGGACGGAGGCACAGTGAGAGCAAAACACAGACTGAGTCCATGCAGTCCCAGCTTTCCCTCTGTTTCTCAGCCAGTAAGTCCAGGGTGCAGTGCTTCATGACATCTTTTTCCCACCCTTCCCTCCACCTTTCCCATTTCTCCTTTCCCAAGATTTTTCCCTTCCTCAAATTCCTTCCAGAATTTTTTTTTCCATTTCCAGTACTCCAGAATAAAAAGAAATCATCTCCCTTCCTACAAAATACCCTCCTTTGCACACTGAAAATTTCAAAACCATTCCTTCCCTTTTTGAAACAAACAAAATCCAAAACAGCCTCATCCTAGCTAATTTCATTTCTTTGCTTTCACCTGGGAGGGATGTGTTCTTTGTTAGGATACACTGTCTTTTGAGGTTTTCTCAGGCAAGTCACTGTTTCTCTTAGTTATCCTTGTGGTAAATAGGGTCAGTGGTGCAGGCCTGCTTAGGGAGGAGATATGCAAGGGCTGAATTCAGTCTTGCTTGCCAAGAACTCCAGAGCACCCCAGAACAGGGATTGTGCTTGCAAAGTATAAAAATAAGACAACTCAGGTTTTGCTGAATGCTTCAAGGATGCTTTGGAAGGGAAGCTGTGGCTGATGGAAGACCCCATAGCGTTTCTGAATCCATTGTCAGATGTTCTTAATTAAAATCCTCAGATCATGTTGTCACTGAGGGACGTTTCCCTGTCGTGAGCTTTACCTTGTGTGTCTGTCTTGCTAGCTTAGCTAGCTGTTACCATCGTTAGCCAGCCGGTTATGGTGCCATCTGCCTGAGCTCTCTTGAATTGGCTGCTTCTGTAGAGGAGTCTGGCTGAAAAACTCCAAAAATGCATATGAAAAAAACCCTAGCAGGTTGGAGAAAATCTAGATGAGATCCCCAGCCTTTCCCCTGTACAAACATACTGTACTAGCTGCCTCAAAATAGTGAGCTATAATGGAAGAATCTTCAATATGAGTTGGAAATGTCTGGAGTTTCTGATCAGGTCAGTCTGAGAAGGAAGGAACAGGCATGCCTTCTTCTGTCTCCTCTTTTCTTCCTTACCTGTTTTTCTGGACACAGCACCAGTATCTCATACAGTAAAGCTGCCCAGAGATTCTCTGTTAGTTACTTTTTAAGTATCTCTAAGAATGTCGAACTGCTGGTTCTTGAGGTGCAATAGGAAAGGTGTTTTGCCTAGCCAGGATGGAAGGGAAATGATCTCTTCTGAAGTCCTTTTTGCAGTGAACTGCCCATGACTGCTTAACTCCTCTTCCTCATACCAAGGCCTTGCTTGGAACACTGAGAAGTGCCAGTTCACTTCTCTGCCAAGTGGGGCAGCCTCGTCCCACGCCGCTGCCCTCTGAGCTGAGATTTGCAGTGGTTTGGTTGCCCGACTCTTTCCCATTCACTCACACCTCGTACCTGCACTCGTGCTGCTCTGTCACAACCCCAATCAGTTTCAGATCACTCTCAAACTACCTTGGGCACTCTGAGCAGTCTGTCCCAGCTGCTGTGTGACAGAGGCAGGAGAACAGGTAGAGGCGGCTGGGATGTGGCTGTCTCCGTGTGCCGACCGGGGCTGGGGCTGTGTGTGTTTGTTCTTGTTGGTTTTTATTTTGCTTTCTGTTTTGTTTATTATTTTAATGCTTACATTTGTTTTGCAGCTACACAATCTTGTGAAGAGAAGCTTCTTGCCTGGGACAGCCCAGGGCAGACATTGGAGTTAGAGCGAGCTCGGTCGGAGCCTTTGCTAACTCCAGTAGTCCCCTTTGTGCTTAACCGTGCACCGTGTAAGTTAGCAGCTGGGTAGGAGTAGCGGAGTAGTGCAATTAATGCTAGTTACTCTAGATGTAAGCTTTCCCTCAAGCTCTCTCCACCCCTGTGCCCCGCACCGCCCTGTCCGCCCGGAAAAGGCCGCGGCGCCCCTGGCAACTCATCGCGTTGTTCCCGGCGTGAGGCGCGGGTGCGGCGGGGCTGCCCCAAACGCGGCTCGGCGGCCGCCCCCCGCCGCCGGGGAGGAGAGCGCGGCTGTAAGCTCCTCCTGGCGAGCCGACGGCACCGCCGAAACCGCGGCTGTGTCCCCTGTGCCCTCCAGCGGCCCGTGTGCAGGCTCCTGCTGCTGGCTGCCCCTTGGGGCGCTCGAGGTAGGCAGCAGGACAGTGCCGGCCACTGTCGTGCCTCGCTGTCGGGCCGTGTGCCTGCCGCCTGTCTGTGCAGCTCCGAAGTGCAAGGCCCCAGGGATTCTTCAGGAGAGGCAGAGGCAAATGCCTTCCCCGCCCTGTCCTTCGGAAAACATGAGTCGGGTCACCTGTGTGCTGGCTGTAGCTCGGGCCATGTAGTAAAAGCATAAAGATGTGCAGTCTGATGGAATGGACTTGCGTTGAACGACAGGGTCGGTGCTGCTGCATAGTGAAACTTGGGGAGGGAGTACAAATCTCTGATATGAGTCAGGACTTGGTGACTGCGGTTGGCAGATTGCCTCACTCATTTCAAATGGAGTCTTTCTCATGGACTCCGTCTTCTAGATACTGCACACATTGGTGTGTGCCCGCATGAGACTGAGGTCCAGCAGGTAACCCTGCTTTGTGCAAAAGCAGTTTAACACAACTTAACTTGTAAGGACATTTTTCACAATAGGCATAGCCCACTGAATGCTTTTGATCCATGTCCTGTATACATCTTTCAATGTGCAGAAATGTGTACACCCTGAGTGGCAAAGCCATTTCCCTTGCTATTGCAAGCAGGGGTCATGGAACACCTCAGAAAGGGTGTGGCGTGGACAATTTGATGTGGGGAACCAAGAGAAGGGAATGCATATGTTTTGAACAGAGTGGGTCCAAGTAACAGTATATGACTTGCTCCCATCTTCATTTGCTTTGAAGTCCAGTGTACTGTGTTGGGTTAATGGTAGTGCTGTCAGAACGCTGAATTGTGGTGTAGGGTTTGGATTGACAGAAGCTAACTGCCTGAGGAACAGAGTGCACACTAATATATAGCTAGGACATGTCCATCCAATCCATCCTGCTGCGGTGTCTTTCTAGCTTTTGGAAGTCATCCCTACATGTTCCAGTTGCTTCTTTGCAGCATTCATAGTAGCTGAGGTATTGGTGATGGTGATAAGCAAGTTGTTTGGAGACGTTTTCTAACTGGCTTGTTTAGTGTATATGACTACTGGTGAAGGGTTTCCACATCTTAAACTGCCAGACAAGTGCTTCACATGGGCAGGTTCATTGACATTAATTGGTCAGACTCCTGAGAAGCATCTCAGGCTGTCATCCAGGAGACACCTCTGGTGCCCCAGACCTTTCTACAAGAAAAATAATTGAAGTACATCTTTATTTCCTTTCCCTCTGCATTTTGGGATCACCATTCCCCTTTCATACCACTGCCCCCCTACCCTCATGTGGATGGCTGTCGTTACTATGTACCTTCAGAATGCAGGGAGCAGCATCCTATGAGATCTAGACTAATGGTGCTCCCGGGATTGCTTGTAGGAAGCATCCACTAGCCCCATATTCCCCTTGAAGTCTTATGCACAGTTCAATTGCTCTTCCTTCTCATTGGCAGTGCGTAAACAAGAGATCATTAAGATAACAGAGCAGCTCATAGAAGCCATCAACAATGGAGACTTTGAGGCTTATACGTAAGTACAAATGTCTTCTGATGTGTTGTTCATCAGTTTGTGTGCAAGCAATGTTCTGATTCCTGGGTATGAGAAGCTGTCATGGATTCAAGGATGACAAAAATTTTTTATTCATTCTAACCTCCACCTGTTAGGAGTAGGGATATAGGATAGGTCTCTAAATGAACATCAAGTAAAACTCAGGGATCAAACAGCAATAGAAGTGACAAAGGGAAGGAAACTGTCCTGGCTTTGTAAGATAAGGAGGGCACTGCAAGGAGGGCAGTGAGTTGGGCAAAAAGAGAGTAAAAGAGAAATCAGAAACTAGGCAGCTTGGGTTTTGTGAAATGCCAACTGACATCAACTCCTTGTTGTTGCAGGAGGATTGAGTCTTTCACAACTTACTCCTTGGAGTAGGGAAATAGTTAGGTGGACATGGGGTGTAAAGTCAAATGACATGTCAGCACTTCGTTGTGTAAATAGCCCTTGGGTGCAACTGCAGACTGTGAGCCTGTGGTGCTTTGCTTTGCAGCAAAATCTGCGATCCTGGTTTGACCTCATTTGAACCTGAAGCACTGGGGAACCTGGTTGAAGGAATGGATTTCCATAAGTTTTACTTTGAGAACTGTGAGTAGGTAGATTTGGTAATACCAACAGCTTTCTCTCTAATCTTACTTTATGCCACATTTGGGGGGGGGGTGCTGGCAGTACTGAACTGATTATGCATGGGTCATAATGCATTCGTAAGAATCAGCCTGCTTTTTCTCACAAGCCTTCTTCAGCAACACTTTCAGTTCCAATACCCAGATCCCTCCAGTGTAGGCACACAGTTTGCCTGGTGCAAATACTTTGTAAGCACGTACTGCAGGAGCTTTAAAAGTTTGAGGCACTGGATTTCCAACTGATACAGAAATGGAAAAGATGAACATATTTTGATGCAAAGAATGTTGTATGTTTGGGGTAGACACACCAAATGGTCAGAAATAAAGAGAGTCATGCATGAATCGGTCACACTTCCACTTTGAGTTTTTCATGGACCATTTCAGACCTCCAATACCTCATGAACCTGCAGCGTGCATACAAGGGTCACCTTATCAGCCTGGTGCGGGAAAAAGAGTTGGGAGAAATGCTTTCATTTATGCTAGTGGATTTGCTTCCCTTCTTGGCTGTGTCCACAGGATGAGATAATTGAAATTCAAATCCCAAGGTCTTTATTTTGTTTCATTTTGGGGATTAGGTCAGGATCCTTAGTATAGGCAATTCCTGGTGCTCTACCTGCAGAGACTTTGTCTCTCAAAGACTTGTTGTGCAGTGATTTTTGCACTTGTCTGAGGCTTGTTCATATTTAATAGGGGCCTAGCTTAAAGCCATTTGATCATCGATTCTCTTAGAGTAGTATTCTGTAATAGAAGATCTTTTCCTGTAACTGAAGAAACAGCAACGCTGGCATTGAAAAAGTGGTGTGTACACTTTGCAGAAGNCGGAATTGCTTGTACTTTGACCGGAAAATTGCAGGAGCGATGTTTATTGTATCCCAGAATCCAGTGGAAGGTGAGTAAAGTAGAAGAGAGGTTGGAACATGTGGGGGGCTGTTCCTTCTTGGCAGTAAAATGCTGATGGTTTTGCATGTTCTGCCAGTGTTGTCGAAGAACAGCAAGCCAATACACACCACCATCCTGAACCCCCATGTCCATGTCATCGGTGAAGATGCTGCCTGCATTGCATACATCCGCCTGACTCAATATATTGATGGCCAAGGCCGGCCCCGCACCACGCAGTCTGAAGAGACCCGTGTCTGGCACCGCCGAGATGGCAAGTGGCTGAATGTCCACTACCACTGTTCTGGAGCTCCTGCAGCACCTCTCCAGTGAGGATCAAATATGGGTATGGACTATCAGGTATAGGAGTATATCATATCTAAAGCTAAGGCGGTTGCGTGTGGGGGTTTGGTATTCAAGGCTGTGTAGTGGCTGTGAGAGAACCATTTTTTTGTTGTCTGTAGGCTAAAAACTTCTGCTAATTAGTTGGTGGGCTTTTCTCTAAGCCCTGACTTCTGGGCTCGGTAGGATTATCTACCACCTCTGACAGTCTGGAGTCATGTGCCAGAAGGTTGTTCCTGAACATAGGCACTACCCTTGTAGCAGCAATGCTTCCTCCTAGGTACTCAGGTGTGTGCTTGGACAGAGTGCTAATTTGGAGCAGAGAGGAAGAGCATCTCGTGCTTTGCACAGGTCTGCTGTTCCCTAGCTGTCACGTGCCGAGGCTGATGTCAGAGAACTTTTTTAATAAGAAGGCCATGTTCTAGAGATCATGTTATAAAGTTCATACAGAACAATTCCTATGCCATAGAGGTAAAGATTTATTCATGTCAATTTTACTACTGATTTTCCATTTAGCAGGAGCTATTTCATACGCAATGTTGAGAAGACTCAGAGGGAAAACGAACAAATCTAAACAGATAGCAATATCAAAGGACTTCAAATATCCTAAATTAGATTGCCACAGTTCAGCATCAGAGGAAGTTTACTATAAAGTTTAACATGAAGTAATTTGTTGCATGCTCCAAAAAGACAGCAGATCAATTTACATTGGCATTCTCATTTGTTGCCTTGCTGGTTTCTTTTAGTCAGATATGCAAAGACTTTCTGACTCCTTTCATTTTACACTGAAGTATATATTACATTAATTTTAAAAGATCTAAGTTTATGAATATTAGGACCTTTTAAATAAAGATTTTCTGTTTAAGAGCAAACACAGAAAACAACTACACCTGGAAGACAAGCTTTTCTAAAGGTCCTCATTTGAGGACGAACCAATAGTCTTGTGTACTGCTTGAGGCTAAGCCAAGAGCAGTTTTTGTATTCTGAGGGCTTCGACCCTGCTGAAGGCAATGGAAATGAATGTGAACTATCTCAAGCAAACTGCAATGCTCACAGATAAGAATTTGAAAATCAAAAGTTCATTGTGGGCATCAGGAGAGGGAAGGTTTCCAGAGAGCTGGACAATGAGCTCAATTTCCAGGGAGTAAGGCAGTGAGAATGATAAAGTCTTTGCAGGGAAACGAAAAAACTTACTTGCTTCAGTTTTCATCACAGAGATGTTGAGGGAGACTTCTGTCCTAGATTTAGTAAAAAAACCAAAAAGTCGCAGAAGAAATTATGAAACTAAAGATTGGTGTCGCTGTGCCTAAGGTTTGAGGAAGCTTAGGAGTGGGGAGTCTTAGCCTGCTACAAAAGATGTGCATTTCCTTGACTTGGACACCAAAATGTCGCACCTCTTCCAAAAGAAACTGTTCTTAAGACCAAAGTCACTGATCACCTTTTGGGAAACTTCTTCCACATCTGGAACATCACTATTAGATAGTGGCCCCACGTCTACTCCAATCAAGCAAGTAGTTAATTTTCCTTGGCACACTCAGCCACCTGGAAGGGAAAGTGTGTGCTGTGTTTCTTACCTTCAGGGGCCTCCTCAGAAGCCCTCATGTGCCCTGCATTAGGAAGGGTATCTGCCTGCACCAAGTAATTAGCCTGTAGAAAATGTGTTTTATTGATTGCATATAGCTAATGTTTGGCTTTATTTCTTTCCATCTTCCATCCTGTTCTCCCCTCTCCTTTCTGGGTGGACACTACATCTTCCTGACTGCAGCAACTTGTGGAGATACTCAGCTGGAGGGCAATATCTTCTTAGCGAGCAGCTCTGGAGTGCCTGAGTGACAGCAATGGTCATGTCTGTTTTGACATTAAAAAAAAAAAATACAAAGTACAAACAGGCAGCAGCCAAATGCACGAAACCCTGCATGCATCTGATGCTCTGGGCGCTGCCTTTCTGTTGTTTTCCATGGATCCATCGTGTCTGTTTCTGCTGTAAGAAGGTGTNAAAAAAAAAAAAAAAAAGGGGAAAAAAAAAAAAAAAAAAAGAAAAAAAAAAAAAAAAAAAAAAAAAAAAAAAGACATATGGTTTGTATAAAATCATAAAGAACAGGAATAATGCTAAAAATAAATGACAGATTATCCAACGTGCCCTCTCCCCCGGGGCTAAGAAAATGGCAGCAGCTGGAACATCTTTCAGAAATGAAGTGAGGGGGGGAAGCAAAAGTGAAGGAGAGAGAGAGAGAGGGAGAGCAAAAAAAAAAAAAAAGGAGGCAGCTCGAGCAGCGGGGGGCTGAACTGTGCTCCACAAAGCCATAGTGGAAGCTAACATCACATTCAGGCTGTGCTGCGACCTCAGTCAGTGAGAGGTAGTGAGGAGACCCCAGAGGAGCCAGTGTGAAGACTGGGGTTCAAGAGAGAGGAGAGCTTCTCATCCCGTTGCCTGGCAGACTGACTTCAGCCTGTTTCTTCTTCGATTTCTGCACAGCAAGAACGCAATGGAAAGCTGGTTGCTCAGCTGCTGGATCCCAAACCAGACTTTTTTCTTTGCTTTTGTTTTAGTTTTGTTTGTTTTGTTCATTTGTTTTTGGTGTATTTGTAAAGGAAAAAAACAACAACAAACAACAACAAAAAAACCCAAACCAGAACGGGGGATGTTGATTTAATACTAAAGGTGAAAATAGGAATTTAAAAAAAAAAAAAGAGTTTAAGTGAATATAACTTATATAAAAGCTTGCTCTTCAGAGATACTGGTTTTAGAAACAGCCACTACCTGGCCAAACATGGAGGTTTGAGGCCAGCTTATTTAACTTAACAAAATTAAAAAAGCATTGCATTAAGAGCAGAGATTTTGGAGGAAGAGGGTACATGTATGGGATTTTTTTATTTTTTTTTTTTTCCTTGCTAGTAGTGTAGTTGGGATCCACAGTGCTGCAGAACACGTGTTCCTTCTGAAGCAGATAAAAAAACCCTTAGTGTTATGTTCTTCATGAAAAGTTGCACATACACTCCTATATGAGGCATAAATAGCGTGTGTTTGTTTGTTTGGTTTTTTTTATACTGAGATATATGCACCCATAGAATCCAAGGGGTTACCTGGCCTCCTGTTTGATGTGTTTAGTCTCCCAGGAAAACAGCAGTGGGAGCCAGCAGTCCCAGCCAGGTGCTTTTCCTCACAATTAACCAACCCATCTAATGTTTGTAAGTGTCATGTTTACTAGCATTTATTTGGATATTTGTTTTTTTCTATTTTTTACAGTGATGTTGTAACACAGAAAACTATCAGATCAGAACCTCAAAAACTGTAGCTGAAGGACTCTAGGCCACCTCTCTGTGTTGCCTCTGGGTGTTAGAGGATACCTCATGAAGTGGAGGGGAAAGGAAGTGAGCACATGCGATCTGATGTTTGTCCTTTGGGTCAGTTCATCTTCCTTTCTTTGCTGTGAAAGGAGTCCCTTTCCTTTATTCACTGAGTGGGAAATGTGGAAGTGTTTTGTTGACCTTACCAAGGAGGGAGCCTAGCCCTCCTAGAGGGAAAACAGGGCCTTTCTGGCAAACTTGACAGAGTTTGTCTTGACCAAGGGAAGGTGTGACTTGCAGAAGTTGGGATGGGCTTTTACCTGGATTACTAGCTAGCATTTTTTGTATCTTTCAAAGAAGTGCAAGTGATTGCATTGACAGCAGAGTAACTGCAAGGCCATCTTTTTACAGTCTACAGAAGAGAAGGAAGCCAATTTTTGAATCCTTATTTAACAGAATGCAGAAAAATAAAAGCTGTTGCACAAAGAGGAGCTGTGACTTTGCAACAGTTAGCTCTCTGCTCACTTTGTTAGAGAGGTGCTATCCCACACTAGGATTAGATCAACTAGACCCACCCTGATGAAGGAAAAGACCATCCACACTTCCCATGTTTGCCTAAGCAGATACCCTTTTCTTCCACCCTACACCACACCAGGGACAAGTGTGGGGATTAAACCCATGGAGGGCAAACACTAGATTTTATTATTTTGAAACATTTTTTGAGACAGCACTAAGCCAATGTGAAGTGGAAAAGTGGAAAAAAAAAAAAAAAGCCTTGGTATTTTATTCAGATTCTTTTTAAAGCCACAAAGAGAAAGCAGACAGGAGATTGCAATTATGCCATTTAAAAAGAAAAAAAGAAGAAAAAGATAAATACAAAACATTATGCATGCCTTCTTTAGGTCTGATCTTCCTTGTCTCTTTACCTGATGGTTATTAATAATTAAAAAGAAAACCCTCTGTATTAAGTATCTGCATCTTTCAGAGAAAAATTGAAAAAGAACAGAACCGTTGGGGGTTTGGTTTTTTGTTTTTTTGTTTTTTTTTTTTTGGTTTTGCACAGTCTTGGAGACAAATTCTTTTGGTTGTTTTGTTTGTTTTTTAATTCTTTTTAAGTTAATGAGAACCTTAGCTTGGTATGGCCATTATCAAACACAGCTGTACACCTTTAGAATCCTTAATGTTCTCTTATGGGGCTAATATAAGCATCTATATAATATATATTATAAATATCACATTTTAAACAGGAAATGGAAGGCATTTGATGCAGAATTTTTGCATGATATAGAAATAATTAAAGTTAGCTAGTGTTTGTTTGTTTGGTCTGAATGTTGGTAGAAACCTTCATAGCTTTGTTACAACGAACCCTTGAACTAAAGATATTTAATAAAATAACATTTAAACAGTGCAAAGTTCTGAGTGTCACAATTTTCTCCCAAACCATAATGTGGTATTTGCACTCCTGAGATAAGAATCAACGTGCACAGCTTTTTTTTTTTTGTGTGTGTCAGTTACTCGTTTGATTTTAAAATACGTTTACAAATGGAAAAAGGTTTTGCCATACCTCAAATGACAAAAAAAAAAATTACTAGTGTTAATAAAAACAAAGGGACAACAGAACCTGTTAAAATGAACCTTATGGGATTTCCCTGACAAACCATGGAATAAATAGTAGGGAAATGTTGCTTCTGTTCGTGATAGCCCAGCCTTTGGCAAGGCTGTGCTCTTTACTTCCTTTATTGTTTCTTTGTTTTCTCACCAATATTTCATAGAATGATAGAATGGGAAGATTGGAAGGGACCTCAAGGATCATCTAGTGCCAACCCCCTGCCATAGGCCAGGGACACCTCACACTACGACAGCTCACTCAAGGCCTCCTCCAACCTGGCATTGAACACCTCCAGGGAGGGANAGAGCCCCAACTCTCTCAGTCTGTCCTCACAGCAGAGCTGCTCCAGCCCTCTGATCATCCTCGTGGCCCTCCTCTGGACCCGCTCCAACGCTTCCATGTCCTTCTTGTGCTGAGGGTTCCAGAACTGCACACAGTTCTCCAGGTGGGGTCTGGCAAGAGCAGAGAAAAGGGGCAGAATCTCCTCCCTTGCCCTGCTGGCCACGCTGCTCTTGATGCAGACTAGGACAGGGCTGCATGTGCACACTGCAGGCTCATGTTGAGCTTTTCATCACCCCAGACTCCAAGGTCCTTTTCCTCAGGGCTGCTCTCCAGCCATTCACCACCCAGCCTGCAGTTGTGCTTGGGATTGTGCCTACCCACGTGCAGGACCTTACACTTGGCCCTGTTGAATTTCACACTATGTGGGAGAAGCTGTCTTGCCATGAGGTTTCCCTTATATAAACATGCTGAACAGAAGTTGGGTGGCAGCTCTTGTATTTCAGAGCTAATGCATTTTGTTTGCTAGATGGCATGTTTCTCTGGAGGCACAGATCACCCACTCACCTGCCCAAATTTGCCTGGGCTAGCAGCATAACCAACACACACAAGTGGTATTCCCTGGGGTGTCAGTACTGGGAGCAGTTCTGTTTAGTAGCTTCATCAGTTGTCCAGGCAAGGGATGGAGTGCACCCTCAGTAAGCTTGCAGACGACACTAAGCAGGGAGGGAGCATTGACCCACTTAAGGGTAGGAGGACGCTACAGAGGGATTTGGAAAGGACAGATCCATGAGTTGAGGTTCAAGGCCAAGTGCTGGGTTCTGCACTTGGGTCACATGCAACACTACAGGCTTGAGAAAGAGTGGCTGGTAAGCTTCCCAACACCTGGTGGTGTTGATCAGCTATCTAAGCATGAGCCAGCAGGGTGCCCAGGTGGCCAAGGAGGCATCCTGTCTTGTATCAGAAAAACAGCACTAGGAAAAGTGATTGTCACCCTCTACTCTGTATGGGTGAGGCTGCAAACTGTGTTCAGTGTTAGGCCCTACACTGCAAGAGGCTGAAGTGCTGCAGCATGTTCGAAGAAGAGCAATGAGACTGGCAGGAGGTCTAGATGCAGCTGAGGGAACTGGGGTTCAGTCTGGAGAAAAGAGGGGGGTGGGCTTTCTACAGACAGCTCTCTTATTGCTCTCTACAGCTACCTGAAAGGAGGTGGTAGGTGAGATGGCTGTTGGTCTCCTCCTAATTAGCAGCTAGGACAAGAGGAAATAGCCTCAACAGATTTCTTCACCAAAAGGGTTGTAAGCATTGGAACAGGCAGGGATGTGGCTGAGAGCCCTGGAGACATTCAAAAGATGTGTTGCTTAGTGACATGGTTTAGTGGTGGACTTGGCTGTGCTGGGTTAATGGTTGGATTTGGTCTTTCTTAATGGTCTTTTCTAACCTAAACGGTCCTAGTATTTCCTAACAACGTTAGAAGTTAGGTTTAGCCCATTTTGTTTATATACAACCTCTCGTTATTAGCATTTCATTTATGTTCACTTGGGTAGGCTTGTCCCACTCAGCCTTAGCTGCTTTGTCATTTTTCTGTAATTTTCCCCCTTGCTCTTCTCTCCTATGGGCTTGGTGGCTCAGCACAGAGCCTGCAGTGTGTGCTGCTCACGTCTTCTGCTCAGACCCCTTTCCAGGTGTGCAGGGAGTGTAGCTGTGGTGGGACAGAAGTTTGTGTGTTCGTCTCCTGCTGCCGCTGGCCTTTTGGCAGCCGAATGTGTGTAGAGTACGGCGCAGTTGCTGCTGTGCGCTGGGGATACATATCTTGTTTTGATGCTGGCTGCGGCTAAGCCCGAGGGGCTCTAGCTGGCTTTTGTGCCCCAGTTTCGCAGGCTTGGCCGACCTCCAGCTTTCCTGAGTTCTTCCCAGGTACGACGGGGAAGCCCTGCAGATGGGAGGGGGTTGTTTTGCCTGATCAGCCAAAGAGAGTTCAATGTGCTTAATCCCCTTTAACTACAGCAATTAACTCGCAAATAGTGTCAGTTGCTGCTGCTTAAAGAGATGATTGCTTTTGTTGCTTGATAAATCAGGAGGAAAATTGTCCTTAGTGTTTAGAGGGAGAAGGTAAGAATTTTACAGCCTCCAGTAGCTGACACTCAAGACGATCTGTTTATAGCCAGGGGAGATAGCTCCTGCTATTATGGAAGCAGAGAGAGGTTCTCTTATCGTTTCTGACATCCCAGGCAGCACCATTCATCAGGTAAGGTCTCTTTAGAAGCAGTTAATCATATCTTAGTGATCTTTGAAGAAATTTTGTAGTATGATGATATTCACTAGGAAGATACCAGTAAAGTTAGTGATGATTTCCCATGTTCTTAGCAGTAATTTTAACCAGAACAAGAGTAATTTAAACACTCGCTGAAAGCAGAGTGGTCAGACTAATGTTTACATCAAGAATATTTACGTAGCATCTATGTGAGGCCCTTCAGAAGGTCCCTGTGTTAGGTGTGTGGTTTAAGTACATTTAGAAGAGGTGATGGTATTCTGTTTAAGTTGTTTTGCCTTTGCTGCTTGCAAGTCCACTATTAGTGTGTTAGCAGGAGGCTGAAGAATGTGACAGAATCTGCCCCAGAAAGGGAGTCTTGTCTTCTTACATTTTAGCTGGCAGTGTGGATTGGGAATTGTGCTTAATTGCGGTGTGATGACTCCATATTGAGCTCTGAAGCAGTGCTGTGCCTAGAAACTTTGCCAGTATCTTGTTAAAATCTGCTTATGGCATTTTGCCACCTTCCTACCTGAGAGATTTGTCTGACCATGGTTTTCTAAGTTCTCTCCCTCTCTCCCAACACAGGCACATGAATGCTTGTACACATTGGTTGATTCTCTGTGAACACCTATGGTTGATGGCAGCTTCCATTTGAGACCAAACCAGTTTTCTCTTTCAACTCTTACTGGGCTACTGACACAAAGTCTAGCAGGATGCTTTATGCTACAGTATGTATGAGATGTGGTGAGAGAGACAGCAGAACTAGACCTTGAGTGCTGATACCCTTTCCTTCCTACTACTGAAACCGTGTGATCTGTTACTTATGTGTGACTGATAACATAGCCAAATGGACAGAGCATTTGCCTAGCTGTCAGGAGATTTGTGATCTGTGTCTGGGTTTGATATTGCTCTGCAGGGTGACTGCAGACAAGCCACTTGCGTGCTCTGTGCTTCAGCGTTCCCATTTGTCCATTCAGATAATGAAACTGACCTTTGCAGAAACTGCAGGCTGATGAAGAGTGATGCAGAGCAGCCGAGTGGTATTGCTGGTTCTCATCAGACGTGGCTGCTGTTTTCTTTTTTTTTCCCTGGAAAATTTGAAAGTTTTGGGACTGCAGACTAATGAACCTGGAATGCTTGTTTATTTTGAGCTGGTATAAATTTATTTTAGAGTTAGGAAAGGTGGTCCTTGGGGGCACTTAAAGTGGATTGAGTGGAGGATTATGAATTTTTCCCTTGAGATCCTTCGTGCCTGAGAACTGGTCACCTGCAGGAATGCTCTGCCTGCCTGCCTGCCAAGTAAGGAACAGGAATTCACTGGTCAGTGTGTGGTAATATGAAGAATTTCAAGGAAGCAATTTAATCTGTATTTAAGACACATTTAAAAAACCCAAAAATGCATATGCTTGTGGTTTTTAAGGCAACCTGACCATAGTGAAAGGAAGCAAATGATCAAGTCAGTAAAATCTCAGCCTGGGAGTTTGTCACAGTGGGGTCCTTTAAAGGAAGGTGGATGGGGGAGACAATGTTGTCCTTAATCTGTGTAACATTTTACACAATTTTGCTCAACATAATTCTCCATGAATAGACAGGCAGACATTTATTCCACGAAAACGTTTTTATTAATGCATTTTGGCACAGTTGGAATTTGGCCAATGAATGCTGGGATGAAATACTGTCTTATTTCTCCTTTGTCCTTCTGTGAAAGTGTAGTGTTCATACCAACACCCTGCAAAAAAGGCATTGAGGCCGTGCTTAAGACGTGGTGTTTACATTGCAACATCATGTAAATTGTATCAGTAGCTACAGCAGTGCTTCTGGGTTGATGAAAAGCTCAACGTGAGCCTGCAGTGTGCACATGCAGCCCAGACAGCAACCGAGTGCTGGGCTGCATCAAGAGCAGTGTGGCCAACAGGGCAAGGGAGGGGATTGTGCCCCTTTACTCTGCTCTTGTCAGACCCCACTTGGGAGTACTGTGTGCAGTTCTGGAGCCCTCAGCACAGGAAGGACATGGAAGTGTTGGAGCAGGTCCAGAGGAGGCTACGAGGATGATCAGAGGGCTGAAGCAGCTCTGCTGTGAGGACAGGCTGAGAGAGTTGGGGCTCTGCAGCCTGGAGAAGAGAAGGCTTCGAGGGGACCTGATAGTAGCCTTCCAGTATCTGAAGGGGGCCTACAGGAAGGCTGGGGAGGGATTATTTACAAGGTCTTGCAATGCCAGGACAAGGGGCAATGGGTTTAAACTGGCAGAGGGGACATTTAGACTGGATGTTAGGAGGAAGTTCTTTACAGTGAGGGTGGTGAGACACTGGAACGGGTTGCCCAGGGAGGTTGTGGCTGCTCCCTCCCTGGAGGTGTTCAATGCCAGGTTGGAGGAGGCCTTGAGTGAGCTGTCCTAGTGGGAGGTGTCCCTGCCTATGGCAGGGGGTTGGAACTAGATGATCCTTGAGGTCCCTTCCAACCTTACCATTCTATGATTCTATGGTTGTTCCTATTTTGGAAAGCAATTATTTATTTCTTGGTACATGTTCAGAAGCTAAAAATAAACTGAAAAAAGTACGTAGACAAGAAGGGTATGTTGTGCCATCTGAAATTCATTGCTTTGGATTTATCACATTTTTCTTGCATGAAGGGTCAGACTTTGAGAAGATTGCCTTAAATGTCTTTAGGAATTGCAAACAGTTTTCAGACTTGTTAATTCCAAAGTAGTGTTGACAGTGACATTATTTTAAATAAGTCAGCAAGTTTAAACAGCTTCTGATCTGTTACATTATCAGTAAAAATCTTCCACAGCTATCAGAAATAATTCATTGAGCTTCCAAAATAATGACCAGTTTAATCTTTTGTACAGCATTGTAGTTCAACCTTCCCTTTTGAAGGAATGAGGGAAAATAGAGCTTGGAAAGATGTGATGTACTTTGGAGTGTTCTCTTTTACTGAAGATTTAAATGGATTCTTAATCCCAATATTGTTGCACAATGCAATATAGTGGACATGAGTGGTATGGTCCTGTCAGTGATTCCTTTTTCTCAGCATTTTTGAGATTGATTTGACCAAAACCCTATTTTTATATCAGAATCTCAAACTGGGGTTTGAAATGGTAAATCCAGTTTCGCAGAATGCAGTGCTGGATTATAAATGCTACAAGGACACGACACGAAGTGTTGAACTGCCACATATTTCCTCTGTTAGCTCACATTTGCTCAGCTGTTTTGGAAAAGTGGAAGGTTTGTGGAAGATCAGGTATCACCTGCTGCTGCTGCTGCTGCTGCTGCTGCCGCCGCCACGCTAGCTTCTGGGTGGCTGCAGGCAGGGAGACAGTATTTAATTTGACGTAAGCACTGTGGCATCTGTTTGGGTTAATTCAAGAGAAATGCAATCACGTGTATGTGCTGCTTAGTATTCTGGCAGCATGAAGACCTGGGTTGATAGGACAGCAGCCTTGTTGGCCTCTGCTGAGCTCAGGGCGCTGTTGGACAGAAGTTGAACAGGCTTTTGAACTGCATGAAGAATTGCTCCTAGCTTTGTCTGCGTTACTTTGGTTATTAGATGCACTTTCTAAGTCAGGCTTCACAAGCTTGCATGGTCAGTGCTTCAGATAAGAACACATTAGCTGCAAATGAAAAGCCCTGTAAAAATGTGTCCAAAAGCAGTACCTTTCATCTCTTTTTTTTTTTTCACTTTTCAACAGAAGAACAAATCCTGTACAGCCAATGTAGACATCTTGCATTGGTTTTTTTAAGAGGATTTCCTAGGAGTGATAAACTCCCAAGGGAGGTGGTGGATTCCCATACATTAGAAGAGTTTCAAGGTCCATCTTGGCAGGGTGCTGGGTCATCTCATTTAAACTATATTCTTACCCTGGAAGGTTAGACTAGATGATCCTTAAGGTCACTACCACCATGGTATTCTATGAATCTGTGAAGCTATGAGTGATGGACAGGGTGACAGCAGTTCTTACTGAAGGAAGAAGCACTTTTCCAGGATAAGGCCTCATTGTCTGAGCACCTGCCTCCCCCTTCCTTGCTCCTCTTCCGCCAGCCAGCCAGCTCTGCTGCTTTTGATCACTTGTGCTCTCACATAGGTTCCCTGCTCTGGAGCACAAGGGCTTTCTGCACAGCAGCTTTGAAAGCAGGCCTGCGGCACGGGCACTCTCGAACTGGTGTCCATCTTCCGCCGCCGAGAACAAACGTTCCTGTGATGTGGCTCCATTGTGACTTTTTGCTACAACTTTCTCGGCTTAAGTAGGAAATTGCACCGTGCGTGTGTTTTTTCTCTGCTGTCACAGGCGCTGTTACAGCGTGTCAATCCCTGCCTACAGCTTTCCCGGGCAGCCCACGCCTTCCGCGCTGCTGGAACGCTCTGTAATCGCGGCCGCGGTGGCGGCGCCGTGCGGCCGCAGCAACAACAACGTGCCGCTGTCTGCGGGGCCGCGCCTCCCTACTCCAGAGCGGCAACAAGCCGAGGCGGGATGCGGTAACCCGCAGTAGCGTGTTTCGGTAACGGCGGGAAGCGGCACAGGTCCTTCCGGCCGGAAGCAAACATCTCCTGGCTTCTCGCCCCCAGCCGACGTCCTCCGGTGCAGCTGCTGTTTGCGGGGTCCCGCTCCAGGCGCACCGGGCCGTTCTACGCCGGCCTGGCTCGGGCCTGTCGGCGGCAGCCCCCCACGCAAAGCGGCTAGGGGGCGGGGCCTGGTGCCCCTCCTCCGCGCGGATGATGGCGGCCGAGCGGCGCGGCGGCGGCTCCCCCAGCGGCCGGAGGGACGCCCAGCGACCGGGAGCCGGCGGGCCTCGGCCGGCCTGAGAGCTTCCCGCAGCGCCGGTGGAA